>CM030362.1:118110946-118583446 GCA_017893485.1 Hemerocallis citrina
AGAAGAGAGAGGAATCACACCGTCAGTGGATGTAAGTACAGATATCTCCATCTGCGACTTTTCCTTTATCATAATGGTTCATAGAGATTTTGTGCAGTTTCCCCTCAAAAGAAAGATTTTATGAAATTTAATATACCCAATTTGTTCTCTTTCTTCAAATTAAATATTTGTTCCTTCAATGACTTCTAGAAGAATGACTTAGTTTCTTTCTGTACCTATAGAATCTCGCAGTATATCTGAAAATATCTGAAAAGAAAGTGAGAAATGCTACAGAGGTACTAAATCCGCAACAAATGTTTTGTGCAATGTAATTATTCCTCTCCTTTTATTAAGTATTCTATTGTTGAAAAGCAGGTTGTTAGTAAAGTATTTTCTTTAGATAAGGAAGTCTTTCCTTCTCCCAACGGCCTACAGGGTGAGACTCTTTCCAGTGTAAGTTTAGCAACTTGATGTATTTAGAAATAAAGTAAATCTCTATGCAAATGTATATTAACTGAAATCTATTTTCCTTCTACTGGTGTAGTGCATCGCAGATAACAACCTTGAAAATATCCCTTGGCATGAATTTGAAGAATGGTCCCTCAAGGTAATCAAAGCAAGTTTTAATATATATTGCATTTCTTGAAGAGATTGAACTTAATTTCATCATGAACTTATGTAGCAATTTTCAGTAAATTTAAATTTGTTTTCCGGAAATGAACTGTAGATTATTCTAAAACCTCATTAATATTATAAAAGTTGGACCAAAATAAATCATTAATACATTGGTAACAAAGTAATTCATATAAAGTGTACACCTCATAATTATTCTCGCTCTAAAACATATTAACTTTCCTCTGAATCTGTATCCATGCATATTCTTAACAAATTGGTCTTCCGTGCAGTTAGATATGTCCTTGCACTGAGAAGAATAATTTAGAAAAAAACTGTATACTCACTGGGATTTCTGTAATTACTCATTTCAGGATGAAGTAAACAAGCTGCTATGTGCAACAATTAGTGAGCGGGAGCGAGACATTATAAGGCTCTATTTCGGTATTGACAGTGAATGTCATACATGGGAGGATATAAGTAGGCAGTAAGTACTTCTCATCCAACTTGAAAATGTATTAAAAGTGGTTGATAAAGCTTTAGTTGATTCTTAATTATTCTGATCATTCAGAAACATATATCTTTATAACTTTTCTTCAAAAAACATATATATTTATAATGGTCTCATTATTTATCTGAAGCATGCCAGCATTATTTTCTTTCTGAAGTACAGGAGAATCTGGAAATAATTATTTTTATTATAAATTTAATACATTTCAATTATATAAATTAATCAATTGTAAAGAAGAAAGCTTTCTCAAGGAAGCTAGAAAGAAAATGAAAATAAATAACGATAAAATAAATGGAAATAAATGAAGTTATTGATAGTATCTAGAATATATAGGTGAATATCTTTATAGGAAACGTTTTTTAACCTGTTATTTATTTTTTTTGTTTTTATATATAATAAACTGTTTAAATGCTTTTCTTTTCTCAGTAAAAGTTTACCAGGACAATTGTTTAACTTGAATCCGTTTTCAAAAAATAATTTTTTCTTCATTAAAGAAATTCTTACTTATTAATTTCACATTCATAAACTTCAACATAGTTTGAGAATATGCTACTTTTTTAATGTAGATTTGGTCTATCCAGAGAACGAGTTAGACAGGTGGGGCTCGCAGCCTTGAAGAAGCTTAAACATGAAGCAGATAAGAGAAGGTTAGATGCCATGCTGGTGAATCACTGAATCCATGTGTTGCCGTCATAATACTTATTATGTGATGATTAACATACCATCAAGATATTGTGAATAGTGATGACTGTATAAAAAAGAAAAAAGAGGGCAATATGTATCTTCAAATTCATTTGTCACAAAAAAATAAATTTGCACCTTCAGGTATGAATTCGAAGGGAATTCCGTTAGGAACTTTGAGGATCTTGTTGAGTCTTTGACACAATCAACACAAACTACCAAGCAAGACCAGATCGCACCAATCACACAAAGCACACAAGAATTGTTCCGGTTGGGGCTTTCGCCTTAATCCGAGGAGGAAGAACCGAGATATTATTCAACTAGAGAAGATACAAGAATATTATAATTCTCACCACGACCCTCTCTCAAGCCTAGTGGAACTTGATGCTTCTTACAATGGAGAAACTCTCTCACCCTCTCAGATGAAGTACTCTCTTCTTCTATTCGGGCACTCAATAGAATCATTATAGATCTATGAGCCGTTACAATTGTTTATATAGATTTAGAGACAAACCCTAAATTAATATCTTGTTACAATAGCCATTGGATAGTACATAAGAGATAACCCTACGATAGGAGCCACAAGATCTAACTTGAAGAGCAAGTTGGGCTTTTCACGAATCACCTAAACTCAAGCCCGAAACCTATCAGCGCCGCTGTCGGTCGACCTACCTTAAGGTACGGTCGACTGCAACCTTCTAAAGTCCAACCCGAGAGCAAACCGGTCGACCGCGAAGTCGACTGTTTCCTCGCTGCAGTAGGGCAGTCGACCGACCCCAAGTGCGGTCGACTGCAACTCCTCCATTGCCTTCTGCTGCTGACTGTTTCTTGCCTCAACTCCGTTTCCAATCATCTCTATCACTCCATCGTCTTATCGTCTTCTTATCCAACATCGTATGCAAGACATAAACCCAACAATCTCCATCTTGGATTGCATACGCATGAATCCATATCTGTGTGATTTAAAACTCTTCTAGATATTTCTTCTCCGCTTTGTAAACAATATGTTTCTATGGCTTCTCCTGCTAGTTGAATAAACCTCCCCCTGTTTTCCTCCAACTGTATGCCCCCCTCAAGGGCACACCCCTATAGATGTAATCATAGATGTCACCCTCCACACGAACTCCACCTACATCAAGGCTCTCTCCACCTTCCAATGGTATTCGAATGTTGTAGTCTCGCGTCGGTAATTCTAGTGACGGCTTACTAGATGATGCTTTAGGAACAATGGGCTTCCATAAACTCGGCCGAGATTTTCTGCTCCTACAAAGCTGGTAGAGGTTGTGCTGAACCTACCCAATCCCCCTCTTACCCTTCATTACCTTACGACGACTCTCTCAAACTGTCAAAACTCCACCTCGAGCTGTGTACCTGCAGCCACGAGCATCAAGAGTACCTAAGGAAATAAGATTCTGTTGTATCAAAGGAATATGCATGACCTCTTCTAGTATGAACCCTTTACCATCTGGCGTCTCCAATTCAACCGTTCCCTCACCCACTACTTCACAAATCTCACCACTCCCCGTTCTCACACTACGGCCTGTTGATGACTTGTAAGTAAAAAACATCTCCCTCTCGGAGAAAATATGAGAAGAACCTCCTGAATTAAGAAACCAACTTGAATCCACATCTGAAGAACTTGAAACAAGAAGACAATAATCGACATTATTACCTGACTCAGTTGCACTGACTATATGGGCTTGTTCCCCTTCGTTAGTAGCACTCTTCTGACTCAACCACTTGCGACAGTTTTTCTTGTAATGCCCAACTCCTCTATAGTAATGGCAACGAATCTTACCCTTGTATGCCGCATCCCTTCCAATAGAAGTATCACCATCCACCGCACAACACCCTAAAGAAAAAGACCCTCCTTTATGAGCCTCCTTTCTTAGTTCATCTTCCTTCAGACCCTTAATCACCTCGGCTACAGTAAGTGTCTCCTTGGCTGATTTCCCATGTAGCATGGTAGTTATCAAGTGATCATAAGAAGTTGGCAGTGAATAAATCAAGTTGAAAGCTTTATCCTCTTCGCTAAGATCATCCGCGTTAATCGCCTTCAGTTCAGATATTACCTTATTGAACTCCACAATATGATCTTGAAGATGGGTACCTTCCTTCATTGAGAACCTTCCTTTTCCAATACATCCGATCTAGCAACGACGATCCTGAGTAGTTAGTTTTGAGTCTCGCCCATAGACTCGCCGCACTTTTCTCCTCAAGAGTATTACACTTGACTTCGTCTGCCAATTGTAACCGGATTAAACTCAAGGTCTTCAAACAAATCTCATCTCACTTCTCCTGCTTTACGTCGGTTGGTTTTTTCTCTTCTAGGGCAAGGTGCAAGTCCTTCTGAACCAAAACATCATACATGTCCACCTTCCATAGATTGAAGTTGATCTTACTGTCAAACTGCTTGATCTTCGTCTTTTAATCTGTCATCTCCAAGGAACTCGAATAAATCCACGAATCCTGATTGCTCTGATACCACTTGTTAGGAACTTTGAGGATCTTGTTGAGTCTTTGACACAATCAACACAAACCACCAAGCAAAACTAGATCGCACCAATCATACAAAGCACACAAGAATTGTCCCGGTTGGGGTTTTCGCCTTAATCTGGGAGAGGAAGAACCGAGATATTATTCAACTAGAGAAGATACAAGAATATTATAATTCTTACCACGACCCTCTCTCAAGCCTAATGGAACTTGATGCTTCTTACAATAGAGAAACTCTCTCACCCTCTCAGATGAAGTACTCTCTTCTTCAATTCGGTACTCAATAGAATCATTATAGATCTATGAGCTGTTACAATTGTTTATATAGATCTAGAGACAAACCCTAAGTTAATATCTTGTTACAATAGCCATTGGATAGTGCATAAGAGATAACCCTACGATAGGAGCCACACGATCTAACTTGAAGAGCAAGTTGGGCTTTTCACGAATCACCTAGACTCAAGCCCGAAACCCATCAGCGCCGCTGTCGGTCGACCTACCCCCAAGGTACGGTCGACCGCAACCTTCTAAAGTCCAACCTGAGAGCAAACCGATTGACCCCGAAGTTGACTATTTCCTCGTTGTAATAGGGCAGTCGACCGACCCCAAGTGCAGTCGACTGCAACTCCTCCGTTGCCTTCTACTGCTGACTGTTTTTTGCCTCCACTCCATTTCCGATCATCTCTATCCCTCCATCGTCTTATTGTCTTCTTATCCAACATCGTATGCAAGACATAAACCCAACAAATTCATCCTATGCTTGACATCTAATAATTATTATGAGTAAAATGTACATCACCCTGGAGGGGGGGGGGCTGGGGGAATAGGGTGATCGTGCGTAAATACATAAAGTAAGGAGATAGAGTTAGAGAAAGCAAATAGAGCAAGCATGCAAGATACAGTGATATAACGTGGTTCGACCCCCCCAGATCTACGTCCACACCACCTACTTGTAGCAATTCTCCGCCACAAATGTTTCACCATACTTTAAAATCATTGTACAGTGATTCTCGGAATTCAGGCCGAGAGTCCTATTATACCCACATGACTTCTATGAATGAGCCCCGTAAAACTCACTGAAGTGGGAAAAAAAGAAAAAAACTCTCAAGATCTATAACGATCTTTGACTGGAAAAAACAATAAAAGCTCACACACTCGAATCGTTGATTGAATGATTAGTTCAGAAGAATAATGATAGCATGGGGTAAAGAATACTCAGTGAATTCACCTCTATTTATAAGAAGAGAAATTATATCTTTCCAAAAACGAGGGGAAGATATACGAAAAACATCAGTTGTGCATAAGTATGGTCGATCGCTTTGTTGAGCAGTCGACCGTCCACCTTTAACTCGAAATTTGAGAGGTGGTCGGTTGACTGACTCAATTTTACACTATAGTGTACAATCGACTGTTATGATGGTCGACCAACATATGTGCGGTCGACCGCTATCGTGCAGTTTTTTATGTTTATTTGGTGAATCAACTTTATATTCTTTCCATAACTAATTATTTAATGAACAATTCCTTACATGGTATTTCTTCATTTAGACAGAAATAAATATACAATATTTGCTGGCTTCTTTGATGATTCAAAACACATATTTCTTGAGTTGAAATCTTCTTCAATATTTGCAATCTTTTTTGATACCTTCCACTTTTGTTTGATTGTGAATCTTTTTGGGTCTTTGTTTTAATTTAGAATTTCTGCAAAGCATGTATATCTCAACTGGAAAATATTAATTATAATAGTACATTTTGTGCACACCAAATTTAGGGTCAACAATCTCTCCCTTTTGGTGTCACGCCCCGCTTCCTATTATACGGTATACACAAGCTCGTAACTGAGACTCAGCGAATGATATGAGTATACCAACTCATATCATCCATAAGATGTACAATACCAGCAAGCTCAACAACACAATAATAATCACAGGAACAAAAATATAATATAATAACCAATATCTGGGATACAAGAACTTACAATAAGTCGGAGAATAAACAATCCAGTAAGTAGTTCGCCAAGTTCCTTCTGTATCCCATCATTGTACGTGTATAACATTAACTCAAAGAGAGATAGATGGTACCTGTTATAGCAAGTAACGGGCCGCAAGTAGTACAAGAAAAATAGAAACATGAAACATGGCATAACAGAAAAAGCAATAAGAACTGGAAATTCAAATACGGAACAAACATGATAACGAGAAACCATATCCATAACAAGAAGGAAACAATAACTGAACAAGCATCAAAATATAATTAATCGGGAACAAGGAATCATGTAACGGGAAACATGTCGTATAAACAGGAATCTTGTAACTTGTAAACATGAATCATATAATATTGTAAACCGAAATCATGTAAACTTGTAACAGGTAACATGTAACTGGAATCATGAGTCATGCACGTGTTTAGTGTTAATCTCAAGTCTAACAATCTTTTATAAATCCTAACTAATGCACACAATCCTGCGTCCCATACCACAGGTTCGAGTACATATAAATATGTTGACATTTAGACTCTAGTGGCAAATTATATAGTCAAGTACTCAGGAAATTATGTAAACATGCATCATGTAATCATGTAATGGAGTCTAATGATGGCCTCGTAGAGTCTAGAGGTAGCCCCCGTCACCCATAACGTGACACTTAGTTCTACATAGCACTTAGTTCTATGCAACTCGTGAATGTGTAATCATATAATGGAGTCTAGAGGTAGCCCCCGTAGAGTCTATAGGTGGCCCCCGTCACCATGACGTGGCACTTAGTTCTACGTGGCACTTAGTTCCATATAACTTGTAATCATGTATCATCATCGCGGAAAATACGGGCCCCCTTCCGAGTATAATCTCCTATATCGTTCAATATTAGGTCTTACTCTTATTACCTCGACTTGTTATTCTTTTATAATAGCTAACAAGAACATGCACATGATAACAGGTAGCAGGACAAGATTAAGGGGGCATCAAGGTCTATGCAATGCAGGTAATATAATTCAGTTCATAAAATACAAGGAACAAACATATATGTATTTAAAAACATGAAGGTAAAATTCTGGGCAGTAAGATGTTGTTGTACAAAACCTTACTTTCCCGCTGCTGCAGAAAAGTGAAATCAGTTCTGTCAGGAGTTCTAGAAACTAGACTGCCGGTTCCGACGAATATTCACACAATACATTTCAACTACAGAAACATGGTCTACTAGTTAGTTCTTTACGAATTTGCTGTGCAGGCAGCAACTCAGCATCAAAGTTATTATATGGATAATTCATCTAAAATTAACTAAAACTCTTGCAAAAATTATAATTAAGTTCCTGACATTGGTAATTCACATTCTTAAAATCCTAAGGTCTAATTTCTTAAGTTATCCTACTGTTCCAATTAATTTAACATGGTAGAGTAATTATAAATAGCATGTTTGGAATTTCGACAGTACAGTAGTAAAACTTAAATATTTTGCATTCTATGAATCGAATTGAGAATCTATCAAGTGTTCTGGATTGCTCTAAATGATTTTAACTGCAACAAGGTCAAAAGTTCAGGTCTTTTCTGGTCTAGTATTCTAACAGCAGTTTAGGGCCAAGTTTACATGTATACAATGGGTCTTAAAATCTATTTAAAAATTGTATAAAAATTATATTACGACTCCTAATAAAGTCTAGTAGCAAGCTGGTAAATACCATGTCCTAATGCACCCATTAACATGACATTTTAATTTGTGAAACATGTCGGTGTGCTATAAATAACAATCTGAAATGTGTAGACCTAGCAGTATGAAAAACATGATAACTCATTATCTACAACTCGGAATTCAAATCCGTCAAATGTTCTAGAAACTAGATTCAACGGGCTCTGACTTTAATTTATAAGGGTTGATCTAATTCTAAAAGCAATGGGGTCTAAAGTCCACTACAATACAGGCTAAGCAGCGGGATAGCAACATGGTAAATTTATCTAACGACAATTGAGATGTACAAATGCATATACTACCACGAGATATTAACAGAGCATTCATGACTAGAAGTTCAAGGGTATTTCTACAAATACCAATATGAAAACTTCCCATTTCTACGGTAATAATTATCGAATTAATTATTTATACTACCACATGATAAAAATCATCAATCTCGACATGTATCTATCTACTTATGTTTTTTTTGTCACGTGTTCATGTAATGCACAAGGATGTTCATGATCTTCTCACGTGTACGAGATTAATAAGAACAGAGTAAGATAATAGGTACTAACGGGAGCAAGATTTAATCAACATGTGAAAGGAATGAAGAACGAAATTATGTCACGACGACTCACACAAAACTACTTGCAGGATTCAAGCAAAGCTTGTACGGGAACAAAGAGTGTACAAGAGAATACTTTCCTTATGGAAACGTTTACACGTGCTATGAGAATACGAGCGAGAGCAACACAACAACAAGAGCCAGCGGCAACAACAACGAGAGCAACCACGATGACAGCAAGAACAGTGGTAACACGGCGAACGATGGCTGCGACAACGAGTGGGACAAAAACAGCAAGAGATTGCGACAACGAACAAGAGACAGCAGCAGCACCAAGGTAGCGGCACACGACAAAAGCTACAGCAACAACGGTGACGGAGTAGAGATGGCAGCGCGCAGTAACAGTGATAAGAGGCAGCAGCAACGCCCAGGGTAGAAGCAACACCGCAAGCGACAGCGGCCAAGGCGGTGAAAGGAGGGGCTGTCGGGGTGCTTCGGTGTCACTGCGGGTAGGAGACAGGAGCGGTAGCAAGGAGGTGTGAGGGAGGCAATGGAGGTGCTGCAGTTAGGGAGGAAGACAACGGCATATGTGATAGTGGTTGCGGCATGAGGGAAGGGCTCAGGGTGGCAGTGGGGGATTCGAGGTCACAGCGGGTGGGGACAGGAGGTCGGAGCAGCCAGGGGAGCAACGGGGGTGAGGTGCAGGTGAGCGGGGGCTCGGGGTGTAGCAAGGAATGCAGTCGGTAGGAGGTTGCGGAGCACAACAGCGATAGGGGATGATTGACGAGGTGATGGGTGTTGCGGACGAGGGCAACAGCAGAGGAGCTTTAGTTGCAGCGGACTAGGTTTACGAGGAGGAGCTCGACAGAGGAGAGGGGCGAACGACGGGGGGATGGCGACGATGGTGGTTTCTGCAATGGTGGTCGATTGCGATGCTGGCAAAGGAGGTTGCAGGTGGTTGCAAGACAGGGAGATGTCGAGGGTGGTGCTGCAGTCGGAGGATGGGTGCAGGGGGTGGCTGTTGTAGGGCGTCGACGGGGTGACGTGTAACGCCCCAGATCCCCATTACCGGGTATCCGTGACACAACCATAATCTTTGCCTTCAAATGCATCTCAGCACAGTAAAAATACGGAAAATTAAAACTTTTTATTGCCAAAAGAAATCATTACATCATTAGTTACAAATATTATCTTGTCCTTGAACAAGGAATACAAATTACATTACTCATTACAACTGATTACAAATATTCAGACTCCTCTTGTGAAGCTATCAGCTGTCTTCCAGAATGATAATCGATTGGTCATTGCTGAACCTCTGCTGGGTGGTCGATCTGCTTTCCTAGGACTTGCCCCTTGGCTTGAGCTTTTTGTCGCTGACTCCGATACTTCTGCACCTGCTCGAATGGTAGGTAGGTACACAGTTCCTCCATTTGGATGTCTGCTTTCTCGATTCTGGTTTTTAGCACCTAACAAGTGGGCACATCAGTAATTCTACTGACACAATGCTGACAAGAAAACAACGATCTCCAACTTGCACACCCACAAACCAACTTGAATGGAAAAAGTAACATGCATCCTAATTTTCTAGTGTTCGTGTATGCCATGACCTGAGTCTAATGCATAATACAAAGTACAAAAACGGATGCACTTAATCTAATGTCAGCAAGACTCTGGATACGCATGTATCCCATACTACATACGTTCCAGATCAAGTTGTTTCCTCCAATTTCAGGGTTTTGATCCCTCGTCTTGCAATGCATTCTACTATTATACACTTCGTGTTCCTGATAAGTACAACATGATTGAGGAGGTAATAAAAGTTCGAAAAGCTACCCCGTTGTCAATAATAATTGTTGCACCAGATCTCTCTCAAAAATCGTGATGAACTTACAGATACACCGCAGCATATCCATTGCGCTGAAAATCCACCATGGTCCATTCGTGTCCACCAACATAGAATAAGGGAACATCCCGTTCTTATCAAGGTACCTCAGGAATTAATAGAGCGAGATACGGCTCCAGTGTCTTACCATTGAAAAGACGCAGCCCGTATCCCTTTGACAGGAAGAGACAACCCTGGTTATCACCGCCTAATGCTGGCTCTTAGAACAAGTCGGATTATAGGGAATCATCCCTAACACCAGTTCGGTCTTCAAGCGAACAATAAAGAAAACTCAATTAAATACAGTTTACTGAAAATATGTTATCACTCAAGTCATGCACGGTGTCATATCAAACATTGTTGAGCCTGGCCGGTTTGTTAAAAAGCAAAATAATCACGGGAATCACATTCACTAATTCTCAATACCTTCACAGGTCCTCGACCATACCCCAGACCCGTGACTCTCAGTGAGTAGTCCATTGGCACCCAAAAGATGCATAAAAGTTGTGAATAAAGGTAAACATATGCAAATACCAATACCCAACCATTGACAGACTCAGGCATCAAAACACCAATCACAATCGACCATAGCTATCCTCTCAACTCACTCATGTGTCCACCAAGAGTACTAATCACAGGAATCTTATCTAAGTTCCAATGAAGTGCTTAAAACATCTTAAACTCAATAGTTCACGATCACCACACTGTAGTATGCAGAGATTCCCTTATCAGTCTTCTAGTCATATGCAGTTCAAGACATAGCAGTTGCTGTGATTCAGGCTACACTTGTCAGAATCCAAAAAAATCAGGTTTTCTAGAAGGGTAAGAGACTCTACTGCAATCCCCTAGTTGACAATACCCTAAATTTCCTTATGGAACTCAAGTCCCCTAAGTTAACAATGCTTGAAGTCGATCGAGACGGCAGGTTGTTGAACTTGTAACCTTCATAACTTTCAAGATACAATTCGGAATTGCTCGATATTACCCATTCTGGAAATCTAAGGCCTTATATTACCAATCTCTAGTTAACCATTTTCTCAAATTCAATCATCTTGATACCACAAAACCACATATACTCTCAGCGGTACATTCTCTTATGTAAATGCTTCACTCTTTCAATATCATAAAAATTTTCTCACTCATCGGAATTACTCGATTCAGGATTCTATGGAAATGTGGGAGTGTCTACTACAACTTCCTAGTTGAACACATCCTCAAATTCCCCCATTAGTCCTTAAAAACACCAATTTCTATTAGGTGCACATACAGAACAAAATTGATTCATTTAACAACAAGGTCTCGACCAAGACTGGATCTATCCCAGTCTTAGGAAAATCATAACTTTCAAACCATAAACTGGAATTACATAATTCCAAATGTTTGTAAAGCCATGACTCCCTACTACAAATCTATAGTTGATCATTCTTTCAAATTCTTAACACATGATTCCAGAATTACACATTTTCACAGATCAGTTAAACTGAACTAAACTGAACGCGGTCTACTTTAAAATTCAATAACAGATCAACCCTAAGTCCAAAGCTCATGAAATTTGAGATTCTGAAACTACACATATAACATTCAATTGTATCCAAAAATTGCATCTAGATTCATATTACATAAGGAGTTATGACCATTCAAATATGGCACAAAATTTCTACTACTTTTCAGATGGGGTCTTTACCTCCATATACAATTTATTTTGAAACCTCATCAAATGATATCTAAAAAATATAAAATTTTAGAATCAGTATGTAGACTCATACTAAAATATACTGCAAAAATTTCATGGCAATGTCATGCACATACAAGTATTTATGAATAGATGAATTTCAGTCTCAAACAGACAGATTCAGCTTCTGTCATTCAGACCAGTTGTAACTTAGTAATTTTTTGAGGGATCAAACAATCTCAGAAAATTATGAAATTTGAAACTACGGTTGTAGACACATACAAGAGAATCCAGAAAAAATTTTAGCTTAAAATACCCCACCAATACTGAGTTACGATTTTTGAAAGTCATCTCAAAATATCACAAAACAGCAGCTCTTTCAGCTAGGCTCTGTCCGAAATTGAGATGGGTGTTTGGGCTACTAAATGGAATCCAAATATTATGAAAAAATTCATGTGAGCTCTAGATCCATATCACAACAAGTCCCAAAATTTTGAGTCCAAAATTCCAAGCCGTTTGTGAGCTAGAAATTCCCAAACTCACATACTTATACATGTTCTTTAAACAAATCATAGTAAGAGTTGTTCTACCATACAAATTATTTTTCTTAGCATGCTAATTTTTATACATGGCAACCATACTTCTCTTAACTACAACCACATGCCAAAATCACATACACACAAAAAAAACCTAATTTTTTAGAGTTTTAGATAATCACCCACTTTGTGTTGCAAGAGAGCTTCTACTATCCTTTGTTTGCTCCTTCCTCTTCAAGTTGCACCCTTTCTCTTGTCTTCTACTCCTTCAACTCTACTACTACTTACTAAAAAGATCTCTTTTTTTTCCTCCTTTTCTTTCCCTTTTTTTTTTGAACAAGTAGACAACAAGATAAGAAGAAGGAATGAGAAGATGAATGGAAGGGGGTTTTGTAGAAATGGAATGCTAGGGTTTGGAGAATGGGCCGGAAATGGATGATGGGTGAGGATGAGAGGGGAGTGAGTTAGTGGAGGCGGAGGGTAGGGATGAGTGCCAACACATCACCCTAGAAACTTCTTGATGTTTCTTGGAATTTTCATGAAGAAAACTCTTCATGGGGAATTCCAACCATTAGATCTTCATCAAGATGGGCCTAAGGTTCCATCATGATGAGGGTTAGCTCTAACCTAGGTCACCGTACCCTAACCCTATCCCTTGAGCACAAGTGCAATCCATAATCAATTCAAGCACTAACTTAGTTTAAAATAACCAATATAAATATAATAATAATTTAAATTTATAAAAAAATATATATTTTATAGAAATTATTATTTTCTCCTGAAAATTGGTTTGTTAAAACAATCGAGGCAAATCTACAGTTTAATTGAGAAGATATCTCGAGTTTATTTATTGGGTTCTAAATAGCTCATATATCCAAAATTTCTCAATTAAAAATGATAATTATTAGAAATATATATATAATTGCGTGCAATACTCAGACATGCATGGATTACAATGCAAAATAGTTTATATGCTATTTTACGGGGTATTACATAACGAGGATGGAGGAGCTTGGAGGGTGAGGCGCAGGTGGTCATGGAGCAGCAACTGAAGCAGGCTTTGGAATGCTGCAGCAAGGAAGAAGAAGAGGCATGCGGTGGAGGATAGTATGGAGTCGTGGAGAGCGACAGTGGTAGAGGTGAGGTTGTCGACAAAGAGGAGAGGCAGCGAGACGTCGCGCGGCACAAGGAGGCTAGTGATGGCGGAGGAGGTCGAGTGGAGGTTAGCAGCGGGTTGGGTTTTCGGTTGTAAGAGAAGAAGGGGGAAGATGAAGGTTAGAGAGAGTCGGGGGGAGAGAGAGAGTGTGTGAGGAAGTTGGAGGGGTTT
Source organism: Hemerocallis citrina (assembly GCA_017893485.1). NCBI lineage: Eukaryota > Viridiplantae > Streptophyta > Magnoliopsida > Asparagales > Asphodelaceae > Hemerocallis > Hemerocallis citrina. The sequence continues at coordinate 118,124,876 of CM030362.1, forward strand.
AATAATAGATATTATTATAATATGATAATTAATAGGCAGTTGAATTAGAGTTAGTGGGGGATAGATTAGTGGGGATATGCAGAGATTTGTGAGGGAACATGAGGGGTAGTATGCAATTGAGTGTTGACTAGTAGATGGATTTGGGTTAATGGGTTTGGGTTTGCTTGTGCATCCAAAAGAGATCCAACAATAGTATGGGTAAAGATTGGGCTTTAATAGTTAGGCTAACATTAAATAAAATAATAATAATAATATTAGGCTGGGTTTGAACTTCAAATAAAATAATCAATAGCGATATAGGTTTTGGGTTTGGTTAACAAAAATGAGCTTCACATTAGATAACAAGATTAAGTTGGGTTTACAAATGAATGAATAAACAAAATTACATATTGGATTCAGAGTTATGGACTAAAATAATTAAATGATCGAATAGTAATAATATAACAGTATGAATTAAAATCTCTGGGTTCAACCAAATTAATCGGATATAAAAAATAATAGCAATTTGGCTCCAGGAGAAAATGAAGATTTATCTGGAAAAATTGAATTTTAATAATTCGAAGAAGAAAATAAGTACAAATCTGTATAAACAGGAATGGGGGTTACATCTGGTGTGAACAAAACATAGAATTTAAAATTGAAAAATTCAAATGCTTCCCCTCAGTCCAATACCCCTCCTTATTTCATGCTCATAATACTTAGTCAAGTGTGTGCTCATGATGCATCCTATATGCATAAAACAAAACATGCACCCATATATATTTTGAAGGAGATGTATTAAGAAAACAAGTGAAACTACAAGAAGCACTTCCAATATTACAACTTTGAGTGAGATTTCAGAATTTACCAAAATACATATATCATCATACTAAAGTCTTATATTCCAAGTGTTTTCTCCTCTTTTTTGGAACACGCCAAAAGGCACAAAGAAACAGTATATGTGGAGGAGAAGAATAAAAGAGGAGACATTGAAGCGACAAACATGTAGGATATAGGAAATGAATTGGGTTAGAAAGCATCTGAGATACACCATAAGAGATTAATCAGCAAAAGTACAAGATACCAACTTCATACAAAAATCAAAGTTTTGATTGAGTTGACAAAAGATGAAATGACTGTATTGGGGACGATCAATTGTGCGGTCGACCGGTCCACATACTATGAGAGAATCGATTATAAGAAGAAGGGAGCTATTAATGAGACGGCCGACCTTGCAGTCGATTGTGCCACCTTACAGGGTGATTGTGGACTGTTCAATCGACCGAAAATCTCTATGAATAGCATGAGAGATACAAAACATGCACAAGCTCAAAGAATCAGACAGAAATATCAATAAATTTTAATTCTTATTTTAAAAAGTGAAAACATTTTTCGTCTATGATTTTGTAAGAATATCAGCCAATTGTAAACCAGTTGAAACATAATCAAGAAAAATATCTCTTTTTAAAAGTGATGTTTGGATGTCGTAGTAGTAAATTTCTAGCATGATGAAGTGATAGCAAATTTCTGGGTTTTGTGCAATTATGATTGGAAGGTACCTTACAGTCTTGTATGTTTCATTCATAATACCTTTCGTTGTCGTTATTGGAGTCCAATGAAGTCCTTTAATTTCCTTATCTTCAGATTCATCCTATTTTTTCTTAGGGAATTCCTTGCATATATTCTCATTAGTAGAGCCAGATATCATGCTTTTAATCATACATCAAGAAAGTAAGCATTTCATATTGTTATTGTGCTAATTCATTTAAGTTAATGATATAATTTTGTCTATCAGCAAGAAGTAAGCAAAAGTAATTACTTTCTAATATGAGACATGCAATTTTATAACTTATATCATATAGTTGAAAGAAATAAAATATGTTCATTATTAGTAAAGCAGAAAAAAAAAATGAACCAGGATTGATTTACCTTTAATAGTTTGGCTAGTGCTATAATAATAAAGAAATTAATGTACTTCTCTTTTTCCCTTGATAGTGTAGCAAAATATTTTTACCAATTATCCGCTATCAGGGTACCACCGATCTTTAGGTTGAATATGTTGATGTACCTACATTAAAGATTAGATACTCAAGTAGGTATTGTTCCAGCACTTGTATTCTTCTTTACCCAAACAAAGTTAGTATTCCTTTTTAGAGTACAATTATAAGAAATGCCATAATCTGCAACAATAGTGACATGTAATTCGATTATGCCTTGGGTCATGCACATTTGAAAAGCTATGCCTGGATTTGTGTTCATTTGAATAATTATGCACATGTGTATGACAAAATTGCTTAGTAGTTTGACACTGTAGTGGTTCGTTGTAACCGTGTCCTCGATTATCATGAAATGATCTTGAATTCACTATCATAAAATAATTAGGCCCTTCGTATTTTCAACAACATTTTTTAGCTCAATTATTCTACTACAAAGTTTTTTTTGCTAGTTTTATCACTGTCTTTAGTGTTCCAACAAAGAGTATTTAGAGTAGCATCAAGTTGTCTATTTTGTTCGAGTGCTTCTTTACAACCTTCCACTACCTCATCAAATTTCCTTTTTCTTAGAGGCCAGTTGTGTATTGACATTACTAGTTTACATTGTATCATGATATTTATTTTATATATAAGGCATTTCATTTATTGTGTTGTTTGTTGTGATTAAATGAACATAATAAAGTCCTTAGAATAGTGGGTTCAATACCATGGGATATCAAGTGCATGACTTGATTGTGAGATCCTATTGGTTGTAATCAGAACACTATTCTTAAATGTCCCTAGTCAAGTATTATTGTGAATTAGGACAACAATGATACATACTAGTATATGTGTAGACTGATGACCATATCTCACAAGTCATGGATATGAGATATCAAGTCTTCACATGGGTACATATTAGAGTAATAATGTACTGGACTGACCCACCATGAGAACGCTGCATGGATCGTTACGTGAGTGTCATAAGCGGTTCTCACAGTGACCATGGTGTATGTAGTCCTTTGACTTGAAGTCACTACGTTTCCCTACATGAGAAGTTATATGTTTTAATGTTGTCAAACGTTGCCTATAATAAGGTGATTATAAAGTCGACTATTGGATATACTCCAAATCATGCGGAGGAATGTGAGTGACTTAGATTGGATTTGTCCCTCTTACATAATAAGAGCGATATCTATGGGCCCCTTGATTGAGTGACACTACAAAATGCATGGCCATGCTCAAATGAGCCAGTATGAGATATTGAGCTCATTTATTTTAGTAAGTCTACTCGGATATCAAGAAACCAATGATTGAACTATACAAGGGTGACACGCTCTATGCCTTGTGATCAATTAAGATATCTGGACAAAGAAACTAGACTACATGGTAACATTGGTCACGAATAGATTTTCTAATCACTGACATTCTCGTTACTTGAGTAGCAGTGATGTATTGCTAGATACCGCTCACTATTTGTAATATGATTTTAGTATTACCGTCAACGTAACGAGAACCTACAGGGTCACACACTTAGAATAGATCGAAATTGGAATTTATATTCATAAGATGAATTTAATTAGGGATCCAAGTAAGACTTGGACTCCTGACATTGGTTGGACACTTAATTAGATTAAATGAGCTGACTAAAGTTCAAAGGTCCACACACAAATCTGAACCAGGTCAGATTGTGAGTCCAACAGCCTCATTAATCTCTTAGGGTTGATTTTCTGTAGTTATATATATGATACATATCTGTAGAAAAGTGTTATAAAAGAAAACTCTAGCCGTCAGAGAAATTGTGAGAGGGAGAGATCGTGAGGAACATCCCCTTTCTGCAGCTAGCACCCCGGCATGAGGGAAAGCTTGATTTGATCTGTTCATGTGGATATCGTAGAGGCACATCAATATTGCAGTGTTGTGATTGACATTGATTGGAGACAGTAGATCCAGCTTCAAGGTATAATTCCTAAACACGATTTATGGTTTTCGCATGGATCCATGGTTGGGTTTCGATATTTCTTTGTAATTTTTTCGCTGTGTATTTGATCTGAGACTACCATTGAAACCTAACACAATCATAATTAATTGGTTATCTTGATGAACGTGAATGGAATTGGAGGACTTAGGAATTGGGACTGATTAAAATACTTTTTGTTGAAGAGATATGGGAGAGGTAAGGAGAGAGGGAGAGAGAGAGAGAGGCTGCATTGGGAAAAGAAAATATATTTTGTCCAAATACTCCTCACTCCAACCCATGCATCCCATCATTACCGTCTCCTGCTTCTTAATTTTCCCCACCTCCATCGAAACCAAACCCCATACCGCCCAACTCATCCATCATCTCACCCAAAACCACCACCAAAACCATACTTTCATCCAAATCCAAAATCCAACATTTCTACCATACACCTTAGACCAAACAACCATCGATCTAACAAGAAGATGGAGAAACATTGCATGAAATGTGGTGATGGAGATCATTCGACGAAAAAAATATAGGGGTTTGGAATTCACTGCTTCAATTGCAAGAAATTCGGGCATAAGGTGAAAGGCTTCCCTCTCTTCAACCGATAGGAAACCCTAGTGGTGGAGGTCCCTCACAACTCAAAGATAGTGATTGCACTCTCTGTACTGCATGCCAGTGCTTTCTTCCATCTCATCAGCCCTCGCACGGTGCCAGAGATGAAAGACGTTGAATGCTCTCTCAACTTCACATCAGAGGGACATAGAGGCTGGGTCTTGAATATGGTCGGAGAAGGATTATATCACGTCCAATTATTCACATCAGAGGAAGCAAATAGGGCAGTGGCTAACGAGGTCTTCCAATTCTCTGGGTTCATTGCCACTTTCTCCCAGTGGTTAATGGACTACAGAGCAAAATTGAGACTGAAACCTAGCTTCATATGGATCAGCATCCCCTTGCTCCCATTCCACATGTGGAACCAATCCTCCCTTGAACACCTCATCACACTATTCGGGAAATACATCACTATGAGTATAGAAATGAAGGAGGATGAAAAGAAGACATTTGTCTTGATCGAAATTGAAGACATCACCCACATCCCAAAAAATCTTACTGTTCAATACACAGTACCATGGTCCAACGAGAAGCAAGTACACGATGTTTTTGTTCTTATCCTGGGGTAATCCATAGCAGTGGAAGACGTCATGAATGACAAGGTTCAGCTCTTCACTACTGGGAGCAGCAACACAAGTAGCGGCCAGAACTATTTTTGGCACAAAAAAGGTGAATGTGAAAAACCATAATATTGGGGACAGGAACATGTCAAGCCTTAATGGATCACCATATGGAGGGAACATGAGCCCAGGTCATTGCCCATGCTCCACTGATCACCGAAGAGGAAGATTAGTTGCGCAATATCCAGGAGGAGAAAACGATAATTGTGGTGGCAAATTCTCATGAGAGAATGGCAGAGAATTTTTTGAATATCTCTGGGATTGCGGATTACAGTATGGCAGGTACAAATTTGGCAGCCCCTCAAAAGGTAGTAGCTAATTTTGTGGGGACCGATAAGGAAGATGGATTTGTTTTCAATGTTATACCAATCTTGGAGGTTACTAAATCCTCTAACAATAATTGGGGATTGATTCAAGTGAATCAAAGAAATATTCTGTTAGCTCAGAGCATAGTGCGGACGGAAATGCAGAGGAAGAAGTTCGCCAGAAAGGGAAAAGTAGTTACTTTCCTGCTCTCTCTTTTCAAAAGGATCCAACCAGCGGTTGAGAATGCTTTGAGGCAATGTGTTCATAGAAGATCTGACAAAGGGGAGTGGAGGCTAAAGGGCTACACTAATTAGAAAGAGTTAAATAGTCAGAGTGTTTCTGTTGATCTCCTTAATCAACAGAAACACTCTAATTTAGTGTTTAAGTTCTTATGTATCTGCTATTATTGTCTTTGCCTGCTTGATCTATTATTGTCTAAATGAAGATAGCTAGCTGGAATGTAAGATGGTTGGGAAACCCTAACAAATGTTCCCTTATCAAAGATGGGATTAGAAGCCCCAACTATCAGTAGTGCGCCTACAAGAAACAAAGCTCAAACATTCTTCTAGTAGGAAGCTCACAACCATTGGGGGAACTATTATCAATACATGGCTGCAGTTAGATGTACTAGAAAGTTGTGGAATGATCCTTATAAGGTGTGATGATAATACCCTAGACTGCTTTGATACTGCAATTGATATCTTCTGCATCTCAACCTCATTCAGAAACAAAGACTCAGGTCTAGAGTGGTTCTTAACTTCAGTGTATGCTTCTTTTGAGTTGGATGATAGAACCATTTTCTTTCATGAGATAAGCCAAAGAATAGAAAGTCTTTGTGATGCTTGAGTGTTATGTGGAGATTAATGTAACAATTTATAATCTAGAGAGAAGCAGAGGACAAGGTTCCAGAAAAGATATGAAAGCCTTCGAAGACTTTATACAACATCTAGATCTCATTGATTTTTCTTTAGCTGGTAGGAGATTTACTTGGTCCAATTTAAGAGTCAATCATGCCCTGGCTAGATTGGATAGATTCTTGATTCCCCCAGTGTATCCAACACTCTCTTCCAAGATTCTCTTCAGATCACTGCTCAATCATTCTGGATACACAAGCAATTGTACATAGGATACACTACTTCAAATTTAAGAAGGCGTGGTTCTTAAATGATAGCTTCATCCATGCTGTCACAGATTGGTGAAGTGGCTTCCCTTGTAGAGGGACTGCAGTTGATGTCTTTGCCCAGAAGTTAGTCCTACTGAAGAGAAGAATCAGGAGATGGATAAATGAAGTGTTTGGCTACATCACAATGAAGAAAGCTCTATTGGAAAGAATGTTTCAACTAGAAATTAAGGCAGAAAGCAACACACAAACTTCAGCTCAATCCAAAGAATTAATAGCAACATAAAAGGAGTACTAGGAACTAGTTAAAATAAAGGTAGCCTAGTGGAGGCAGAGATCTAGGGTGACATGGATTAAGGAAGGGGATGGAAACACCATATTTTCCCACTCTATTGCAAATGGCATAAGAAGGAAAAATTATATATACTCTCTAATGCACAATGATGAACTGCTCACATCCCAACCAGATATCAAAGCTTGTTTTGAAGCTCACTTTGAAGAGATATGTGGCTCCCATACTATACATAATTCAATGTAGACTGACAAACTCTATCCAAATCTAAAAATTATCAACTCTGGAGATGACATTCAGCCTAGAAGTCAAAAGGTAGTTTTTGAGATGAGTGGAGATAAGGCACCAAGGCCACATGACTTCTCAATGCGATTCTATCAATATTTTTGGGGAGTAATCCAAAATGATATATTTCATATGCTACTAGGAATACAAAGAGATGCTGACTTGAGAATTACTCAAATATCATGCTTAGCCCAAAGTGTGAAGGAGCAAACTCAGTTACCGAATACAGACCAATCATTCTGCTAAATTGTTCCTCAAAGATCTTCACTAAATTTTAGCTAACAGACTGAGTCATCTTCTAGACTCCTTAGTCTCTTCTTCTCAAAGTGCATTTCGCAGAGGCAAGTCCACAACCTATTGCTTCCTAGTTTCCCATGAGGCCATCAATATGTGCTGTAATAGGAAACCGGATTCACTCATGCTAAAGATTGACTTCAAGAAACTTTTTAATACTGGAAATTGGGAATTCATTGGTCAAATGCTGGTGGCAAGAGGATTTGGTACAAAGTGGTGCAGTTGGATCGAGATGATCTTAAGAAATGCTATGTCTGCAGAACTTATCAATGATACATGAGGGAAAATCATCAATTCCAAAAGGGGTCTCAAGCAAGGTGATCCACTATCACCCATGTTATTCATTTTTGCAGTAGATATTCTAGCTCAAGTGCTGCATAGTGGTAGGAGAAATGGCTCCTTTCCTCCTCTACAACTCAGAAGATCACTAACCTCCCTATATGTTTTGCAATTTGCAGATGATACATTACTTTTTTCGGTAAAAGGGATGAACATGAAGTGATCAACCTCAAACTACTTCTCCACATAATTGCAAATGTCTCAGGTTTCCATCTAGAAGGTGCACCGTCAACCCACTAGTTCGGCATTCGGTGTGTGCCAACGGAAATTGACCTCGACCGTTCCTTCTTAAATGTGAAATGGTAGAAAAGGTAAAAATTTGTGCCACGAAAAGTTTCTAATTGCCCAATTCCGTCTAGATCGGTGCATTGTCATCCCACCGGTTTGGCATTCGGTGCGTGTGAACGAAAATCTATCTCGACAGTTCCTTCTTAAATCTGGAATGGTAGAAACAGTAAAATTTGTGCCACGAAAAGTGGCCGATTGCACAATTTCGTCTAGATTGGCACAAATTTCGTATGGGTTGGAACACCGTCGTCCCACTGGTTTGGCATTTGGTGCGTGCCAATGAAAATCTATCTTGACAGTTCCTTGTTAAATGCAGAATGGTAGCAATAGTGAAATTTTGTTTCACGAAAGTGTCCAATTGCGCACTTCCGTTTAGATCAGCGCAAAGTCCGTTTAGATCAGCGCACCGTCGGTGCACCATCATCCCATCAGTTTGGCATTCGGTGCGTGCCAACAAAAATCTATCTCGACAGTGCCTTCTTAAATGTGGAATGTCTATATATTCAATCAACTTCAACTTATTCACTTATTAATTTATTTTATTTAATTTTTAATTGAATTCACTTATAACATTGAAATAAAAAAGAATATTTTGAAAAGAAAAAAAATCGTCTGGTTCCTTCTTTCTTGTTTCTTCATAACAGTTATATTATGGAAAAGGCTCCTGTCATGATGAACTCTGCGATGTATTGGTGATGAGTATATAATGCAACTTGAGTAGTTAAGTCTTGTGCTATTGTAACAACCATTTATTTTATAATGTCAACATAATCGTTTGTAATTATTGTATTTCTATTAGATATTATTGTTATTGTTATGCATTAATGTGTGATTTTATTTTAAATATATTCTTTTATTTATTTATTTATTCGGTGGAGAGGATTTTATTGGATTTTAATATAAAAAGATGAGTTATAAGGACATATAAATAATAAAATAGTCAATGGGGGGGTCTATAATTAATTTTCCCCCTAAGATATTTACAAAACCACCCCTCCCCTCTTCCTCCTCTGTTGCGCCAGAACCCAAAGAAACCCATCCCCGATGCTCCTCTTTCTTCTCTTTTCTTTTCGGATTTTTCCAACTCCATGTCATTCAAAGAAATTTTTAGGGGGTTCTTGTTATTTTGAGGGTGCTCTTCAACATTCTAGCGTTGGTTTTTCGGATTGGCCTCCCTGAAAGTGAGTATTTATTTTATTGACTTGTATAGGGTTGTATGTTTTCAATTTTTGGTAAAAGAATTAGGTCAGTAGGGAGATTAGGAGATATTCTTCATGTTAGAAGTGATTAGTTCTTTATTGGATATGGTAGGAGTAAAATTAAAAAGAGTTAGGGTTTTGGGTTTGAATTTAAAAGAGTTTATGCCTTGAATCTATTAGAGAATGACAATAGAAATTGTTGAAAATCATGAGAAACAATTTAGAATAATTTTTTAAGAAATATATGGATTTGAAACCTAATTAATAGAATTGTGAGTGTGTGCATGCGTATATTGCATGCCAGGCGTTTAGTGAAATGCATGTGAAAGATTAGAATAATTTTAATTGTTATTTATAAGGGATCTGAATATTTTTAACCCTAATAAGTGTTAAAACTTGGTAATAGGAAGAGAAAGCGAGTTTGGGGGAATAGCGGAGAGCTGACACAGCCGCTCTTCGTGTTTCCTCAGGTGAGTATGATCTCTTTTATTTTAAATACATGATGTGCTATGATTATTTTTATGTTCTGGTTTGTCGTATGTGATGTGTAAAGTGTATTGAGTATAGAAATTTATAAGTATGATACTGAGTAAATTATGAGGTGAAAGAAATTAGTATATAGATATGGAGTGTGGATGCTTGTAAGCATATATATATGATATGGGGTTGTAGTATTTAGATTTGAGGTGCTATACTGATATTGATATATGTATGTGTATGTATGATGTGTGACGACATGACTAACATGATGAAATGAATGATATGGTGTGTGTGTGTGATATGCGGGTGTTAAAATGGAAACTTGATGTGATTATATGATGAGAAAATGGCATAGCATGTGTACGACATGTGGGCGATGAATGAGACTTTTATTGGATAATTGATGAGATTAAATGATTAATGGCCTTGGTGTATATATGATATGTTGGTGTTAACTCAGAAATTTTATATGATAATGGATAAATAGCATGGGTATGCATATAATGTGATAACGGAGTAAGATAAAGTAAACATATAATAAATGAGTATAAAGAAAATATATATGAAGTTATTGATGTTAAGGAAAGTGTTAAAGTATTTATATGATGCTGTAAGAATATTCATCTAAAAGGAAAATCTGATTTTACACCGTGGCGAATATAAAAGAGATTACATGATATAAATGGAGTTATATACATTATAAAGGAGAAATTCTAGACTCTACAGGCCCGGGATACATGTGGCAAATATAAAAGAGATTACATGATATAAATGGAATTATATACATTATAAAGGAGAAATTCTAGACTCTACAGGCCCGGGATACACCCAGGAACATGAGTTATATATTGCCCCAAATTCATATTTTGGGAATAGAAGTTGTATGTGATGCGGAAGACCTGTATGGCAGCGATGTGTATTTGATGCGTAAGACATGTATGGCAGCGATATGTGTATCTGATGCATAAGACCTGTATGGCAGCGATATGTATTTGATGCGTAAAACCTGTATGACAGTGATGTATATTTGATGCGTAAGATCTACGGATGGCAACCGAGCCGGGCTGACCCGCGACCCGCTCGCCAAACCTGGCCCGTGAATATACGGTTCGGGTCCGGGTCGAACCCACGAGACTAAGCGGGTCGACACGGGTCATTTAATACGGATATCCAACCCATTGAACCCGGTCCGCCAACCCGGTGAACAGTAACCAACCCGCAGGTCGACCCGCAGGTTTCGAACCGTTAGACCCGTACGGGTCGAACGTTCGACCGTGCGGGTCGACCATTTGACCCGCGGGTCCAACGACCGAAAACAGAGCAACGACTTTGTTATAGCCGTTTTTTTGGTTTTTTTTTTGTTTTTTTTGGTTTTTTTGGGTTTTTTTTGCTTTTTTGTATTTTTTCCCTATAAATACCACTTAAACCCAATCTAAAAATTTTACACCTTATTATCTTACTCTCTCTACTACTACTACTCGATTCAATCTCAATTTTTTGAAATTTTGTCAACAAAGAAGCTAGCAACATTAACATAGAAGCGACAAATTCCGATCGTATAGAATTCAACATTCAACTACGTCTTCAAGTCTTCAACTCCTCCAAGGCTCCAACAAAGAAGCTCTCTTTCTATCTATATACGAGTCCGGACTTCTTCTTTTATTTTCACTCTCATTCTATATGTGAGTATCCGCTCATTCTATATATGAGTATCCGCGAAGTACGATATCAAAATTTCACAACCCTCTTATTGTCTTGATATTTTTTTTGTAGTTATAATTTTTATTATCATATTTGTTTGTTGGTTTTTGATCTTCTCTCTCTCAATCCTCCTATTGTTTTCTAGATTTTTTTTTATCAAAACTTATCTCGCCTTGATTGTATATAATTTTTTGACACACGCTACTATATCAACATGTCTAGATCACGAGGTAGCGGCCGTAGCCAAAGTGGACAAGATTCCACCGCCACTTCTCGTAGGCCTCCTATTGTCCCACAAAATGACCCCGCCAAAGAGTATCCTATGACCCAACACATTGATACACACGATGAGTTTGTAGGAAACATAGACACAGAAGAAGAACCACAAACACAAGTAACCGAAACAACACAACCGGGTAGTAGTAGGAAAACTAGAGGGAAAACTAGTGATTGGTACAAATTTTATGATTATGTTCCCAACGAAGAAAATCCGGGTGTAGGTATAAAAATTTGTAAAACTTGTTCGAAAGCATACAAATGGAAGAAGGGTGAGGGGACGGGTACAATAAAACGATACATCCAAAATGTACACAAGAAACTTCTTGTAGACTTACCCGGCCAACAAAAAATTCACCATAGGACCGGTCTAGTTGATAGCCACACTTTGTTCCCAAACTTGTTTGTTGGGAAATGGCCCGACTACTAATTAAGGAAGAGTTACCATTTTCCTATTCCGAGAGTAAGGACTTAGAAACTTTTAATTAAACCGCATTAAACCCCCATTTTAAAAGAATCCCTAGGAATATTTGCAAATCTGATTGTTTTAAAATGTACAATGAAATGAGAGAATCTTTGTTTGCCAAATCTTTGTTAAAATTTTTAGAACATTTTAAAACCGCAACTTTCAAATTTTCAAATTGATATGAATCTACTTCTAGTAGCATTTTTATTTCAATAGTTATTATGATGCAAACTTTCAAATATATGATCGATGATGCTTTTATTGGTCATATTGTGAAACCTGTATATAGCAATTTTTTGAAATATTTTAGTCCACCTCCTATGTATCGTATTGCTACTGTGATGGATCATCGTATCAAATTAGAAGGTACGAAGAGTTTGATTGAAATGTTTTTTACTTTACTTGGAGAAGATGAATCTGAAATTGATTGCAGAACATTTTTAGCAAAATTTGAATCGACATTAAATAACTTGTATGATTATTATGATAGAAGTTTTGCATCTAGTAGTACAACTACTTTAGTTACTTCTTCTTCTGCTACTTCCAAAGGTAAGGATAAGAGTAAATTAGATGATACCACATTTAATTTACTTGCACAAATTCAATCAAAAAAATCTAGGACTAATCAACCAAATGAATTACATTGGTATAATCAACAAGATTCTGAAAGTTTTACTTCTTCACTATATATTTTACAATGGTGGAAAGACCATGAACATACTTATAATATTCTTATATATATGGCTAAAGATCTACTAACTCCTTCTATCTCTACAGTTGCTTCAGAAAGTGCATTTTCTACAAGTGGCAGGGTTCTAACCGATTACAAGAATCGCTTGAAGCCCCAATTGTTGGAGATGCTCGTCTAAACGGAAGTGTCACGCCTCGCTTCCCACTAGACAGAAATACAGGCATGCAACTGAGGCCCAGCGAATGATGTACACCATCCATAAGCTGTACAATTATAAGCTCAACAAGATATTTATAACACATTTACGCAGGCAAATAAAATGATCACATGAGCTGGAAATAAAATAACCATCATCTGGGTAATACATCAATATAGGGTCAAGATGCCCGGGAATACAAGGTGCTATAATTAAAATAGTACGATAAGCAGTTCGTTATAACAACTAGATAAAATAGCGACTGAAAGAAAAAAATAACATGGAGTAGTAAGATAGCAGCAACGATCGTCTAGAGAGTCTGTTTGTCGAGTCCATCAATACCTGTATAATAACTAACTCAAAGAAAAATGAAAAAGTATCCGTTAGAGCAAGCTTCGGGCAGCAAGTAACAACAAGCAGTAAAAGGGGTAATATAACAAAATATAACATGGAAGAAACAAGAAGTATCAGTGCAAATACAATATGAAAGGAAGCAAGAAACTGAGAAAATATGATCATGTAAGTAATAACTGTAAACTAGTGTATTCAAGACTTCAAAGTACAATCGATTGATAACCTAGGCTCAGTAATCGATAATCATGTAATCAAGAATCAAAAGTCATGTAACCAGGAGTCATGTAATCAAGAGTCATGTAATCAACAATCATGCTTAGTGAAAATCTCGAGTTTATTTATTTTTATTAACTTATCTAATGCACGCAATCCTGTATTTCATACCACAAGTTCGGGTGCATATCAATCATGTGACGTTTATTCTTAAGTAATGAGTTATATAGGATTATGTACTCGGGTCTTCCAGTGATAGTATCAAGACATGTAATCAAGAATCATGTAATCGAGATTTATGTAATCAAGAATTATGTAATCAAGAATCAAGAATCAAGAATCACTATTGTGAGAAACACCGGCCCCCTTACGAGTATACTCCCTATATTGTCCACTACTCAGTCGTACCCTTATAACCTCGGCTTGTTATTCTTTTATAATTAATTATGAATATGCAATTGGTACAACTAGTGGAATGATGAAATCAAGACAATTAATTAAGAATGCAGAAAAATATCAAGGGCGGTAATCATGGGTATGAGATGTGAAACAGGTACATGTATCGAGGATAGTCATCATTGAATTATCAAGTGGTATAAATTGCATTATATGAGAAAATCTATCAACCTGTTATATCTATGCAAGTTATTATTACAAGAACAACAATACATATAGTTCAGTTCATTAAATATGAAAAATAACGGGTTTATATGCAAAAATGTAGAGATGGATTTTTAGGCAGCAGCACCTATCTGCGTTCAAATTCACTTTACCATTGCTACAGGAAAGTAAATCTAATTCCATCAGAGATTCTAGAAAGTAGACTCTCTTCCGGTTATAACGCATATTCACACGATATATTCTCGAGACAGTAGTTATGTGTACAAATTCATTCTTCGCTGGTTTCGATGTTTCGTGCACATTCTGAAATTCAGAGTCATAATACTAAAACATCAATAACTTATAATCTATACATCAGATTGAGAAATCGTAAGATTTTCTGGATTCTAGACTCGATGGGCTACGATTTTCATGTAGAAAGTTTTTCAATCCAGTATCGGGAACATGGTTTAATTTCCAGTACAAGAGACAGGTCAGTGGTCTCGTGCAGGTTCAGGAATTTACAATATGACAGTACTAAAATTGTGATATCTCACAATCTATAAATCGGATTGCGAAACTGTAAGAAGTTCTGGATTCTAGACTAGATGGGCTATGATTTTCATGTAGAAAGTTTTTCGATCCAGTATCAGGAACATGGTCTAATTTTCAGTACAAGAGACAGGTCAGTGGTTTCGTGCAGGTTCAGGAATTTACAACATGACAGTACTAAAATTGCGATATCTCACAATCTATAAGTCAGATTGAGAGACCGTAAGATGTTCTGGATTCTAGACTCGATGGGTTATGATTTTCATGCATAAAGTTCTTAATTTCAACGTCGGGAACTAGTTCAAATTTACAGTTCAAATTCAAGAAAATGACAGGATAGAATTTTGATTATTCGATAACACGAAACGAAGTGTGTTAACGATTCAATATTGAGTCGATATAGCATGGAATAAGTGACTAGAACAGAATTTGACAATAAAACATGATGATAACAAGACTACTTGCCACGAATCCATGAAAAATGCTTGTACGAGAACAAAAGAGTGTACAAGATACTTGCCTTATAACGTGACGATTACGATCGTGGTGTTAACCACGGAAAAAGAAGCGACGTCAGCAACGGACGGCAGCATAACTGTAACGCCCCGATTTCTGGTAACTGGGAAACCGTGACACATGCCAGAATCTTTGCCTTCAAATGCATCTCAACACAGTAAATAATACGGAATTTTAAACACTTTTATTGCCATCGGAGTTATTACACAATAATTACAAATATCGATTTGTCATATCAAACTGTAATGATTGCCCTTTTTTTTTCTTTTTGACTCCAAAAAACAATTCTTCCAATTTCTATACCACTTTAAACATAAACTAAGATAGTTATATTTCAAAGAAAATTTTGGCAGAGTTTTCCCTGTAATTTCTGCCCCGAAACACAAAAAACTTACGGAATTCTGCTCTAAATTCCGTAGCTCACATCACAGACAATAATATCATGGGCTCCCCAGGCCAAAATGAGCAGAATCACACAGGCAATATAAATATCATGCTCTGGGGGCCAAACTCATAACAGGATATCAATTATCAATTAAAAACCATAAATTTTTTTGAAAACGTAGTAAAGTTTTTAGAAAATAACTTATAAAACATACCACGGGGCCCAATACTCCACAACGAGATGGGTACGGGTCAAAAACATATCATGCCTCTCCACAATATACTCATCATCATCATCCACACACTTATACATCAAAAATACAATTTAAAACATAAATTTCACTATTCACATAATTAAACCTTAAACATCAATTTGTAAAATGAAGCTCCACTCCACAGAACCATGAATCTACACCTCACCTCTGCAATGCAGAGGACCTGTAACAGTAGGGAACCTAGGGTAGTCCACGGACTCCCTAACCCCCAAACACTAAGGGGTTAGCCATTTCTGGTGTGAGTATAATTTATTAATTAAGCAAATAAACTAACTTTATAAGTAAAATGTAACCCCTGTTTTCATTAATACGTATTTTCAAAGTATTTTTTTCCGTATTTAAATTCTCAGTAACTTATAATTACTTTTCCCTAATTGATTTTTTAAAACTATTTTGAGCCCAATTATTTAATTATTTATTCTAAGCCCAAGTTTAAATTATTGATTTTATTAATTATTAATATGAGCCCAAGTTGTATTTTGATTTTATTATGTATTATTTTGAAACCCAAATTGTTTATTCTAAGCCCAAATTCGTATTTGATTTTATTAAAATTAATCCAAAGTCCAAACTTGTATTTTGATCTTATTTATTTAATTAATCAATCTAAGCCCAATTGTTTAGCCCAATACCCTAATTATTATTTTATTTTGTTATAAGCCCAATTATTGAAGCCCAATTTCGTATTTGATTTTAATTAAATTAATTTGAGCCCAAAATATTTTAGCCAATGCCCTAATTATTTTAATTAAATATTCTGAAGCCCAACCCAGCCTATATTGTTATATTATTTTATTTAGAGCCCATTTATTGAAGCTCAAGTCCAGAACCCATATAATTGTACAGATTTATCATGCACCTATTCCTATACAATATTTTCCTCACACCCCACTTTCCTGTCCCGTACTCCAACTCCTCCCCACTCTGCATGTGCACGTTCCCCCATGTCTCGTAACCACCCCCACTCTCTTTCATCTCCACTACTCCATTACTTTATTTATATTAATAATCCCTACCCCGTTCTCTATCTCTTCCGTTATCACTTTCTCTCCCATTCTCTCCCTCTCTGTTTCTCTACCAAACAGAGAAACCAAACCAAAAAGAACCCAACCCGCCCTTCTCCATCGCGAACCCACCACACCGACGCGCCGCGCCACCCACTCTTTACTCAGTCGCACCGCCGCCCCGACCTCGACGCTCCATCTTCACTCTCCTCCATCGCCGAAGCCGAAGCACCCTCGAGCGCTTCCCGCTCAAGCTCCGTCGCCATTGCTCTGCCTGCCGTCGTATTCGTCGAAGCCCAGTCGTCATCGACGCCACCCAGTTTCCCCTCCCGAAGCTCCGCTCCCCCTCCAGTCGACCTCCGAAGAATCCACCGCTAGTCCGAGTACCCATCGCCGCTCTCCGCCATCGTCGCCCTTCCTCTCAAGCTCGTCGACGCCGCTCAAACCCGCCATTGCCGAAGCTTCCTCCATTGCTACATCTCCCCTAAGCTTTCGAGCCACCCCAGCTCCGCCTTGTCGTCATCATCCCCCGCTCGAGCTTCGATCACCTCGCGGCTCTCGCTCGACTTCTGCTCGACAACCCATCGAAGCCGCTCAACTCCCAGCCTCCAGACGTTGTTCCCTCTCCCACTCGAAATCCGCAGTACCCCACTGTTGTCTGCCTACCGCTGCCCTCCTTCTCATCCTCGTCGACGCTCCGACCCCGAGCGCCTCTCGCTCTCCAGTGCCACCTTGCAGTCGCGTCGACCGCTCGCCTCGCTCCCATTGCCCCTCCTGTCTCCCCGTCAAGACATCGCCACCTCCGCCTTGCATTGCCACCGCTCCCGCTCGAGCCCAGTCGTGCATTGCCGTTCCAGTCGCTGCCGAACTTTTCCCGCCCATTCCTTTCTTCCGCTCTCTGTCTCTCCCTCCCTCTCTGTGTTGAACAAAAAAGAAGAAGAAGAAGGAGCTGTAGTGGGATTTGTTGGTGGTGTTTTGGGTTGTAGTTGGGGTTGGTGATTGGATAGTGGTATTGGAGTTGGTGTTTGTGAAGTGAAGTTGGGGTTATTGGTTTGCTCTTTGGTGTTGTGTTGGAATCTTACTGTAGTGGAGTTACAATTGGAGGTGTTTGTTGTGCAATCTAGATGATCTAAATAAATAGATAAACTAGACACAAATTAAAACCTCGCAAGTGTACGAATCGTTTATAGAAGCGTAGTGAAAAGCAAGAGTCGATCCCACAGAGATTGTAGTCTTAACTTACTAATCAATAAAACAAAGAAAAAAAATGCAACTCATAAAGTTTGTTCTGAAAGTTTATTTGAAAAACTAGATCAAGTAGTATATCAAAAATATCAATTAAATGAGTTGGGCTTGATTTCCACCTATAGTCAAGAATGCTAGATTACCTTCTACACCATTCTTATCACTCATGTTGTTCCTTTAAGGGCATGGTATCTACTCCTTAAAGTTAATGTTTTCCTAGGCCAAGAATTAGGCATGGTATCTACTCTAATTCGTTTCTTTCCTTAAGTATTTAGCATGGTATCTACTAAGTTGCACTTGAAGAAAGCATAGGAACAATGGAAACGAACAAACACTCAAAGTTCTAGAAATTGGTATCAGATCTAGATCCTTCAAGTTGATTAAACCAAGAACCCCTAAAGATTCCAGTGTTACAAGTTATGAGCACAAGATACGGGTCGTCTATGTACTCATATAACAGAATCAGTTTTATAATAAGCAAACTTGATAACATCAGGTTCTTCATGTCAGTCGACTTGCTGTCACTCTCAGTCGACTGCCCTAAGAACTTCTGAACAAGTTTGATTCATATTATAAATTTTTATCAATACAATCAGGCTTAATCAATAAGTGATGAAAGCAGCATTATTAGAAGATTATAACATTACATAACTACGGTTTCAATCAGCCCAACAATGAAATTAGTTCCACATATTCATAATAAAAATATTGCAATTAATAAATTTGTTCAAGGATTGCATTACAAAATTTAGAGAGGAGAAAAAGAATAAAAAATTAATTGAAAACCCCTCTGTCTCAAAAGAACCGAATGCTTCCTTGAAGCCAGTCAAATCAAGTCGGTCCAGTCGCACGTCAAATCGAAGCCGGTCTTGTCACGCATGCCAGTTGAAGTCAGCAGTCAAAGGATGCGTGCCTGCTGCCACGTTCTGCCGCACGCCACGTCAGCCGAAGCCCAGTCTGCACGTCCTTCTGTCACGTCGCACGTGGATCGAAGCCTGTCGCACCTGCTGTCAATCGAAGCCCAGTCAAATCAGTCGCCCACGTGGATCGATGTATGTGCTGGCTCTCTTTTTGTTCCCTTAATCCGGAAGTGAGAGACAGAGAGAGACTTTGTTTCTCTCTCTCTTACTTTTCTTCTTTCTCTTACTTTTGTTCCTGGCTTCTTTAATTAATTTTTTTTCTTTTGAATGTATCAGCCGACGTCTCTCTCCCTATCTCCCTTCTCCCTTTGGTTTGTTTTTATAGAGTACGGGAAGAGAGTTAGGGTTTTCACTTTTTGCAGAAAAGTCCTCTTCTTTCATTTATTTTCCTTCCTTATTTGATCTGAATTTTATTTCTTTCTCTTTTCTTCTTTTCTTCCTTTTCTGCTAACCACATGCTCCTGCATACACAAAATATTATCTGAAATTGGGATTTTTAAATAAAATAAAATTAATTAGTTTAAAATTAATTAAACTAACTACAAATCATATTAGCGTATCAAAATCCTTTTAAAAATTATTTGTCACACTTTTAACTCAACAAAACAATAAAAATTTATAAATCTATTATTTTACTCTGTTTGTTGATTTTTTCACTAATCTTTACTTTTTTCATCAAAAATACTAGTTCTTCAAAAATAATTAATTAAATGAAGTCTTATAGAAATATGATGAATTATAGACAATATCAACGAAAACAAGCGATTTTAATGGTAAATGAGTACAAATATTTGTATATAAATTAGACACATCAAATACCCCCAAACTTAAGATTTTGCTTGTCCTCGAGCAAAAAGTAGAATCATGAACAAGGGAATAATAATAATAGACTCAACCCACCACATCAAGAATTCTCATTATGCAAGCATCAAAATTGCAATTAAAAATATAAAAAATTGCAAATAAAGTAAAAACAAGCATACCCACTTTCTCCAGTGCAATTATCTATTCATAGCTCCAAACCCAATCATATTTGTCATGCAACTAATTTTAATTATAGTATGTAACAACTCCATCTGTGATTATCCCTTCTCATTACTGCAAACCGAGTAGCAAACTAGAGTTTTTTTTTTTTAAGTCTTTTCTCTAAGTTGTCACTTGTCTTTTTACGCGAATGCAAAACATTTGTGATGAATTCACCCGGTTACTCAACAAGTCACAAACTTTAAAGTGCTTTGCTTACTCATATTTCAAGTTACCGTTTGACGTAAAAGTAAACATTGGTGATGAATACCCCTAGTTACTAAGCAACTCAAAACATTGGAGTAGATTGACTTTATTCAAAAAAAAAAAATTCGTTATTACTCTATTTACTTAAACTCTGTTTAGGACTAGATCAAAGGGGATAATCACGAGAAAAAACATCACATTTGTCTTTTATGTATAATCGCATGACTCATACAATTTTGTAAGGAATTATGAAACTCAACAATCCTAAAATAAATAAGTATACTTACTCTTACTTTATAAGAAATTTTTTATCCCAAAAGAAATATTTCAACGCTTATCACAATAAAGAACTCAAAAGTGTAATGGTGAGCTTAATTGAAATCTTTTTAAAATTTTGTTTTTCTTTTTTTTAAAAAAAAAAATCATAAATTTGTAAACCTTCCCCCCCAAACTTGAATATCACATTGTCCTCAATGGGAAAGGAAAAAGAAAAACAAAAAGAATGCAAAAGTTCAGAAATTCTCCCCTGATCCGTCCTTAAATTTCTGCACGGGCAGCGTTCGGTATTTTGACGATATCTGGAGCTGTAGATGTCCAAATGGGCTGAAATTTTTTTTGCTAGAAAGCTAAGAAGATAGGCTACAACTTCTCTTTGAATCACTTTTTCCAGATTTTGACTCCAAATTGCTCAAAAACAGCCATCAATGCATGTGTTCAAAACAGCTCCGCCCCGGCGACTTCAAAATTTTCTGCAATCCTACAAGATAAAATCTAAAACTTTAAAATAAAACAAACTAAAAGATAAATCAAATCTAAATGCAATAAAAGAAATAAAGAAATGATTAAAGAAATGAATAAAGAGAGAGTGTAAGTACTCCCCTGAAAATTGGGTTGCCTCCCAATAAGCGCTGCGTTTCTTGTCTTCAACTAGACTTGATGAGTTTATGCAATGTATTGAATGGCTCGCGGCTCAAAACTCATCTTATTATAAGGTTTCCCACTATGCCCATTCTCCGTGAACGTTTGATTTTTCTCCAACGCTCCATGTGGGGAAACCTTTGTAACAACGTACGGACCGTACCATCTTGACATAAGCCTATTCGCAATGGTCCACCTTAATGCACCCTTGTGTTTTTGCAAGACTCCCTGCAGCTTCTCTTCTTCCTGCTTGCTTAATTTTTCAGTGACTATCACAGGTAACGTCTGGTTTTCCCCCAAGTATTCATTCTTCAAGTGTTCAGGTAGTGGCTTCAGCTCCACGTATGGTATCCTGGTAACAAAAGAAACAAAAGTATTATTAGACACAAGATTTTCAAACACAGGTGCAAACTTATCTGAATATGATTTTGGATTTTCAAGGGTATGTACTGTCTCTGCAATCCTCCAATCATCATATTCCTGTTCAACATGAGATAGTGTTAGAGACTGTATAATTGTGGCCTGTAGTGGATCAATGCTATGTACCTGAAATGTTTGATCGACAATCTCCTATACCACATCAATATTATAACATTCATGATCATCATGTGGTAATTTTAGTGCATCAAACATTTTAAATTCAACATTTTCTCCATTTATTTTCATACTTATAATACACTTTTTAACACAAATTTTCATATCAGCAGTACTCATAAAGGGTCTACCTAAAATGATAGATAAAGAAGATAGCATTAAAGATTCTTCCATATCCAAAATGACAAAATCTGCGGGAAAAATGAAATCATTTACCTGAACCAATACATCTTCTAAAATACCTCTAGGTCTCTTGATGCTGCGATCAGCCAACTGCAAGGTGATGGATGTTGGTTTGAGTTCCCCCAATCCTAGCTTTTCGTAAACAGAGTATGGAAGAAGATTGATGCTTGCCCCTAAGTCTAGCAGTGCCTTTTCAAAGAAGTGTTCACCAACCCTGCAAGGAATGGTAAAACTACCTGGGTCCTTCAATTTAGGAGGCAATTTCCTCAATAACACCGCACTCACTTCTTCTGTTAGAGCCACATCCTCCTGAACCTGAAAAGTTTTCTTGTGAGTACAACATTCTTTCAAAAATTTGGCATAAGAAGGAATTTGTTTAATAGCATCAAGTAGGGGAATATTAATTTTTACCTTGCTGAAAGTTTCAAAGATATCAAATAAATGTTGTTCTTTCTTTTGCTTGACTAACCTTTGAGGGAATGGTGGCAAAACTGCCCATTCTTTGTCACTTACCTTGTTGGAACCCAAAGATTTTGATGGTTGTGTGTCTGATTCGTCTGCGTGTGTTCCAACCTTGCTGTCAATTACCTTACCACTTCTTAGTGTTGTCACAGATTTAAGCTGTTCTTGTCCTCTAGGGTTTGGTATGGTTTGTGATGGGAGTTCTCCTGCCTTTCTTTCACTTAACTCCTTAGCAATTTGACCAATTTGAGTCTCCAATTTCTGAATGGTCTGCCCTTGTTGGTTGCTTGTTTGATGTTGCTGGTGCTGTTGGAGCAATTGAAGAACGGTGGTTTCGAAATCCAACTTCTTCTGTTCTTGCACTGGCCGATCCAACCCATTCCCAATCTGGAATTGCTGCGCATGCCCTTGTGCGAATTGAGTGCCTTGATGGTTTTGATTATTGCTCCATGAGAAATTTGGATGGTTCCGCCACCCTGGGTTGTATGTGTTTGAAAAAGGGTTGTTCTTGGGCAGGTACACTCCCTGTCCTATGTAGTTTGCGTGCTCCTGATCTGTGAAAGAAGACATGGGACATGTATTAGTTGTATGATCAGAATGAGAACAAATTGCACAAATTTCTTTTGTTTGGTTTTTTACACCACCCAATGTTGAAATTGCATTGACAAGCATATCAATCTTTTTGTTCATAATTTCCATTTCTAATTGCATGCTATTATCACTAGAAATTTCGTAAACTCCCTGTTTTTTTGAAAGGCCCCTTCCCCTTGTTGAGAATTGCTGTGAGTTCTCGCTGAGTTCTTCAAATAGCTCGATGGCCTCCTAACCACTCTTCCTCATCAAGATTCCATTGCAAGCTGAATCTACAATTGCTTTGTTAGTGTCATTTAAACCCTCATAAAATGCTTGTACCTGATCATCCTTAGGCATGTTGTGCGTAGGACACTTGAGAAGCTTGTTCTTGAAGTCCTTCCATGCTTCGAAGAATAAATCGCCATCTTTTTGTTGGAAGAGTTGAATCTCCCTTTTTAGTTGTTTAGTTTTCTGGACTGGAAAGAATTATTTCAAGAACTTTGTTGCCAATTGCTCCCATGATTGAATTGATCCTGGTTCCAAAGAATTATACCACAATTTAGCATTAAGTTTTAATAAAAATGGAAACAAGATTAACCTGATGTGTTCGGGGGTAAGCCCTTGGACGCTTTGCGTTCTGCAAAGATCAAAGAAATCTTGCAAATGGAGGTGCGGATCCTCGTCTATTCTGCCACTGAAATGGGGAACCATGCTGAGTAATTGAGGTGATAGATGCATATTCCCTGTGACATTAGGTTGAAAAGCTATGCAAGAAGGTTGCTCAATATTCTTCGGAGTGAATTTGTCTTGCATTGGCACTCGATTTGGTACTTCCTCACCCATTGTTGCTTTTGGAATGTAACCTAAAAGAAAATATAATAAAAGAAAAAGAAAAAAAGAAAAAGCTAAAAATTGATTTGCAAGTTAAAATACTAAACAATCCCCGGCAACGGCGCCAAAAACTTGTTTTGCAATCTAGATGATCTAAACAAATAGATAAACTAGACACAAATTAAAACCTCGCAAGTGTACGAATCGTTTATAGAAGCGTAGTGAAAAGCAAGGGTCGATCCCACAGAGATTGTAGTACTTAACTTACTAAGCAATAAAACAAAGAAAAAAAATGCAACTCATAAAGTTTGTTCTGAAAGTTTATTTGAAAAACTAGATCAAGTAGTATATCAAAAATATCAATTAAATGAGTTGGGCTTGATTTCCACCTATACTCAAGAATGCTAGATTACCTTCCACACCATTCTTATCACTCATGTTGTTCCTTTAAGGGCATGGTATCTACTCCTTAAAGTTAATGTTTCCCTAGGCCAAGAATTAGGCATGGTATCTACTCTAATTCGTTTTTTTCCTTAAGTATTTAGCATGGTATCTACTAAGTTGCACTTGAAGAAAGCATAGGAACAATGGAAATGAACAAACACTCAAAGTTTTAGAAATTGGTATCAGATCTAGATCTTTCAAGTTGATTAAACCAAGAACCCCTAAAGATTCCTGTGTTACAAGTTATGAGCACAAGATACGGGTCGTCTATGTACTCATATAACAGAATCAGTTTTATAATAAGCAAACTCGATAACATCAGGTTCTTCATGTCAGTCGACTTGCTGTCACTCTCAGTCGACTGCCCTAAGAACTTCTGAACAAGTTTGATTCATATTATAAATTTTTATCAATACAATCAGGTTTAATCAATAAGTGATGAAAGCAGCATTATTAGAAGATTATAACATTACATAACTACGGTTTCAATCAGCCCAACAATGAAATTAGTTCCACATATTCATAATAAAAATATTGCAATTAATAAATTTGTTCAAGGATTGCATTACAAAATTTAGAGAGGAGAAAAAGAATAAAAAATTAATTGCAAACCCCTCTATCTCAAAAGAACCGAATGCTTCCTTGAAGCCAATCAAATCAAGCCGGTCCAGTCGCACGTCAAATCGAAGCCGGTCTTGTCACGCACGCCAGTTGAAGTCAGCAGTCAAAGGATGCGTGCCTGCTGCCACGTTCTGCCGCACGCCACGTCAGCCGAAGCCCAGTCTGCACGTCCTTCTGTCACGTCGCACGTGGATCGAAGCCTGTCGCACCTGCTGTCAATCGAAGCCCAGTCAAATCAGTCGCCCATGTGGATCGATGTATGCGCTGGCTCTCTTTTTGTTCCCTTAATCCGGAAGTGAGAGACAGAGAGAGACTTTGTTTCTCTCTCTCTTACTTTTCTTCTTTCTCTTACTTTTGTTCCTTGCTTCTTTAATTAATTTTTTTCCTTTTGAATGTATCAGTCGTCGTCTCTCTCCCTATCTCCCTTCTCCCTTTGGTTTGTTTTTATAGAGTACGGGAAGAGAGTTAGGGTTTTCACTTTTGTAGAAAAGTCCTCTTCTTTCATTTATTTTCCTTCCTTATTTGATCTGAATTTTATTTCTTTCTCTTTTCTTCTTTTCTTCCTTTTCTGCTAACCACATGCTCCTGCATACACAAAATATTATCTGAAATTGGGATTTTTAAATAAAATAAAATTAATTAGTTTTAAATAAAATAAAATTAATTAGTTTAAAATTAATTAAACTAACTACAAATCATATTAGCGTATCAAAATCCTTTTAAAAATTATTTGTCGCACTTTTAACTCAACAAAACAATAAAAATTTATAAATCTATTATTTTACTCTGTTTGTTGATTTTTTTCACTAATCTTTACTTTTTGCATCAAAAATACTAGTTCTTCAAAAATAATTAATTAAATGAAGTCTTATAGAACTATGATGAATTATAGACAATATCAACGAAAACAAGCGATTTTAATGGTAAATGAGTACAAATATTTGTATATAAATTAGACACATCAGTGTTTGCTGTCTTGGAGTTTATTGAAGGAGTTGACTGCTATTTTAGGAGTTGCTGATTTGACGTGGCTGCCACACATTTTGCACGTGATCTACTGCCCGGGATACTGATCCCGTTATTCTGTTTTAAATTTATCGTCGTCAACTAACAGGCAAGTGTCTCTTGTACAATTTTATTTATTCTAGTACAAGCCTTTGTAAAAATACCGCAAGTATATTATTTTTGACTCCAATTCGCATTCATAAGTCGAATTGATACCCGTTTCCATACCTAATTCGTCGATCTGTATTCACATGTGATCGTGAATACTTTGTTCTCATATGCATGACACGCACACAAAAATTAATACATACATATATACTCCTATAATTATACATGATGTTGTGCATGAATTGCTTGTTATTAGGTTGCATGTTGTTATAATATATTTCATTCTTGATTAAGTGTTATGCATGTCATTAGTTGCATCACATATTTTATAAGCCCAGAAATATGTTTCCTGCATTGTATAAGTCTTGATACTTGATCTTGTCATGTTACTCTTGCCATGTTACCCGTCCTTGTTCTTGCATGTAGTTTTTGTTCATGTTTAATTGTAATTAAAGAGATAACAAGCCGGGGTATAAAGGAAAAAGATTTAGTAGTGGGTAATATAGAAGAGCGTACTCGGACGGGGGCTCGTGGTTCCTCGCTGCAAATTTGTATGTTACAAGTTTGCTAAATTACAGGTTTACTTGACATGTTTCACGCTACAAGTTACACTACATGTTCCACATGCACGTATCTCGAACAAGATACAACTTTCCCGGGTACGTGACCTATAGAATCCACCACTAGTCTAAACGTTCACTTGATTGCGAGTAGCAACCATATGGTATGGGACGCATGAAGTGCTACCTAGTTAGGTTAATAAAAAACATGACATTAACACGTACACTTGCATGATCCGTTTACATGTTACATGGTTATGATGACTTGTTTACTTATTTGCATGTTACTCGTTCATGTTGACACGTTTACTTGCTTACTCGTTTACATGTTACATGTTACTATGGATTATTTAATTGTTTACATGCATACTATTTGTTTCATGAGGTCTTGTTCTTGATTCTGTTGCATGTCGTATTTGCTCTATCATATGATTCTTGATTCTCTGTTCTTTTCTACTTTTGTTTCATTCTATTATTGTCCCGTTAGCTTGTTCACTTGCGGCCCGTGACTTGCATTAACGGGTACCACTTGTTTCTTTCCTTGTAATAATATACTTGCAGGCCCAGATGGAGAACTACCCGAAGGTGTTGCCGAGCAGAGATTTTAGTCTTGTTTAATTTCATGTTATTTTAATTCATGTTTTATTCATATACTCCGTGTTGTAATCCGGGCGTGTTTGACCCGTAACTATGTTTCTTTTCCAGTTGTTGGTTATGTCTTGTATTATGTCATGTAATATGTCATGTACCTTACTATCCTGTTGTGATTTTATATGCTGCGTGGTTGAAATCGTTATCTTGTTGTTGAGTTAAATATACAGCTTATGAATGATGTATTCGCATCATTCGCTGGGCCTCAGTTACGTGCATGTGTTCCCGTATTCTGGGAGCGGGGCGTGACATAAAAATAAAACGAACTTATGAATACCAAGATAAACAAATTTTACTTGACAACTGAACATGTAAACATCATAAATGGGATTTCACCTCAAATACCCTCCGAGTCATCACCTGTATGCATATCTACACCCGCTCATAACATACTTATCTTTAGTTTGGAAATCATTCACAAATTAGTCGCTTAACTCACAAATGCTTAACACTCATCACGTTATGCCTTATACAAATATTCCTGTGACTTTACTTTCCCATAAGGCTTTACATTCACAAATAACTCTACTTCCATATAAACTGCACCTCATTTACCATTCATTTGCTTTTACAGACTCACGACTTATATTCTTTCGTGCTCATCTCCATTCATAAACACGACCCCTCTCAATCTCATATCACATAACATCGCATTCATTCATTTATTTCTTACAACATATATCATCACGTCCCGCAATACATCACTTTCACACTCGTTAAACAATTCAATTATCACACTCGCAATTCATCTTGAATGGAAAAGAAACGTGTACATATAATTGATGTGCCAGTATATGTTATGACTTAAACTCTAATGCAAGATTACCAATACAATGATGCTCTTATTCTAATGCAAGCAAGTCTCCGGAACAGTATGCATCCCATACTACATACGCCCCATCTCAAGCCGTTTCTCCATATATAGGGATTTGAACCCACGTTATGAATTCTAGTCTTGTACTCAACTTGTTTCTGAAGATACAACGTGACTGATGAGGTTGCCCTGAAACGGTCTAATTCTGCCAATTGCAGTTATATAGTGGTGTCTTCGTTTGCCACTATTGCTTCACTTAAAAATCTGACGAACCCCGGAGTTACTGCAAAACAGGTTAACTCGAAGCATCCCCTGTCGCCCCCTAGCCAGGCTGTAGTCTATGGCTTGTTCGTCCCTAGATCAAGGACATAACGGAGTTCCGGGGTCCATCCCCTAGCTCCGACAGGACTTACGCCCGTCCTTATCATGGCACTTCAGAAATTAACAGACGAGATACGGATCCCGTGCTCCCAACTCGTGAGAAGGCACAGACCGTATCCCTTTGACAAGAAGGTTACAACCCAATAACACTGCCTAATGCAGGCCTATAGGACAGGTCGGATCATAAGGAATCACCCTTAACACCAACTCTTTCCCTTCGGCGAAAGATGATAATAATAATGATTAAGTAGTAATAGCCATAAGTTACTACCCTAACAATGTCACCAATCCTAAACAACTGAAGGATGACCATAGAACTTACACAACATGCTGAGTCTTAAGTTAGACTTCGCAAGACAACTCTACTAGGTTGCTCAACCTGGACTTACCAGAATCCCTAAGGATCTGGTTCATGGCCTATCGATCTAAGACCCCGGCAATTCGAATGTACCTGCATGCTGCTACCCTGAACTTGGATTTCGTCTATACTCCGGTCCTCGATCAACCTACACCGGTTAAGATCTGACGGTACACAATGAGTAACTCATCCACAGTCCCTTAGGAGTAAGGAAAACACATGTCTTGATGGTTGATAGCCCTTAGGGTAATGATATCACCCTAGATGAGCACAACAAACTACGTATTAGCTAAGAAGCTACCTACGAGCTAAATAGCTACGTATGGGACCAACAGCTACATACGGGCCAGTCGAGCCGCGTATGAGACAACAAAATACATACGAGCCAAATAAGCCACGTATGAGACCAACATCTACATACGGGCCAGGCGAGCCGCGTATGAGATAACAATATGCATACGAGCCAAATAAGCTACGTATGAGACCAACAGCTACATACTGCTCAGTCGAGCCTGTATGAGCAAAACCACACATAAAAATAACCATACATTAATCAACCTAGAAGCAACCAAACGTGCTTACTAACAAACTTGATCTTCTATAATTAAAGTAACAGAAGAATCTACTAACAGTCTAAAATAGGCATTCTACCAATGAGAAGCCCAAGAAGCGACATCAAACTTTTATCAAGCTAACGATTAATAGTGACCTTCCCAACCCTTATTACCCATGAAGATGAGTAATGTTCATGTGATATGGTCCAACCTTATTTAGGGTCTCATACAACTAGAATCCGTGGTTCCCCTCCCCAAATTGAACTAGAACTACATGCACTAAATTCTTGGGTTCTTTCTTCAAGTTTGAGCTAGAATCACCTAGGACTAAAAACATGGGCTCATGGGTTTTTTTTAATCTTTCACTACCATCATAATACAATTCAAGTGTGGTTCCTTTGAATCTAGAACTACTATGCAACTCGAGTATTGTAACTACAACACGATGGTTCTTCACTAACGCTACCACCACAACATGATAGTTCTCTACTACACTACCACTATAATGCGATAGTTCTTTACTAACGCTACAACTACAACATGATAGTTCTTTACTAATACTACGACTATAACGCGATAGTTAACACCACAACTACAACAACATGATTCTTTTCTATTACTTAAGCACGAATCTACAATGGCCTTAAGCACGATATATAACTTAAACATCAACCTACAACACTCTTAAGCATGAATACAACTTAAGCATGACTAGTTACTACAACTTAAGCATGTATGTTACTACAACTTAACATGAATATTTACTACCATTCAAGCATGAGTAACTACTACACTCTAAGTATGGATGTCTATTACAGCCTTAAGCATGGATATGAACATTAACTACAATTCAAGCATGATGTTGTTTCATGGGTTCACAAGCATAAATGGGTTCATCAAACTTAAGCATGATAGGTTACTAGGATGTCACATAGGCATGAATGGGATCTTACTACTACCTAAGCATGGTATATAGCATGAGCCTCAATCCTACAACAATCCAAGATTCGATCCTTATGTTCTTATTAAAGTTCTACCATTCACTTTCTTAGGTGATCATTTATCTTATCCATGGCATCATTCGTAAGCTTAGGACTTTGTCCAAGTTGTTTTAGGACAACATACATACAAGAGAAACAACAACCCGACAACACACCACGTACATAAAACAAAAGAGATCATACTCACATATTTCGATATTGTTATATATGTGTAACTCATCCCCATATACATAACTAATCCATTATCCATAAATTTATACCAATACACTTTATCCCAATACGCCTCATCCATAAATCATATCAACAATTCGGTTTATTCAAACTTCTTTAAAACATCAAATACATATATAAAACCATACTCACCATATTTTGATATCATCATGTAAATATAACTCATACCCATATACACATATACGTTATTCCGATACCCTTGATCCAAATACGCCTTATCCGTAATTCATACCAACCATTCAGGTTATTATAAATTTTTTCCTAAAACACAAAAATACGTAAATAAATTCATACTCACATATTTCGCGAAGATTCGAAGTGCCACCATGCCACCCCGCATCCAAAGTCGCTAATATATCCTATCATCAAATTTCAAAGCAATTAAAACTCAAATCATCCAAACCAATCACAAAAGCTAATAATACTATTCCAAATATCACACAAGCGTTTATTGAACACCTGGAATACACGCGTGCGATGCACGTAATAATCTAATGCCTATGAAATTTTTTATCCCCAAATAATTACTAGAACCACTGCTAAATTTTCTAGCGGCCCAACTATACTTTCCACTACTATACGAGAAATAATTCATACACATATGGTTCTCTTTTACAAACCCAAAATCCTAATTTATTAACAACTTACAAATTCTCTAACAACTTGCTAATTTATCGCCTCTACCATTTTCAACATCTCTTAATCTTCCTAGCATAATACTCCTACTTAAAAGAAATTAACCACACTCAATTTTATACAATAAAAAAATTTAGGGTTTACCTTTCCGAAATTCTTTCGAAAATCTGATGCTACCACGATGTAGAGAACCCTTCAATTAGCCTATCCCTCAATTTAATTTGAAAACCACGGAGAAATGGAGGGGATTTGAGTGGGGAGAGAGAGAGCCGAAGTGGGTTCTTTTTGGGGTCAGGATGGAAACAGAACGGGAAAGAAGAAGGAGAAGGAAGGAGAGAGGGGGGGGGGTGTAAAAAGTAAATAAATAAATAATTAGATAAATAAATAATAAGGGAATATTACATATAAGCCTCCAAATCTCAATATATTTCAAATAACACCCAACTCTTTTCTTTAATAATACCAACAATACAAAATACATTTAAAACTACCTCGTAATAATCCTTCAAAATTATAAAATAAAGTAGACAATATATCTTATATTTCTCAATTAAAAATAATTGTTATTAGAAATATACATAATCGCGTGCAATTCTCAATTACGCACAGATTACGATGCAAAATAGCCATATGCTATTTTGCGGGGTATTACATCAACGGCAGCAAGAATCGCAGTAAAACGGTGGAAGAAGAGAGGTAGAGATGAGGGGTGAGGTGTTATGTGTATGTATATATGTATAAGAAGAAAGGGAGAGAGACAGAATGCATGCATATATATATATACATTATATATATATATATATATATATATATATATATATATATATATATATATATATAGGAGAGAAAGAGAGGTTGGTTGGATGCATATGTGTGTGTGTGTATATATAATATATATAGAAAGAGAGATGGAGGCAGTTGTAGAAAAATATAAAAGAAGACAGAAGAGGGCGTTGACAGATTAGAGAGGATTAGGCAGTAGTAGGGTGGTGGAGACAGTAGAGTAGGAGAAAAAATGTGAGAGAGATTGGTTGTATGCAGAAGTGGAGAAGTAGATATTATAGGGAGGGAGAAAAAGAAGCGTAGGGAGGAAGAAAATAAGGTGTAGGAGAGCAGAGTTAGGTTAGCTGTTGGATTAAGAATTAGGATTAGGATTAACCAGGGTTTAAATTTAAACTCCAATGGAGAAAAAAATCACAAAATTATAGAACTGATCTAAAAAATTGAAGTAAAAAAATTTACGTAATAAAATACGTACACTGGAACAGGGAGTTACAATCTTACCCACCTTACAAAATAATTTCGTCCTCGAAATTTACTCAGGAGGGATATAGGATAGCTAAGAAGCGAATGCAATACTCTTCAATCGAAAGTACAACAAAAGATAAAAGAAACAAAGAGTACAAAGGCACGAAAACAACTAAAGACAAATTGTGCACCCTCAACTGGAGGACTCAACAATTTGATGTCTGGGTTCAGAATCTGAACCACCGACATCGCTTACATCTCAGTTCAGCTGAGTCAAAAGCTCATCTCGCTCCGGCATGAACACCTTCAATTTTATGAGTAGTTCTTTAGGCGATAGAGCTGAAATCAAGATGCGTCTGGACTTACTGGATATAAGCTCCTCAGTCACAGCCGAATCTATGAACGATAGAAGCGAGTCGTAATATCCATCAACATTTAAAAGACCCACCGGCTTGCTGGAGATCCCCAGTTGAGCCCATGTAATCACTTCAAACAACTTCTCAAGTGTTCTATAACCTCCGAGCAAGGATATGAAAGCATCAGTAGCACGAGCCATTTCAACATTCCTCTTGTGCATGTTAGAGACAAATCTAACATCTCCCATAGTTCCCCCAGTAATCTCTTTCGACATCAGCGACTTGGGAATTACTTTCAAAATGTGGCGGCCACCAGCACGAACGGCGTCAGAAACTAGGCCCATCAATCCTATGCTCCCATCATGGTAGACGAGATTGATATTCCTCTCTACAAGTTCCTTGCCAAGCTCGATCGCGGCTTCTTGGTAGCTAGCTCTTTTACCAGAGCTACTGCCACAAAACACACAGATCCTACCAAATCTCGATGGAGATGAAGAAGATGAAGAAAGCTTCATCATACCCGTTTCTCTTTCTTCTTTCATTGATTTACTCTTCATCCCCGCTACCGATTCTTGATCTCTTATTTCCATTTGCCAAGAAAATCCAAACTTCTACTCTCTTTCTTTCTTTCTTGCTCCTGGCTCTGCTGCCGGCTTCGCACTTTCTTTCTTGCTCCCGCCTCTTATTTCCATTTGATTCTCTTCTTCTCTTTCTTCCCCGGCTTCTCTCTCTCTTTCTTTCTTCTCCGACTTCTCTCTTTTTCTTCTTCTTTTTTCTTTCTTTTTCTTTCTTTCTTCTTCTTTCTTCTTTCTTTGATTTCTCTCCTCCTTTTTCTTCTTTTATTTCTTCTTCTTCTTGTCTTTTCTTCATTAATTCACTGCCCTCTATAACCGGCCTATGATCAACATCAGCACTTCGGTCCCTATCCATTCCAAATATAATATTGAACCCTGAGTTATTGATGATGATGAAGTTTGCTTTGAAATTCATTCCACGAATCAATAAGGGACTCTGCTACGCTTCCGCTGTGCCACTCTGATGGTAAAGCTTCTAGCTGCTGATATCAAGTGATAGCGATCGACGAATTGAGCAGAATTAAGAGATTGATAGCACAAAAATTCAAGAAAATAGGGATAGGAAGAAATAACTAGTATGATACTCAAAAATGGATTGATCGATGATGATGAATGCAATGTACGGAAAGTAACAAACGACGCAAGAACTGAAGTATGACTAGATCGAAATATACTAGTAATTGTTTCTTTGGTGGTCTCTACCTCCTCTGTAGTCAGGTTATGAGCCTGATTACACTCTCCAGTCTGTCCTCTACTAGGATTTGATCCTCCTATTGGTGTGCCACTCTTTCTCTTCGGGCAATCCCGAACCCTGTGACAATCTCCAATAGTTCATTCCTGGGTGGAGAAGTCGAAGAGCCTCTACGAACCATAGTCTGAAATGCATATTCAAACGGGATTAGTATCCAGATGGCAAGTTGGTTATTAATATTCATGTGATCCAAGTGGTGTGCATATTGTTGAGCTTAGCATGGTTCGAATCTAGGCTCTGATACCACTAAAATCCTGTCACGCCCCTCTTCCCACTAGATGGAAATACAGGTACGCAACTGAGGCCCAGCGAATGATATACATCATCCATAAGTTATACAATTATAAGCTCAACAAGATATTTATAACACATTCACGCAGGCAAATATAATGATCACATGAGCTGAAAATAAAATAACCATTATCTGGGTAATACATCAACATAGGGTCAAGATGCCCGGGAATACAAGGTGCAAGAATTAAAATAGTACGATAAGCAGTTCGTTATAATAACTAGATAAAATACCGACTGAAAGAAAAACAACATGGAGTAGTAAGAAAACAGCAACGATCGTCTAGAAAGTTTGTTTGTCGGGTCCATCAGTAACTGTATAATCATTAACTCAAAGAAAAATGAAAAAGTACCTGTTAGAGCAAACTTCGGGTAGGAAGTAACAACAAGCAGTAAAAGGGGTAATATAACAAAATATAACATGGAAGAAACAAGAAGTAGCAGTGCAAATACAATATGGAAGAAAGTAAGAAACTCAGACAATATGATCATGTAAGTAATAATTGTAAACTAGTGAATTCAAGACTTCAAAGTATAATCGATTGATAACCTAGACTCAGTTAATTGATAATCATGTAATCAAGAATCAAGATCATGTAATCAGGAATCATGTAATCAAGAATCATGCTTAGTGAAAATCTCGAGTTTATTTATTTTTATTAATTTATCTAATGCACGCAATCCTGTGTCCCATACCACAAGTTCGGGTGCATATCAATCATATGACATTTAGACTTAAGTAATGAATTATATAGGATTATGTACTCAGGTCTTCCAGTGATAGTATCAAGACATGTAATCAAGAATCATGTAATCGAGAATTGTGTAATCGAGAATTGTGTAATTAAGAATTATGTAATCAAGAATCAAGAATCAAGAATCACTATTACGGAAAATACGGGCTCCCTTCAGAGTATACTCCCCTATATTTTCTACTACTAAGTCGTACCCTTATAACTCCAGCTTGTTATTCTTTTATAATTAATTATGAACATGCAGTTGGTACGACTAGTGGAACGGTTAAATCAATACAGTTAATTAAGAATCTAGAAAAATATCAAGGGTGGTAATCATGGGCATGAGATGTGAAATAGGTACATGTATCGAGAATAGTCATCATTGAATTATCAAGTGGTATAAATTGCATTATATGAGAAATTCTATCAACCTATCATATCTATGCAAGTTATTATTACAAGAACAACAATATATATAGTTCAGTTCATTAAATATGAAAAATAACTGGTTTATATGCAAAACATAGAAATGAATTTTTAGACAGCAGCACCTATCTGCGTTCAAATTTACTTTAGCATTGCTACAGGAAAGTAAATCTGATTTCGTCAGAGATTCTAGAAAGTAGACTCTCTTCCGGTTCCAATGCATATTCACACAATACATTCTAGAGACAGTAGCTATGCGTACAAATTCATTCTTCGCTGGTTTCGATGTTTCGCACACATTCTGGAAATTCAGAGTTACAATACTAAAATATCGATAACTTACAATCTATACATCGGATTGAGAAACCATAAGATTTTCTGAATTCTAGACTCGATAGGCTACAATTTTCATGCAGAAAGTTCTTCGATCCAGTATCGGGAACATGGTTTAATTTCAGTACAAGAGACAGGTCAGTGTCCCGTGCAGGTTCAGGAATTTACAATATTACAGTACTAAAATCGTAATATTTCACAATCTATGTTACCGCTAAATCTGGTGTGGGGGCAAACAGATAGTATTTGTGGATTCTTGGAAAACTTTGAATAGCAAACCTGTTACCTATTCTGCCGGAGTTTGACCGTTGACTCCCGCTGTTCACCTGCAAAAAGTGGGAGATACCGGGGTTGATCCCGGCGACGCACCCTCTGACGCTCAAGTCAGTAATCAGGGAGATTATGAAAAAGCGTAAATTGGTAAAAGATTGATTACCTCTTAATGGAGATGGATGAGGGGTATTTATAGGTGCCGTTGGGGTCAGATTAGGAATGTAATCCCTGTGGTTAGATACGGAATGTAATCCCTAATCCCCAATGAAAGGATAAATATGAATCAAGACCATTGATTAGGATTAATCAGAAACCCTAATTCTACCTTGCTGAATTGGGTTTGCTGCGGGTTGAAACCCCCACCCAGTTGAGGTGGATCCGTTCGCGGGTTAGTGGGTCTTCGAGGAGGAGAACCAATACCCGCTTCAGACCCATTGGTAGGTAAAGTTACCATTTTACCCCTAAGCTTTAAGATTCGTTCCTGATTTGGACGGCTCTGATTTAACCTCATTTTTAGCCATATCACGAGCCCCCCACTCCCGAAGACTGAGCTTGATCAGCCTTTGAGGAGTAGTTTTACTGTTTTGATGGCTAGTAGAGTTGTATCGGAGTCCAAATGCATGGTTTCGAATCTTTGCAGGGGGCAGTATGGTGATTTTTTAAGTTTGTTGCGCTCTAAGTTGTTCTTGAGCTCTTCTGGTCATTCGGTGATTTTTATCTATTTTTCGGAATATTTACTTAATTTTACGAAGTATCGATTCGTCGTTCGGGGGTCTTAATATATGGTCCTAGGTAATAATTACTTACTCGGGGGTTCAAAAATATTTTCCTGACTTTATAATTATTTTCCAGGATTTTAAATTAATTTTCCCGAATTTTAAACCATTTTTTTGCAATTTTT
Organism: Hemerocallis citrina; assembly: GCA_017893485.1. NCBI lineage: Eukaryota > Viridiplantae > Streptophyta > Magnoliopsida > Asparagales > Asphodelaceae > Hemerocallis > Hemerocallis citrina. The sequence continues at coordinate 118,162,071 of CM030362.1, forward strand.
AAATAAATAAAACGATTTTAATAAATAAAATACCGAATTATGACGTGGCGCGATCTGGACCGTTGATCCTGAACGAGCGCGAATTTCTGAAAGATCGGATGGACCGAGTCGCTCGGCAGTAATTTCCTCGCTTTTGTGGGTCGGATGGGCACTTGCTCGGAATCCGAGCGAATTGGCTCGGTTTTTCCCTCGTGCGAGTGGCTCGAATCGCTAGTCGCTCGTTTCGGAATTCCGAGCGACGTGGAGCGATCTGGACCGTTGGATTGCAGCGCGAATCTCGAGGCAGACACGGTTCCCAAGAAAACACTATCTTGTCGTTTATTGGACATGGCACAATCTGGGCCGTCCGATCGGAATCTTATGCGAATCTTGAGGGAAAAGTCGTTTTTCTCCTTTTCGTAGCTCGAATTGGCACTTGCTCAGAATCCGAGCGAAATGGTTCGGTTTTTCCCTCCCGCGAGTGGCTCGGATCGCTAGTCGCTCGGTTCGGAATTCCGAGCGACGTGGAGCGATTTGGACCGTTGGATTGCGGTGCGAATCTCGAGGCAGACACGGTTCCCAAAAAAACACTATCTTGTCGTTTAGTGGACGTGGCGCAATTTGTACCGTCTGATCGGAATCTTAAGCGAATCTTGAGGGAAAAGTCGTTTTTCTCCATTTCGTAGCTCGGATTGGCACTTGCTCGGAATCCGAGCGAAATGGTTCGGTTTTTCCCTCGTGCAAGTGGCTCGGATCGCTAGTCGCTCGGTTCGAAATTCCGAGCGACGTGGGGCGATCTTAGCCATTGGATGATGGCACAGATCTCGATGATGGCTCAGTTCCCAAGAAAACACTATCTTGTCGCGTAGTGGTGCTAGCATGATCTGGGCTGTCTGATCGAAATCTTACGCAGATTTTGAGGGGAAAGTTGTTTTTCTCCATTTCGTAGCTCGGATTGGCACTTGCTCGGAATCCGAGCAAAGTGGCTCGGATCGCCTATCACCCGGATGTTGGATCCGAGGGACGTGGGGCGATCATAGCCGTTGGATGATGGCACAGATCTCGATGCTGGCTCAGTTTCCAAGAAAACACTATCTTGTCGCGTAGTGGTGCTGGCAAGATCTGGGCCGTCTGATCGAAATCTTACGCGAATTTTGAGGGGAAATTTGTTTTTCTCCGTTTTGTAGCTCGGATTGGCACTTGCTCGGAATCCAAGCGAAGTGGCTCGGATCGCTTGTCGCTCGGGTGTTGGATCCGAGGAACGTGGGGCGATCTTAGCCGTTGGATGATGGCACAGATCTCGATGCTGGCTTAGTTCCCAAGAAAACACTGTCTTGTCGCGTAGTGGTGCTGGCAAGATCTGGGCCGTCTGATCGAAATCTTACGCGAATTTTGAGGGGAAAGTTGTTTTTCTCCATTTCGTAGCTCGGATTGGCACTTGCTAGGAATCCGAGCGAAGTGATTCGGATCGCCTGTCGCTCAGGTGCTGGATCCGAGGGACGTGGGGAGATCTTAGTCGTTGGATCTGAAGTGCTGAGCTGCTTTACTTGGGTTGAAACGTCGCTCCCTTTGCCAACAGTTGCGGTTCTTCGTTACTTAGTCGTTTGGGCTTTTGTAACGCTTCAAGGGAGGCCCAAGAGTTGCGCCCTTACGTTACAAAGCCCAAGAGGCGTCTTTTTTACTATAAGTTTTCACCCCCTCAACATTCACCTCATTTCTCACTTTCACTTTCTCACTCTTGGTTTTTACTTCTTAGCGACGTTTTTAGCTCTCGAGCGGCGCTGCTAGCTATCGCGGCAAGGCGATTTAAGCTCCGGCGATCTTTTCCGGCCATACTAGTCACTTCAAGGTCAGTCCCTCTCCTCATCTTTGTAAAATGGTTAAGATTTCTTCCATGGATGAGACCCCCTCCTCAGACCGAGGCATCAGCCGAGCGGCCAACCGAGCAAGGGTAAAGGGAAGGAGGTAGTGGAGCCGACCGAAGAGACTACGGTCAGGCCGAGTACAGATAGGGAGGTTGCCGAGCCTCTCAAGGAGGTAGTGGCCCGATCTAGCAAAGGCAAGGGTGTGGAAACCATAATCGAGCACCTGAAGACTGCAGGGGAGTTAGGTCGGCACCCGAGCACTCTGTCGAGCGTTGGCGGTGTGCGGAGCTACTCCGGGGATCTGTTGGAGAAGGTGACGCAGGGCACCGCCAAGTCGATCGAGGAGAACGAACCGAGGGAACCTCTGAGGTGGATCAAATCTCTTCGGTCCTGACCGAGGCGGATTTGCATTGGATTCGGAGCAGGTTCCAAATCCCCACGGAGTACGAGCTCCTTCTCCCTGGCCCCGGCTTCCGAGCGTGCACCTCGTCCTCGGCCGATATTTGCGTTTTCCCCGCCGACTCCCTGAATGCCGGACTTCAGCTGCCGCTGCACCCTTTCGTGGTCGAGGTGCTGCAGTGGCACGGCTTGTGTCCAGCTCAGCTAATGCCGAACACCTGGAGACACATCATGGCATTTGTTCTTCAATGTCAGGAGGTCGGCGCTCAGCCCAACATGTTCATCCTTCGGAGTCTCTACCGTCCGTGTCAACCAAGCAAAAATGAGCAGAGGTACTACCTCTCGCCGAGGAAGGGAGTGAAGCTGATCGAGAACCCGGACTCGATCAAGCATTGGAAGGAGAAGTACTTCCTCATCCGAGCTCCCGAGCCATGGGTGATCCCGACGTTGTGGTCGAGGGACGGTCTTCTGAAGCGGGCGAAGAAAGAGCCCGTTCTCAGCACCGAGGAGGCGGAAATCGTAGAGAAGTTGCTCGGTCTTCCGACCCTCAGTTGGAAAGACATCACCGAGGCATTATTCCGAGGGGGTCTCAGTCCAATCGACCCTAGTACGCTTCTTCAAATCTTGTTTTGTCTTTGAGGTTTTGGAAAAATTTTCTAACTTGTTTCACTCGGTTTGTGCAGAATCTCCCGGCATGGACTACAAAGGTCTGATGGCTAAGGCACGAGCGGCTAGGGAGCAGGAGACGAGGAAGAGAAAAAGGACCGTGTCCGGACCCCCAAGGCGTCTGAGCGCCCAAGATCCCCTTGGTCTCTCCGACCCCTGAGCGGCAGGTTGTTGAGGCTCCTCTCGTCGAGTCCTAACAATGCCTCGTCGTGCTGACCGTCCCCCCTACCTCGGATGCGCCGACCGCACCGGCGCGAACAGATGCTCCAGGGTCTTCTGGCAGAGCGTTCAACATCAGCGCGGCGCTGGCTCTTGATGTCCCGCCCCTCACTGCCGAGGCGGAGGCAATTCTGACCGAGGAGCACAAGCGCATCTTCGTCCCTGACTGGCGGGTGATGAAGGTCGACGGATTCTTAGGGGACGGTAACATTTGTATGCAGGCGGTGAAGCACCTGCCGACCCCTAAAGACCGAGCGGTGCTCAAGGCGGGTGAAGTTGGTGACGCCGCGATGCAGATTGCTCGGAACACTATGTCGGTAAGTAGTAGATCACTTTCTTGAGAACTTTTCTAAGTTTTTGTGCTCGTGCTTGACTGTTTCTTGTATTGCTTGCAGACCCTCTGCCACTTCAACTATCTGCTCGAGGAGTTCGCTAGCAAGGAAAAAGAGATGACCATTCTGAACGACCGGGAACGGTTGGAGCAGTCCATGGCGGTGAAGCAGCTGGAGGCCGAACAGTTGCGTTCTACTTTGCTCGAGGCCGAGGTTGCCGACCTAAAGGCTCAGCTTGCCGAGGCGCTGAGGAGCTCGACCGCCGAGGCTTCCAAGGTCGAGACCCTTGAAAAGAAGGCTGCTCGACTCGAAGGGGAGCTGTCTAAGGCTCAGAAGGCGTCGAAGGAGGCCCTTAGCGAGCAAGCATCGAAGGTGGCGGCCGCAGAGAAGGCAGTTCGGGACAAGGCCGAGGCTCACATGTTGACGAACATGGAGGAGGCGTACGGCCGAGCGCTGAAACATATCGTCGCTCGGAACCCCGGGTTCGACGTCTCGTCCTATTACTTCTACGACTCCGTGGAGGGAGAAGAAGAGCTGCCCTTAGCCGAGCTCGCTCCGAGGCTGGAGGGCGAAGACTCAAAAGGCCAGGGGGTGCCGAGCATGCGATTGTTGCTGTGCCGAGCGATGATAAGGTCGACCCCTAACTTTGTCGCCTCTTCTTGTTTTCTTGTTCTTCTTCTTCTTCTTCTTTTTTGTAATGCCTAACTGCGGACTGGCCACCGCTTTTTGTAGCTTTTGGACTTGTAATGAAATGGTTTCTTTTCGGCTGAATATTACAAAATTTTGCAAAGTTATTCAACTCTTTTTGCTCGGATTGTGTCCTTAAGTATCGAAGACTTCTTTTGATATTTCTCCGCTTTTCAGGTTGAGTTAGGCCCGATTACTGAGTTCTCCCATCTTCGTACTGAGCTGGAGAAAACGAAGCAAGCTCTTTCTCGCAATCGTGATAAAGCATTTTACGACTTCTTAAAATTGGAGGACATCAAAGCAACTACGAGAGGGTATCTTCGCGAGTTGAGGCAGCTGCAGAAGCAATCTTGAGAGACTCGTCTCGAAGGCGAGATAGAGTTGCTCCGTAAGGCGCTCTTCGATGTCGACCAAAGGAATAGTGAGCTTCTGGCGGAGATTCGTCACTTGGAGGTAACAGTGAAAGAGCACTCGGCGGAGGAAGAGGAGTTAGCTTCGAAGGTGGGAAAGTTGATGTCTGAGCGCGATGAGTTGATGGAAAGAATTGACAAACTGAGGAGGATCACGATCGATAGAGGTATCGAAGTGACTCATTTCTGATGTATTGTGGCCAATAGTGCCAACGTCGCAGGCTCGTCTAAACTTCCCCGCTTCAAAGTATCGGCGGAGGACGATATTCTGAGATATAGGATCGTCGAGCTAGAGGAGGAGATTGCAACGCTGAAACCTCAGCCCGTAAGGACCAACATTCGCAGTACGTCATGTACTTGCGAAGAAAGCGAAAGAGGAATCTCGTTCTATGAACTTGCAACTCGTTCGCCCGTCGTTAGGTGGAGCCCCGCTGATGCTCAGAGTGGTGTAGCTATTTCGTCTAGCGGCACCTCGGTTGGGGCCACAACTAGAATTAGTGGCGAAGGAGGTTCTCGCTTTGCTGGTTTAGAGACAAGCTCGGAGGTAAAGCGACACCGCCCTCATGTGTCTCTGAACCGAAGCATTCCCCTTTCGAAGAAGCGCTAAACAAGTTGTATGATGCTCTTCAAGTTATTGTAAAAATCCTGTTGTAGTGTCAGTCCTGTTTGGTCTGTTAATAAAAGAGTTTGTTTTGCTTCTGATGTCTGAATGCTGTGTTAGCTGTTTATTAGTTTGAGTATAACTCCTCCAACTTTTGACAACTACTCAAAATCAGAAGCAAATCTTCCTTCATATGGGCGACCCACTCCTAGCTTGCTTAAGAGCGAGCTTGCGGAGCAGAATCGAACCAAGTGTTGGACTCCGAACTCGTCATTAAAGTTTGTTCAACGGTTGTGGGAGCAATTTCGAATGGCGACCCACTCCTGGCTTGCTTAAGAGCGAGCTTGCGGAGCAGAATCGAACCAAGTGTTGGACTCCGAACTCGTCGTTAGAGTTTGTTCAACGGTTGTGGGAGCAATTCCGAATGACGACCCACTCCTAGCTCACTTAAGAGCGAGCTTGCGGAGCAGAATCGAACCAAGTGTTGGATTCCGAACTTGTCGTTAGAGTTTGTTCAACGGTTGTGGGAGCAATTCCGATGGCGACCCACTCCTAGCTCGCTTAAGAGCGAGCTTGCAGAGCAGAATCGAGCCAAGTGTTGGACTCCGAACTCGTCGTTAGAGTTTGTTCAATGGTTGTGGGAGCAATTCCGAATGGCGACCCACTCCTAGCTCACTTAAGAGCGAGCTTGCAGAGCAGAATCGAACCAAGTGTTGGACTCCGAACTCGTCGTTAGAGTTTGTTCAACGGTTGTGGGAGCAATTCCGAATGGCGACCCACTCCTAGCTTGCTTAAGATCGAGCTTGCGGAGCAGAATCGAACTAAGTGTTGGACTCCGAACTCGTCGTTAAAGTTTGTTCAACGGTTGTGGGAGCAATTCCAAATGGCGACCCACTCCTAGCTCGCTTAAGAGCGAGCTTGCGGAGCAGAATCGAACTAAGTGTTGGACTCTGAACTCGTCGTTAGAGTTTGTTCAACGGTTGTGGGAGCAATTCCGAATGGCGACCCACTCCTAGCTCGCTTAAGAGCGAGCTTGCGGAGCAGAATTGAGCCAAGTGTTGGACTCCGAACTCGTCGTTAGATTTTGTTCAACGGTTGTGGGAGCAATTCCGAATGGCGACTCACTCCTAACTCGCTTAAGAGCGAGCTTGTGGAGCAGAATCGAGCCAAGTGTTGGACTCCGAATTCGTCGTTAGAGTTTGTTCAACAGTTGTGGGAGCAATTCCGAATGGCGATCCACTCCTAGCTCGCTTAAAAGCGAGCTTGCGGAGCAGAATCGAGCCAAGTGTTGGACTCCGAACTCGTCGTTTGGGTGAAGAGTAAAAGCAGAGAGATGCAAGCAATTTTACAAGTAAAATATGAAAAAACTTTCTTTATTGATGACTAATGGTTGGCTGCTTCTAAGTTGCGAGCCGTTATTACATGAGAGAAATAAAGGAAAAAAATACAAGTAAAAGGAGAGGAACGGTTCGATATCCCAGAATACTCAGAGAAGCGTTAGTGCTCTCTTGGTATTTCAAAAGATGGTCGGCATTCCAAGTCCTGGGGATCTCTTGCCTTCGAGGTCTTCTAGACAGTAGGCTCCTGGCTAAACTACTTTGGTGATCTCGTAGGGTCCTTCTAGAAGAGCACTTCCTCCAACTCATCCACCGGTTCGGACGTTGGTTGGGCAATATCTTGGGGGATTTCCAGAGTTTCAAGGGAGAGGACTGGACCCAGGGTAGAGGTCATGTAGCATTTGCGGGCCGTTTCCTGATTGCCTTTTACTTCCCCTACTCCTGCCCGAGTAGGAAACTTCATCTTGAGGTGATAGGCGGAAGGGAAGGCTTCAAGAGCTGCTATGCCGGGCCGACCCAAAATGACATTGTAAGCTGCAGGAACATCCACGACCATAAAGTCCATCGACTCCGTTCGGGTAGTAGGAGTTTTGCCAGCGGTTACGTCGAGGGTGATCACCCCTTCAATAGTCACTGGCACTCCCGTGAACCCATGGAGTGTGTAGCCGGCGGGTTTGAGTCGGTCTCGTGATAGCTTAAGGCCTTTGAAAGTGGCAAGGAAGAGGATGTTAACGGAGCTGCCATTGTCCCCTAGGATCCTCTTCACCTTAAAGTTCGCCATATGGAGATTGATGATGAGTGCATCACAATGGGGGGTTCGAACACCCTCAAGGTCTTTGTCTGAGAATGTGACGGGAACTCCGAGGCCTTTAGGAGGAGGTGTGGCGTGAACCGAACTGACTTCCCTTATAAACGCCTTTCGAGAGGAGTTGGAGGAGCCCCCCATTGGGCCCCTATGAATGAGGTGCAGGACACGCTCCTCTTCGAATTTGGGCGTTTCATCGCGTTCAGGACGCTTGTTAGCCCCCCGAGACGGGGGAGGAGGATCGGTTCGGTCCTTTCTCACGAACCTGTTTAGCTGACCCATCTGGATGAGGGCTTCTATCTCGTTCTTCAGGGCCCGACAATCATTGGTATCGTGGCCATGGTCCCGGTGATAACGGCACCACTTCTCTTTGTCCCTCTTCTTGCCGGGGGTGTTCATTTTTGGTGCAGGAGGAATTACCCCCTCCTTCTCAACTTCCATGAGTATTGTGGAGATGTTGGCGTTCAGAGGAGTAAACTTTTCAAATCTGGGGGGAGGTCGGCGCTACCCGCCATTATCCTTCTGGAGCTTTTTGGCCCCTTCTTCTTCTGTTCCCTTTCTCTTAGACCCGAAGGAAGACCCCTCAAAGTTGGGGCGGTTCTCAGCTTCCTCAGCCCGAATATACTTTTTGCTCCGGAGGAGGAGGTCAGAGAAGTTCTGTGGGGGCTTCTTGGCGAGGGAGGAGCAGAGGCTGGAGTTGAGGACATTGGATTGAAATGCTGCTGCAGCGACCGACTGGTCGAGGGATGCTATGGACCTGGCTTCCACTGTGAACCTTTTCACATAGTCTCTCAGCTTCTCACCCTTCTTCTGGTTGAGGTAGAGTAGCAAAATGCTGGTCTTCTCAGTTCGGCAGCTACTCACTAAGTGGGTGACGAAGAGGGTCTCAAATTGCTCGAAGGAGAATATTGAGGATGGGGCAAGGCGAGAGTACCATTCTCGAGCCGGACCCTTGAGAGTTGCAGGGAAGGTCTTACACAGCAGAGCATCAGAAGCTTTGTGGATGAGCATGAGGGTCTTAAAGCTTTCGATGTGGTCGACGGGGTCGGACTCCCCGGATAAGTCTCGAATTGAGGAGGTTTAAAGCCAATTGGTACGGGTGCCTCCATTATGGTTCGGGAAAAAGGAGGTCGACTAGGGCAAAGGGTCCTTACTCTAAGCTCTTCTTCTTGGTCTAACTGACCCAAGCGCCTCTCCATTTTGTAGAGACGGCAGTAGACAGCGTCATCCCTTCGACGGTACTCAACCGAGCCTCTAGACTCGTCTTCGTACGAGGGTGACCAGGGGCTACGACGACGGTAGCTCCTGGAGCGGCGAGGACTAGGAATGTGCCGGGGTGGCTAGGAGCTGAGGGAGGAGTTAGGGACCGTCGGCGAGGACTTCGGATCGGAGGAGGAGTGGGAATCCTTGGAGCATTGGTGTTGTTGGAACGGAGATTGAGAGCTTGTAGGATAGTTGCTTGGAACTGCTGGAACTCGGCACTGGTGATGGGTGCCTCATCGTTCCTTGGATGTTGCCGACCGGTAGGGGAATGGGGTCTTCTCCTGTGATGCTCGGGGGACTCTCTCCGCCCCCTTGGGGTAGGGGACCTTCTGTAGTCTCGGCGGTGAGGAGATCGCTCATCCGGATGTTGTTGGCGGGAGGCTCCCTCTCGGGCCCACTTTTCATCCAGACGACGGCGAAGATCCTCATCCTTCTGCCAATTGAGGATGGTATTGCGAAGGTCGGAAGCCCGGGAATTGTGGGATGCCATAGAATCCGAAGAGGCATTGTGGATTGAGACGTGGTTCTAATAGAGAGGTTGTTTCTGTGGGTTGGGACGCGAGACCCCTGCACCGGCATTTTGAGGACCGGGGGGACCCTTAGGAGGTTGTTGATTCTGAGGAGGCTGGTCTTGTTGGAGAGGGTCCTCGGCTTGAGGGGGAAGTTGCCCCTGCTGCTGAGCGGGTTGGATGGGGACTTCCTGTTGCTGATCGGGATTGGGTCCACGGTTGGACCCTCTGGATCTTACTTTCCTAGGAGGCATGGCTGGAGAAGATTTGACCAACGGGAAGAGGGGAGGCTGCTATTCGTTGTTTCCACAGGCGGCGCCAATCTGTTACCGCTAAATCTGGTGTGGGGGCAAACAGATAGTATTTGTGGATTCTTGGAAAACTTTGAATAGCAAACCTATTACTTGTTCCGCTGGAGTTTGACCGTTGACTCCCGCCGTTCACCTACAAAAAGTGCAAGACACCGGGGTTGATCCCGGCGACGCACCATCCGATGCTCAAGTCAGTAATCAGGGAGATTATGAAAGAGCGTAAATTGGCAAAAGATTGATTACCTCTTAATGGAGATGGATGGGGGTATTTATAGGCACCGTTGGGGTTAGATTAGGAATGTAACACCCCGCAAAATTGGAAATGACAATTTTTTCCCTGGGTGTTACGCACGTATATTTTTGTAATGTGTTTCACTACATGTTTTGGATTCGTACTATTTATACATTTTCTGTATTGATTTCAGTCAACTAAAATATAATATTTCAATCTCTGGAATTTACGTGCTTTTTACGTGTTTTGATGCACGTGTTTCCACCACTATGTACAATGTTTTCTATAGGTTTAAATTATTTATTTTTATGTATTTAAATCTATTTTATAAAACTGAAATTTATTTTTCCCCCTATTTCGATTAAAATGCATTTTTCGATTTTCTGCACGTATAATGCACGTGCTTTCTACGTGTTGTGATTTCATCAGGAAATATATATAAATTAGTAAATATAATTTTTGCTTATATTGTTTTTGATTATATTTAATAATTTTTCATCAATAAAGTCAATTTTCGCATTTTGATATTTTACGTGCTATGCACGTGTTTTCAGTAAACGTATTTGGGCATATTTGCTTTCAAAATAAATTTCGGAGAATGTGAAACACCCCGTAACTTCTAAAGTATAATATATAGAGTATAGATATATATATATAAACATATATATATTGAAATGAGTTGGCTTGATAGCATTATGTTTAAAGTAAATGGTATTAGTATGCATAGTACATATAAGATTATATGTTCAAGTAAAAATAAATGAGTATGGTATGTGTGTGGATGGGGGCCCACGTAAGTGTGGCTGTTTGGTATTATAGTAATATATGACTATATATATATGCAGATTGATAAAGAAAGGTAAAATGTTTGAATAGGTGTGTAATGTAGGGGCCCACACGGGTTGGAGACAGCATGTTTGGTAGCTCTTCTTGTTCATCTGACGTGCGCTGGTTTTATGGGGTTGGCTCGGTTTTGAAGGAGTGGGAAGAGAGAGAGTTTGGGAGTTAGAGAATTAGAGAAGTGGGTATATGAAAGGGTGGGAGTTTTAGTAGTTAGGGAAATGAGGGGTTGGAAAATTAATTTTAGTAATTTATTAGGTGTGTAATTTTGTAATTTGAACCCTAGTAAAATCCTATAAATAGCCCCATCCTCTTCTCTTTTGTCCACACCAATAAAATAAATAAGAGAAAGAAAAAGAAAGAGAGAGAGAGTTCTTATTCTTGGAGTCTCTTGCTAGGAGGAGAAGAGGAATTAGGAGTCTTGGAGCTAGAAGTGGTGACCATTCTTTCAATTGTTCAAGCTTCAATCAAGGTGGGTGATTTCTTACTTTCTAATGTAGAGAATGCATGCTTAAAATTATAAATGTGTAGTATAGATTGAACATGATATGATGTATGTAAACAAAATCCATGTTAATATAGTCTACCATGAATGAAGAAATCTTGTTGTGATTAAGTAACTAATTGTCACCATGATAATTAGAAAGAAGAGTATTTACCAAATAATTTATGCCATGAACCATCCTAGTGTGTTTGTAAATTTGTACATGTCATTTGTATGAAAATTTGTTGAAATTTTCCTTGTGGTTAAGAAAAATGCATTTTTTTGTGAAGTTAAATTGTTACACCAAGATTTTTTTAATTGGTTGTAAGAGAGAAACAATTGCTATTTTTTATTTAAAATGTATTATTAAAGAGTATGACATACAGTGATATTTTAGCATACACTGATATCTGTGAGTGGATTTTATTTTAGTATACATGAGTTATTTCGGTCCACTCCAAATTTTTTTTTTTCATATTTGCTTATTCGTGAGTCACAATAAGTTCACGGTCCCATAAAAGAATGATACCAAATCTATTTGAACATAAAATACAGCTCTAACCCCATAAATTATTTGTAATTGTATTATCATGGGTTTATTGCTATTTTTGATTAAATTGAAGAAATACATTTTTTAAAGAGAAAAAATAATTTGAAATTTAGATGTTTTGTCTAGAATATGAATTGTGAGTTACTGTTAGAAAAGTAAACTCGGTATAGATGAATAAATTACAGTCTAATGAAAGATTAGATCAATGAAAAATCGAGTTTGTGAAGATAATTGAATAGCAGAAAGATTGAATAAAAGCCAATTAATACAACTCCTAAACAACAATCACACATGGACTTCTTGGTTAGGCAGTGCACATCGCTGTGTTTGTCAAGAGGTCTTGGGTTCGAAACTTGTTAAACCCATTTTGTTTTATTTTGTTTAAATATTTCCGAAACTTGAGAGTCAGTATATGGGGTTTTCGGTTTGGATTCTTGACGCCAAGTCCACTTGGACTTTCTGGCTAGCGTAATGGGCCTTGGGCGGTTCACTGTTGGTCGAGGGATGTATGGGTTCGAAACCCAACCTTACATTTTATTTTTTTTGGTTTTGTGGATTTCTTTTATTGAGTTTTCGTGCAAGAAAAAAAAAATTAGGAAAAATATCCAGTATTCCTATAAATTGATATAGAATTTATTAAAATTAGTTTCATAATTTTTCATATATATTTTGAGAAATTAAAAGAGAATTTGAGATAGAGAATGAGTTGATAACTTCAAAATTATTCCTTTAAGAGTGACAATTATTTATTTTAAAAGAAGAGTAAAATATTGTTGTGTAAATTGATTTCTCTTGAATAAAATTATACACTTATTTTTTGTGTAAGGAATGCTTGATATGGGTTTATATATGAAATTTGCTATTTGAGCTTAATTGCTAATGAGACATAAAGTAGATAAATCTATTCTTCATGAAAAGAATTATTGCTTATCTTTGAATTGTAAATGAATACATGAGTCATGAGTAGTGTTAAAATGAGACATAGAACAAATTATGGATAAGTTAGAGACATGAATATAATAAGTTAAGACATGATTATTAAAGGGTATGTGTACCCATGTTTCTTGCACATGAAAGGTTTATGATTTAGAATTAGTAAGACCTCGGTTACCGGTAATTTTGAAAGAAAGATTTTGAGACTTGATTTTGACATAATGCCGTCGGGCGATCTCGTATTTTGTGAATAAATCCGGTATGAGGTAAAACTGATTCTAGGGTGATAACATATTCATGTCTTGAACTAAAAATAATTAGGCACTTCGGTGAAGATGTAATAGACTTGTGCAAACGTAAATGGGTGCTTCTATATAGTCGGCGGTGGATCTCCGTGGCTATAGACCCAGTTGGTGGACTGTGGTTGCTCCGTAGGAGATGGACTGTATTTTATCCGGGACTTAGGGTAGTCGGCGGATGTTTACCATACTCCAAAGAATATGTATATACCGGGGCTAGAGGGGCATTTACGGGATTATTCTCACGATATAATAGCCAGGGAGGCTGGGATCTGTTATTATAGCCAGGGAGGCTAGCCAGGGAGGCTGAGATCCGTATCTGTGAAATAACTCTAAAACATGTTTTATTACCGGGTAGTTTTCATGGCGAGGGATCGAGCCCTGTATTGTGAAGAACGTAGGCGCTTGCCCTCGGACCTATGTAGTATGGGATGCATAGAATCCGAACAAGTGTGCATTAGTGTCATCCTAGTGTAGAATTGCGTGCATTAGGCATTAAGGCATGACATACACTTATATTTAGAATAATCACCCTTGACACTTTACTTGTTCATTCAATCCTTTTTTGTGATTTGTTAAAGTATGAGATCGTTATACTATTCCCGGCATAGAGAGGATAGCCGTGTATAACATTTCGTCAGTTGTAAGTAACTGACGTGCCCATAGATTGACATGCAGGTAAAGGACCAATCAATGGAGTTATAAAGTGGATATGCTATTGCTATATGAAAGTTAAAAATGTTGCAAATGATGCAAAATTGTACAAGTTTTGTTTTTGTCTTTCAACTGTTGTAAGTTTTATTTCTTCCGCTGTGTAAAAACCAAGTGTAAAGGAACTCTGATATAGTAGTGAAAAAGTTTTAAAATTTCCTTGTAAAATTGTACGAAGTGAAGTAAAGATCCTGTGAAATCTCGAATTTATCCTTATTTAAAATTCGGGGTGTTACAGATGGTATCAGAGCATGCTTCACAAGTAGTACCAGTTTATAAGGAACGATAAAAAGGGACGATAAATTTGGGAACAAGCCAAAAGAGTCCTTCTGTCAACCGGGTGTAAACAACCCTAAGCGACACGGTATTTAAGCATCTTCGGACCACCGCTAGCTGGGAACCGACTCTTACGGCTAACCCAAGTAAATCAGAACTTGAGAGACTAAAGATTTGTTTAGGAAGAGTAGTAAGATCATTAACTATAGTCTAGAACCCGTGACACCTTATTGAGTAGTTACAACATTATTCCTGCAGACACTAGAGTGTGAGTTTCAGTCTATAGAGATTTAAATGTAAGTGATTTATATTTGTGTTGCTCTATACACTGATGTTTTCTCTTTCTTTTGGATGACTGGAGTCGTGAATGAAGTTGTTATTGAACTTGCATTCAATTTCATTCATGATGTTCTCCTCGTATACATTAATATGAGAGTGTATGCGAGCACATTTTCCCCTGGGTATCAGAGTGGCGCAGTGGAAGCGTGGTTGGCTTGGACCGTCATTCATGACACCTTATACACTTCCCTCTCAAATTATTTTTGTAGATCATTATCATGGTACTTTCTCCATATTCAATATATAAATTTTTAATAAATATTTTCTTATGTTATTAAATTATTTGAATATTTATTATTTGTCTATCTTCCTTAGTCTTGATATTTTAAACCTATTTTTCAAACTTAAAATTTTGTCTTTCATTTATTTATGTCACTTTATGTTTACCCGTTTATATCTGCTATTACTTTACGTATTTTGCCAAGTTTTAAATTGCCATTTATTAAATTAATATTTCGACAATTATTTTCTTCATTATTTTGGATTTTTCTTATGAAATTTTCTTATGTGCAATCATTTCATATGATTTAATTTCTGTGATACTATATTATCTTATCCTATATGTTTTTAACAAGATTGAAATTTTCTACCTATATAAATGTGACCTATTATTGTTTTATTTGTTTACATTCGGTACTATTATTGCATATTTGTTTTGATAAATTCATTTTTCTATTAATCGCTATTCATTACTTTTATAGTTTTATGTTTCTTTAATATAATGCATATACTCACTATTTATACATTATCTTTCTCAAATTTTAACTGTCTTTACATTCTTAGTTATTACTTATATTTTTCCAATGATCTCTATATATATATCATATATTCCAATATTCTTTTACCCTCGTCTAATTACTACATTAATATTTTTGCATATACTCGTTTATGTCTATTGTCCTAATTTGCTATACTACATAATTATTGTTTTCAATTGTGTTTTCATCTCGTGTATGTGCTTGACACTATTTGGTCATAATGTTATAAATTATTTTCATCACTACAAAATTTTGTATATTCACAAAGTATTTCAACGTATGCTTTCTATTTTTTTCAAATTGTGTGTATAATTATTATAGTTCCCTTACAAACTATTTTATTAATTAATATACAAAGTCATTTTATGTTATCTACACTTTCAACCATGTCTCATTCCCATTTTTTTCCAAACTCTTGTTCAATGGTCTCGTTTTAAATTGCTAATTCGATTTCGTTTTACAGTTTGCGAATTTTTTTTTTACCGTTTATTATATCGATAAATTTTTCTAAATTACCTATTGACTATGTCTCTTCGCCACATTGTTTTCCGAACTATTTCGAAAATAACGACATAATTGACTTTTCCCTTCTTATCTAATAGCTTACCTAATATTATTTTTGTACGAAAATTTCACTCAAACTATGCTATCTCTTGTCACATTTCAGTTTTTATGTCATTTTCCTAATTTTCTTGTTCCGTCTTGTAACATCTTAATATTCATAGTTTTCTTATAAAGAGTTTGTCTTGTTTTTCCTTGTTGCGAATACTACATTTATTTTTCTTAAAGTTGCAGTTTTCTAAATACAAATATTTTCTATGACATGTACAAAATATAACCTTCACCCTAGCAAGTTCCGGGGACGGAACTACTCTAGGGGGGAGACTGTAACACCCCGCAAAATTGGAAATGACAATTTTGCCCCTGGGTGTTACGCACGTATATTTTTGTAATGTGTTTCACTACATGTTTTGGATTCGTACTATTTATACATTTTCCGTATTGATTTCAGTCAACTAAAATATAATATTTCAATCCCTAGAATTTACGTGCTTTTTACGTGTTTTGATGCACGTGTTTCCACCACTACGTACAATGTTTTCTATAGGTTTAAATTATTTATTTTTATGTATTTAAATCTATTTTATAAAACTGAAATTTATTTTTCCCCCTATTTCGATTAAAATGCATTTTTCGATTTTCTGCACGTATAATGCACGTGCTTTCTACGTGTTGTGATTTCATCAGGAAATATATATAAATTAGTAAATATAATTTTTGCTTATATTGTTTTTGATTATATTTAATAATTTTTCATCAATAAAGTCAATTTTCGCATTTTGATATTTTACGTGCTATGCACGTGTTTTCAGTAAACGTATTTGGGCATATTTGCTTTCAAAATAAATTTCGGAGAATGTGAAACACCCCGTAACTTCTAAAGTATAATATATAGAGTATAGATATATATATATAAACATATATATATTGAAATGAGTTGGCTTGATAGCATTATGTTTAAAGTAAATGGTATTAGTATGCATAGTACATATAAGATTATATGTTCAAGTAAAAATAAGTGAGTATGGTATGTGTGTGGATGGGGGCCCACGTAAGTGTGGCTGTTTGGTATTATAGTAATATATGACTATATATATATGCAGATTGATAAAGAAAGGTAAAATGTTTGAATAGGTGTGTAATGTAGGGGCCCACACGGGTTGGAGACAGCATGTTTGGTAGCTCTTCTTGTTCATCTGACGTGCGCTGGTTTTATGGGGTTGGCTCGGTTTTGAAGGAGTGGGAAGAGAGAGAGTTTGGGAGTTAGAGAATTAGAGAAGTGGGTATATGAAAGGGTGGGAGTTTTAGTAGTTAGGGAAATGAGGGGTTGGAAAATTAATTTTAGTAATTTATTAGGTGTGTAATTTTGTAATTTGAACCCTAGTAAAATCCTATAAATAGCCCCATCCTCTTCTCTGTTGTCCACACCAATAAAATAAATAAGAGAAAGAAAAAGAAAGAGAGAGAGAGTTCTTGTTCTTGGAGTCTCTTGCTAGGAGGAGAAGAGGAATTAGGAGTCTTGGAGCTAGAAGTGGTGATCATTCTTTCAATTGTTCAAGCTTCAATCAAGGTGGGTGATTTCTTACTTTCTAATGTAGAGAATGCATGCTTAAAATTATAAATGTGTAGTATAGATTGAACATGATATGATGTATGTAAACAAAATCCATGTTAATATAGTCTACCATGAATGAAGAAATCTTGTTGTGATTAAGTAACTAATTGTCACCATGATAATTAGAAAGAAGAGTATTTACCAAATAATTTATGCCATGAACCATCCTAGTGTGTTTGTAAATTTGTACATGTCATTTGTATGAAAATTTGTTGAAATTTTCCTTGTGGTTAAGAAAAATGCATTTTTTTGTGAAGTTAAATTGTTACACCAAGATTTTTTTAATTGGTTGTAAGAGAGAAACAATTGCTATTTTTTATTTAAAATGTATTATTAAAGAGTATGACATACAGTGATATTTTAGCATACACTGATATCTGTGAGTGGATTTTATTTTAGTATACATGAGTTATTTCGGTCCACTCCAAATATTTTTTTTTTCATATTTGCTTATTCGTGAGTCACAATAAGTTCACTGTCCCATAAAAGAATGATACCAAATCTATTTGAACATAAAATACAGCTCTAACCCCATAAATTATTTGTAATTGTATTATCATGGGTTTATTGCTATTTTTGATTAAATTGAAGAAATACATTTTTTAAAGAGAAAAAATAATTTGAAATTTAGATGTTTTGTCTAGAATATGAATTGTGAGTTACTGTTAGAAAAGTAAACTCGGTATAGATGAATAAATTACAGTCTAATGAAAGATTAGATCAATGAAAAATCGAGTTTGTGAAGATAATTGAATAGCAGAAAGATTGAATAAAAGCCAATTAATACAACTCCTAAACAACAATCACACATGGACTTCTTGGTTAGGCAGTGCACATCGCTGTGTTTGTCAAGAGGTCTTGGGTTCGAAACTTGTTAAACCCATTTTGTTTTATTTTGTTTAAATATTTCCGAAACTTGAGAGTCAGTATATTGGGTTTTCGGTTTGGATTCTTGACGCCAAGTCCACTTGGACTTTCTGGCTAGCGTAATGGGCCTTGGGCGGTTCACTGTTGGTCGAGGGATGTATGGGTTCGAAACCCAACCTTACATTTTATTTTTTTTGGTTTTGTGGATTTCTTTTATTGAGTTTTCGTGCAAGAAAAAAAAATTAGGAAAAATATCCAGTATTCCTATAAATTGATATAGAATTTATTAAACTTAGTTTCATAATTTTTCATATATATTTTGAGAAATTAAAAGAGAATTTGAGATAGAGAATGAGTTGATAACTTCAAAATTATTCCTTTAAGAGTGACAATTATTTATTTTAAAAGAAGAGTAAAATATTGTTGTGTAAATTGATTTCTCTTGAATAAAATTATACACTTATTTTTGGTGTAAGGAATGCTTGATATGGGTTTATATATGAAATTTGCTATTTGAGCTTAATTGCTAATGAGACATAAAGTAGATAAATCTATTCTTCATGAAAAGAATTATTGCTTATCTTTGAATTGTAAATGAATACATGAGTCATGAGTAGTGTTAAAATGAGACATAGAACAAATTATGGATAAGTTAGAGACATGAATATAATAAGTTAAGACATGATTATTAAAGGGTATGTGTACCCATGTTTCTTGCACATGAAAGGTTTATGATTTAGAATTAGTAAGACCTCGGTTACCGGTAATTTTGAAAGAAAGATTTTGAGACTTGATTTTGACATAATGCCGTCGGGCGATCTCGTATTTTGTGAATAAATCCGGTATGAGGTAAAACTGATTCTAGGGTGATAACATATTCATGTCTTGAACTAAAAATAATTAGGCACTTCGGTGAAGATGTAATAGACTTGTGCAAACGTAAATGGGTGCTTCTATATAGTCGGCGGTGGATCTCCGTGGCTATAGACCCAGTTGGTGGACTGTGGTTGCTCCGTAGGAGATGGACTGTATTTTATCCGGGACTTAGGGTAGTCGGCGGATCTTTACCATACTCCAAAGAATATGTATATACCGGGGCTAGAGGGGCATTTACGGGATTATTCTCACGATATAATAGCCAGGGAGGCTGGGATCTGTTATTATAGCCAGGGAGGCTAGCCAGGGAGGCTGAGATCCGTATCTGTGAAATAACTCTAAAACATGTTTTATTACCGGGTAGTTTTCATGGCGAGGGATCGAGCCCTGTATTGTGAAGAACGTAGGCGCTTGCCCTCGGACCTATGTAGTATGGGATGCATAGAATCCGAACAAGTGTGCATTAGTGTCATCCTAGTGTAGAATTGCGTGCATTAGGCATTAAGGCATGACATACACTTATATTTAGAATAATCACCCTTGACACTTTACTTGTTCATTCAATCCTTTTTTGTGATTTGTTAAAGTATGAGATCGTTATACTATTCCCGGCATAGAGAGGATAGCCATGTATAACATTTCGTCAGTTGTAAGTAACTGACGTGCCCACAGATTGACATGCAGGTAAAGGACCATTCATGGAGTTATAAAGTGGATATGCTATTGCTATATGAAAGTTAAAAATGTTGCAAATGATGTAAAATTGTACAAGTTAAGGTTTTGTCTTTCAACTGTTGTAAGTTTTATTTCTTCCGCTGTGTAAAAACCAAGTGTAAAGGAACTCTAATATAGTAGTGAAAAAGTTTTAAAATTTCCTTGTAAAATTGTACGAAGTGAAGTAAAGATCCTGTGAAATCTCGAATTTATCCTTATTTAAAATTCGGTGTGTTACAAGGAATGTAATCCTTGTGGTTAGATAAGGAATGTAATCCCTAATCCCCAGTGAAAGGATAGATATGAATCAAGGCCGTTGATTAGGATTAATCAGAAATCCTAATTCTACCCTGCTGGACTGGGTTTGCTGCGGGTTGAAACCCGCACCCAGTTGAGGTGGATCCGTTCGCGGGTTAGTGGGTCTTCGAGGAGGAGAACCAATACCCGCTTCTGACCTATTGGTAGGTGAAGTTACCATTTTACCCCTAAGCTTTAAGATTCGTTCTTGATTTGGATGGCTCTGATTTAACCCCATTTTTAGCCATATCAATCTATAAATTGGATTGCGAACCCGTAAGATGTTCTAAATTCTAGACTCGATGGGCTACGATTTTCATGTAGAAAGTTCTTCGATCTAGTATCGGGAACATGGACTAATTTTCAGTACAAGAGACATGTCGGTGGTTCGTGCAGGTTTAGGAATTGACAACATGACAGTACTAAAATCGTGATATCTCAC
Source organism: Hemerocallis citrina (assembly GCA_017893485.1). NCBI lineage: Eukaryota > Viridiplantae > Streptophyta > Magnoliopsida > Asparagales > Asphodelaceae > Hemerocallis > Hemerocallis citrina. The sequence continues at coordinate 118,182,248 of CM030362.1, forward strand.
AATCTATAAGTCGGATTGAGAAAACGTAAGATGTTCTAGATTCTAGACTCGATGGGCTACGATTTTCATGTATAAAGTTCTTAATTTCAATGTCGGGAACTGTTTCAAATTTGCAGTTCAAATTTAGGAAAATGACAGGGCAGAATTTCGATTATTCGATGACACGAAACGAAGTGTGTTAATGATTCAATATTGAGTCGATATAGCATGGAACAATTGACTAGAACAGAATTTGACAATAAAACATGACGATAACAAGACTACTTGCCACGAGTCAAAGAAAAATGCTTGTACGAGAACAAAAAGAGTGTACAAGATACTTGCCTTATAACATGACGATTACGATCGTGGTGTTAACCATGAAAAAAGAAGCGATGTCGGCAACGGACGGCAACACAATGGCGGCAAGAATGGCAGCAAAACGGCAACGAGCGAGCAACGGTAGCAACGGTGAGCCACGGTGGCACCTATGACGGCGACGTCGTATTATATGGGATTGAGTTTGTGCAATGGCAGCAGCAAGAACAACAGTGAGTAACAGTGTCGAGGTTGAGCGCAACAAGGTGGCGAGAAGCTCGGGTTGGAGCTCGCGGTGGTCGCGAGGGTGGCGGTGAGCGGTGGTGGTGGTGTAAGTGATGGTGAAGGGTGTAGATGTGGCGCGGTGACGATGCAGGAGGAGCAAGCGAGGGCGTCAGAGGTGGTGGCCTCGGGTTCGGGGCAGAGAAGAAAAAAAAAGGGAGAAGAAGAAGAGAGGTAGAGATGAGGGGTGAGGTGTTATGTGTATGTATATATATAAGAAGAAAGGGAGAGAGACAGAATGCATGCATATATATATATATATATATATATATATATATATATATATATATATATATATAAGGAGAGAAATAGAGGTTGGTTGCATGCATATGTGTGTGTGTGTGTGTATAATATATATAGAAAGAGGGATGGAGGCAGTTGTAGAAAAATGTAAAAGAAGACAGAAGAGGGGGTTGACAGATTAGAGAGGATTAGGCAGTAGTAGGGTGGTGGAGGCAGTAGAGTGGGAGAAAAAATGTGAGAGAGATTGATCATATGCAGAAGTGGAGAAGTAGAGATTATAGGGAATGAGAAAAAGAAGCGTATGGAGGAAGAAAATAAGGTGTAGGAGAGCAGAGTTAGGTTAGCTGTTGGATTAAGAATTAGGGTTAGGATTAGGATTAGGATTAATCAAGGTTTAAATTTAAACTCCAATGAAAAAAAGCACAAAATTATAGAACTGATCTGAAAATTAAAGTAAGACTGGATGAAGGCTGGATGAAGGCTAGAACAGGGGGTTACAGGAAGACTGGATGAAGGCCGAAGATAGGATGCAAGGAGCAGGGTTCGACACGTCTACAAGTAAAAGTAACTCGCCGGAAGAACAACAATAACAACAATAGCAACCAACATGAAGAATTGAAGACCAACAACAACAACAACAAATTGAAGACCAACAAATTGAAGAAAATTGTAAATGTATAAAAAATTATATAAAATCTTTCCTTGTGATAAAAAATTAGGATAATTGAAGATAATGGAAAATGTATCGAAGAAATTTATTATTGTATAAAATAAATTTGTATAAAATCTTTATTTCTTATTACAAATTGGAAAAATTGTATAAGTTGAAATCATATTAATAATATATACATTTTTTTGGCAATTTCACTCTTTGAGTCTTATTATTATTTCATTTTTTTAATTATTATTGAAATTACAATTTTTTTAAGTAAAAAAATAAAAAAAGGCCCAACCCGCGAGTCGACTCGTCCCGGGTTGGACCCGAATGGGTTGGCGGGTTGGGCGGGTCGAGTTTTTGCAATTCCGACCCGGCCTGGTTGCCACTCAAACCCGACCCGAACCCGCCGTAGTTGGGTTCCAACCCGGATGGGTTCGACCCGACCCGGCCCGGTTGACCCGTTTGCCAACCCTAGTAAGACCTGTATGGCAGCGAATGTGTATTTGATGCATAAGACATGTATGGCAGCGATATGTGTATTTAATGCGTAAGACCTATATGACAGCGATATATATATTTGATGCGTAAGACCTGTATGGCATCGATATGTGTATTTGATGTGTAAGACCCCCCTTGGTGGGCAACGATGAGATGTGTAAAGACTCTTGGTGGGTAGTGATGAGATGCGTAAGACCCTTGGTGGGCAGCGATCAGTTTAATGAAGATGTGGGGCACTTGTCGACAGAATAATAAAATTAATGCAGATGAATTGTGAAAGTAAAGAAAGTATAAATTGTGAAATGAAAATGAGAAAGTAAAGCAAGTGTATGATTTGAAATGAATATGAAAAGTAAAATTGAATGTGTGTGGAGAAAGATGAGAAGCAAAGAAAATGTGTTATGCAATATAAGAATAAAAAGTTAAAGTGGTAATATGAGACATGAATGGATATTAAAGTAAGAACAAGACATGAATCAAGTTGGTATATCTTGAAGTTGTGCCTAGGAACTACTCGCCTACTATTTCGGCGGAAATAGTGGGAACTACCTGCCTAGATACAATCTCCAAGGTGGATCGGTGGGGTATTTATGTGATAGTTATAATATGAGATGTGAATGAAAGTGAAAGTTATATTATGTGATAAGAATGAAACAAAAGTAAAGTGTGCGAAAATTTAAGCAAGTGTATTATGACATGAGAATGAAGAGTAAAGTGAATTATATTATAAATGAGTTATATATGAAATGAGAATGAAGAGTGAAGTGAGTTATATTAAGAGTGAAGTGAGTTATATTATAAAATGATTATAAAAAGTAATTGAATGGTGTTAGGTAAATAAATATGAAAAGTGAAGAAAATATATTCTGAGAATAAAAATGAATAGTAAAGAAAGTATGTTATGTGAACGAATACGAGAAGTAAAGAAATTGTGCAATGAGAATGACTGTAAAAAGTAAAGAGAATGTATGTAACTGAAAACAGGTGGGGAATGAGAATGAATATTAATGAAGTATGAGATAAGATTGAGTATTAAATTAAAGACAAAATTATACTATGAGTTTCATATGCTTTGGAATTGTGCCAAGGAACTACTTGCCTACTGTTTCTATGGAAATGGTGGGAACAACTTCAAGGTAGGTTGAGTAGATGTTGAGATGATGGATTGGATGCAGTATCGTAGATGGAGTAGATATTGATATGGTAGATTGGTTGAAGATTGGAAAATTATTTCTTGTATAATATCCAGTTTTCTTTTATTATACTTTCATGTTTAAGTTATATTGAATTCTCATCAGCATAGTATGTTCTTTAAATTTCTTTTATATTAGTTATAGCAGTTACTAACCTTGTAGATTATACTCACACCAGTTATGGCTGACCTTTATCGTGTTTGGGGGTCAGAGGGGTCCTTCCCAGAGGGTGGACGCCCCTAGACCGCCCTTTTGCAGGAATCAAGTAGCAGCAAGATGAGACATGTGGCTTCCGTGGTTGTAGTGTGATTTTCTCAGGAATTGATAAGCTTGTTAATGTAGATAATGATAAATTTCTATTAGTTAGACCCTTATGTAAATAGGGGTAGAGTATAGAATTCGTGTAATAAACCGTATTTTAGAAAACTCTGTATGTATCTGCATGAGATGTTGACATATAGTGATGAAATAAGGATGGTGAAACCCGTACCCACCTCGTTGTGGAGTATTGGGGTTCTGTGTTTTGGATATTGAAAGTTTTTCTATGGTTTTCTAAAAATCTATTATGTTTTCAAATGAATTTTTGGTTTTAAATTTGTATCTTACATGTTATGTTGATATTTGCCCCCAGAGCCCTTTATATATGTTACCTGTGTGTTGTTGCTTGGCTTGGCCTGGACAGGTTATAATTATATTGCCTGTGATGTTCTGTGAATTTTGAAATGCAGAATTCCGTAAGAAATTGCTGCGAAAGTGCTAATATTTCAGAGGAGACTCTGTCAAAATTTTTATTAAAATCTTTATTAATTTTATAAAATAGAAATGAAGATTTGAGTAAGTAGGTGAAAAAAGGAGGGGGGGGGGGGTGGAAAATTTAGGTTGTGACAGCTATGAATGCATAAGCATGTAAACAGTACATGTATTGAGGTACTAATGTCACGCCCCATTTTCCAAAAAAGAATACGGAATACGGATACGCGACAAACTCCAGCGAATGGCTTTCACCATTCATAAACTGTAAGGATCTTTTCAACAGTCCACGGGAATAAACAAGAATAAACAGGAAATAATCAATCACGCATGCATGAATCAAATTTCTAAATCAACATATTTACTTGAAACAAAATACTAAATTTTCAAATAAACCAGATCTGGAAACAACAAGTAATAAGTTATGGGACAAAGTGCCCAATACAAGATCCAAGTAGCAATAAATATAAGTAGTTCAAAACAGGAAAATAGTTCAAGCAGGAACTCTAGCCAAGCTCAGAACACTTGGTCACTTACTCCTTCGAGCAGCTGATCACCAAAATCTACAAATTTATCAATTTGCAAGAAAAGAGAAACAGGAAACAATACGTCCGTTAGTGCAAATTACGGGTCGCACCTAGTACAAGTAACAAAGCACGAGGACAGATTAACAAAATGCAGAGTAGCAACAAAATACAAGTACATGATAAAGCATGGAAGAAATGTGACAACAAAATAGAGCAACTAACTCTTAAACCAAGGAACAAAATCAAGTGACATGATTAGATAATAGGGTACAAGTAATATGTAACATGTATCAAGTAGCATGCAAGCTGGTAAATAAGTAACAAGTGTCAGGTAGCATGTACAGGCAAACATGTAACAAGTGTCAGGTAATATGCACAGGTAACAGGAATGTGCAAGTGATCATGTATTCTAAAGTCTTGTATTTAATTCTATATAGGTAGCACTTCATGCGTCACAAATTTTACCACATGGTTGCTACATTCAAATAAGTTGCGTTTAGATCTAGTGGTGGATTTTATAGGGTCGTGTACTCAGGCATCATGTAACAGAACATGCACGAATTACGTAATCGTGAAATCGTGGCATCATGTAATCAAGAACATGCATAAATCATGTAATCATGAAGACATGACATCATATAATCATATAGTAAGTAACAGGCATGAGTCATGTAATCATGACCCAACCCGGACCCAACCCGGACCCGGTATTGGACCAGAACCTAATCGATCTATACGGGTCCAGGTCCGGGTCCTAAAACAAGACCCGATGCACTTTCGGGTTCGGGTCCGGGTTTGCTCAAAGTAGAACCGACCCGAACCTGGACCAGAACCTAGACCCGTTAAAAAATAGCCCTAAACATATAGAATTTGAATAATAGGGTTATAGGAATATACATATAGAAGTAATTGTTGAAGATAGATATGTAAATATAATATTAATTCATGTACTTAAGTGTAAAAATTGTTAGAATCGTAGGTTATCGGGTGCAAAAATACTTAAGTGCAAATATTTATTCTCTACTATCGGACCCGACGGATAAATTTTTTTAAATAGGACCCGGACCCGGACCCGGTTTCCGGATACGGTTCTTACAAGTCCGGATCCGGGTCTAATTTTTAAACCCGTAAGGTACCGGATCCGGAACTGGGTAGTGGAGGACCCGATACCAGCTCTAAGTACTATGGGCTTTCTTAACATATTCCTAGCCCACCACCATCCGTCCATTGATCCATCCATCCAACAGGCGCCCACTCTCACCCTCAAACCCATGTCCGCCCACTCTCACCCTCAAACCCATGTCCGTAACTAAAATTAAAATCCCACTCATTCATTTCCCACACACACTTGACCTTTTGTTCACTACGATTCCAGTTTCCAGATCAGAACCAGAGCAAATCTCAAAACCCTAATAATGGACCTCGACCAACCTCCCCCCAAAATCAACGACCTCCTCCTCCAATGGTTCCACAAATCCAGACCGGAGTCCAAATCGAAATCGGCCAAGGAACCGAAGCCCTCACACCTGAACACGGTGAACAGCTCGGGCCTCTTCCAGTTGGTATCGCCCGACAAGATGTCGGTGCAGTACGTCGGGTCCGGCCACCACGACTACGACGTCGGCGCCGTCCAGGCCGACTGCCCCGCGCCCACGGGGACCGTCGGTTACTACTTTGAGATTACCGTCAGGAATGCCGGGGAGAAAGGCAAGATTGCGATCGGGTTCACGCCGCCCAATTACAATCTCAGACGGCAGCCCGGGTTAGTGCTTTGAATTTCGTGCTTCTTTTGATTTTATGTGTGTATGTCCATATCAGAGCCCCCCCCCCCCCCCCCCCCCCCCCCCGCGCGCTATTTCATATTAGCTTTAAAAGTGGAAAGTGATAAATTTGTGACATGAAGTGCTAACATTATGAAAATTCTGATATATTGAACCAATTTTGGACAAATTATGTTAAATCTGATCGAGACCTTATGTTAAATATTATGGATTTACTTAGATCCTTGATTATGAGCTCGTTTCTCCAATCGTTAACTAGAGTTTATTTTTAAGTGGAAGAGGTAGAGGTTTGCAAACTTTAGTTGTCACACCTCTTCCTCCACTCAAAAAGTTTGAGTCATTCAACTCTACTTGTTTTGGGGTGTTTGGCAAGCTACTAAAGTTAACTAAACTACACAATTTTGGAGTCTTTGCCATAGTTAGAAAAATGAGGTCCCAGTGGAGATAACTTGAGTTATTTCAACTTTTGGGTTTTAAAAAGTTGCAAGTTGGCTCTCAAATAACCCAAAGTAGCTTCTAGCTGCATGTAGGGCGTTCGCTGCTTGAATTAAAGATGAAAGTTGGTTATATATATTAGCATGGTAATTGTAACATATTTAACTATTACTGTAGCAGACATAATAATCAATCTCACTTTTCTTGCCTTCTGCATGATATAGCCTAGTATGGATTTTTCATATTTATTTAGTGTTGACCTCACATGTTCATTCAATTGTTCGATTGAAGCTTAGTACAGTTACATATATAATTACAATGGTGTTTCATGTTTTTTTATGGGTCCATTTCTAGTTGCCTGGGCAAAGAAGAATACTGTCAGTATGTATAAGATGAAAAAGTTAAATAATTTACTGTTCATGGTAGTCGAATGGATCTTACTTTTGAATAGATTATACTGTATACCAGTAATTGTGTGTGTTGTGTTCTCTGTATTTAGAATTTTTTAGAAGTACTATAACCATGCTTTTTGCATAATATAAAGCTTCTTATCACATGAAGTTCACACATTAGGGTTCGGACAGCTAGTTAGGACTCAGGAATGGTTTGAATGTGGATTTTGATTTCCATTTTATAATCTTGATTGCTATGTCTATTGATGTCCTGCATATTCATTGATTTTTGATGAATTCTAAACTTAGTCATGCTTTCATATTGTTCTGTGTAAACTTTGCCTAGTTGGTTTCGTTGGACCTCCTATTTGCAGGTGGTGTCTTGTTATATTCATGCTTCCGGTTCTATCACAAATTATTATATAGCAGTATTACTTATCTAGTACATCAAGCTCAAATTCCATTTCCGTCTTACTACTTTACTGTCTTTGTGTAGCTGGGATCCAAATAGTTGCGGGTATCATGGGGATGATGGCAATATCTACCGGGGACATGGAAATGGAGAACCTTTTGGTCCCAAATTTACTACTGGTGACACTGTTGGTGCTGGTATTAATTATGCTTCACAAGAGTTCTTTTTCACGTAAGTTACTTATTAATAATTGTTTAATTTATTTCAGAATATCAACGGAATATATCAGCTCTTTTGATGACCATATGAAGTAACATATTGTTGTTTTAGTGCTGCTGCATCTTGATAAATGTAGTGATATACGCTCCAATATTTTTTTGCTATGATGAACTAATGGAATTCATATGTATATTTCTATATTTGGCAACTCTATTCATCTAAGCATAAGCTGAAAGTGTTGATATATTAATTAGTTTCTGAATTCAATCTTTTGCTCATTCATGTTCTTTTTGAAAATTTATTTTAATTTTATTTTCTTAAAACCATGAATCTATCATCACAAATGTCATTATCAAAACAATAATCAACGTAGTTTTTTTACATTGGACCATAGCTGCCCACAACTGGGAATAACCTGCCTAAGGTGGGAAACCAACCCTTGATTGCCCAATGACGAGTGTAGGGAACTGGTGATTGTCGGCGATTGCTCTATATGTGCTCTGCCGTTGTAATTAAAAGGAAAATGGACCATTTACTATATTCTATGTTGATCTAAAACATATCAGATTAGATTTCTTTGTTTATACACGTTAATTCAGTGTGGTAATCTGCTAGCCTCACTGTTAAGTTGTTTCTCTCTTTGTCATACCTTGTTTCCCTTATAAACAAAAATATTTATGCTACACTTTTCATCTTCACATGCAGAAAGAATGGAAAGGTTATTGGAAGAATCGACAAGGATATTAAAGGCCCCTTGTACCCGACCATTGCTGTTCACAGTCCGAACGAAGAGTATGGCACACTACATTCTAATACAGTCATTCATTCTTTTTTTATGCTCAAATTTCATCCTGCTCACCCCACAGGTTGGAGAGGCACCTAATCCATATTGTGCCTCATCTGTATTTCGGTTGGAAAAAAAATCCAATTGCCACTGCAGATGGGGAGTTTTGAACCTAAGACCTCCACTTGGAGTGGGAGAGTTCATGATTTGGAGATTTTCGCAAAACATGAATAGCATCGAAACATCTACTGTTTATTAATCTGTTAATTACTAAATTTATGAAAAATAAGTGAAATCAGTTTGTACATTCTAATTGTACAAGAGTTTTTGTTTAACTGTTTGCTTGTTTGGCTTATATAATGCACGTGCCTAAAAAGTGTCCTGCTTTTGAAAAGTTCATAATAGATGTCATTTTGTCTTAGAGGAAGTTTACTGTTCATGTTCATACTATATTTTAACGGCAAAGGCATAATGTTTCCATGCTCATAATCTGTGCTTAAAATGGTTAAATCACTTTGTACATTCTAATTGTACAAGAGTTTTTGTTTATTTGTTTTGGCTTATATAATGCATGTGCCTAAAAAGTGTCATGCTTTTGAAAAGTTAATAATAGATGTCATTTTTTCTTGGCTAAATTTTTAAAAAAAACCCTTGAACTATCTCCTTTATGCAGAAAACCTCACTGAACTTTTTTTTGCGCAGAAAACTACACTCAAGTATGGTTGCAAAAAACCCCATGGAGTATATTTTCAAAAAACCACATCTAACTTTTCTGCCTGTATTAGATAGCCTCATTCCTCTTTGCAAGTTGGTTCATTCCTCTTTGCAAGTTGGTTCAGAAAACATCATGCTTCTTTCTCATTATTGTCAAAAAACATCTCAACTTTAGCAGAAAGCTCCGGTCAGAGTGGGTTTTTTGTAACTATACTTGAGTGTGGTTTTCTGCGCAGAAAATAGTTCAGTGAGGTTTTCTGCATAAAGGGGATAGCTCAAGGTTTTTTTTTCTTTCAAATTTAGTCTTTTTTCTTATAGGAAGTTTACTGTTCATGTTCATACTATATTTTAACGGCAAAGGCATAATGTTTCCATGCTCATAATCTATAAAACTAGGTGTTTAAAATGGTTAACTATTATTTTGATGAATGTTGCTGTATTGTGATGTAAAGTACATACCCGAAGTTTGTTGTCATTTAATTTAGCCTGATGTTGAAGTATTCTTTCTTTCATTTTTATAACCGTACCTTGCTTTTATGATGGTTAGGATGCAATGATCTTCACTTTGGGGGGGTTTAGAATTTTGAAATGTTTCTTTTTTGTGGTTTTGCTTAGGGTGACAGTGAACTTCGGGGAGAAAAGGTTCCTTTTTGACATAAAGGTAAATTGCAATTTTGTGTTTCTGTTAGCCTCTCAGAAGTCTGAGTTTATGAATATTTCAGTGACTTCATATAATGAAATAATATTGCTTTTGCTTACGCATAGAAGATAGTTCTCTTTGAAATTATTTATTTGTTAGTCACTTTGCTGTATAAAACATATACTGGAATTGCTTCAGTAAATTTACAAAGTTAATTTTTTCAATTGCAATTTTTTGGTCAGTTTATGTCATGTCAGCTAAAATTTTCTTCATTCATGAAGTCAATATGAAGAAAATATTTTGTTGTTGATCAACATTTTCTTTCTTTTCTCCCTCTAATCAAATTTTTATAATAGAGTAACGCTTCATTTCTGTCAAGAGTTTATGCATATGATTTATGCTTGTGTTATTTTCTTTAGAGATATGTTAATGATTGTTAGATATCATTGCTTTCTCTTATGAACAGGCATTCAAATTGGAGGAAAGACTAAAGCAGCAGAAGGCGGTTGAAAAATTATCACTGCCACCAAATGTTACCCATGGGTATGTTTGTCTGAAATATGTTGAATAATGACAGTCTGGGGATAGCAGAAGTAGTTGACATATCTAAATTATCACCGCCACCAAATGTTGCTCATTGGTGGTATGTTTGTCTGAAATGTGTTAAATAATGATGGTCTGGGGATAGCATAAGTAGTTGACATATCTTGAATGGAATTTGTGGATTCTGTTATATGGACTATGAAGCAGGAAGTCTTTTATCTGAAGATGGGCCGTGTTGGATTCACATATCTTACATGACAGTACTGATTTCAATGCACTATTTTTGAATCTGCAGTATGCTAGTGTGTTATGTCACATTTTATTTGTGCTATTTCGTGATGATCATATTCATATACCATTGAACGAGATGTTCTCATATAGTATAGTAATTATATGCAGTGAATTGAGTTATAATCTCCCTCTGATGCTAGCACATGGTGATTGCAGTTTTGTGGTTGCATAGGTAGCCGCATAAAATGTTATTTACAACCTTAAAATCATCTTCATCCTTGTGGATTTTCCATGTGCAATTTTATAGGGGTTTCTGTTGGCCGTATGATCTTAAATGGTAGATCCATATCACAAATAGAGTATCTTTTCCTTTCGTGCCAACTCACTGAATGGGGTTTATTGCATGGCCTCATATTCATAATTTTCTTGGCTTGAATTGGTCGTTTTGAAGGGCTAAAATCAGGCTAATCTGGACATGTATCTTCTGTGGCTTTCTTCTGGATGAAGTTGTGTTCCATACCCTATTTTGATGGGAGAAGTTTTAAATGATGATGAGGATGAGAATGATGATCTATACATTGTGCAATTTTTCTCTTAAAATTCTGATACATTATAAATTTACCTTTTTGATACTAAAATTGATAATTCCCTCACCAGTAAATTCATCACAGAAATTGAGTCCAATGTTACTCTTATCATACAATTCATTTCAATTCTTCAAAGCTGATCTTCATTTAGTCTCATAATTAATGAAATTACTGAAGTGTTCCATATTGGGATCTATAATTGCTTATAGTGTGTTTAAAAGCCTACGCTTTTTATGCTTAAGCACGTTAAAAAGCGTAAGCGCTGGAAATTGTGCTAAAGAGAAGAAAAAGCAGCCTATTTAGCGGTTCATTGATTTTAGTGCACTTTTCCGCTTAAGCTGTGTGATCCAGTTAGCTGGGCGCTTATGCCGTTTCTGGTGAAGTTTTTCTATAAAAAAAACTACTTAAAGCCCTACTTTAAACCCGAACCTGACACAATTTTCAAATTACAAGTTCATGCAGCCCAGAATCCTGCAATTTTCATAAACTTGTTCGTTGCATTCTCCTTTGCAATGCCTCCTTCTCCATCTTCAGCAACTTCTCTCCATGCTTGTTAAGTTTTATTAGCGAACTAGATTTGCCCGTGGGCACGTGCCTATGGCACGTCTTTAGAACGATACAGCATATGAAAAGCCTTGTAACAGTAAATCAACAATTATGTAGCTCAAGTTTGAATAGTATGACAATAATTAGTTGTAAATAAAAGTTCATGTTTTCATTAATATATGTCGACAATAATTATAAATTGAGGTATAAAAGTCCACGTTTCCTTAAGTGTGTGTGTGTGTGTGTATATATATATATATAGGGAAATGCTCAGTTGAAAACGCAAATGTCTGTGGAAACGTGAAAACGACCCTAGGCCGTTGTTGGAGACAACGCGGCCTAGGTTATAATGCATTATAACCTAGGCCGCGTTGTCTCCAACAACGGCCTTAGTGGTTTTCCACGTTTTCACAGACATTTGCGTTTTCAATTGAGCATTTCCCATATATATATATATATATATATAGAGAGAGAGAGAGAGAGAGAGAGAGAGAGAGAGAGAGAGAGAGAGAGAGAGAGAGAATTAAATAAATAAAGGAGTTGTTTTGGGGGGATTTGAATTTGAGTTTTGGGGGGAAACTTTTGGGAGGGAAAATGTGTTTTGTAAGGTTAGATCTAGGCCTTTGATTTTGGGGGGATTGAATCAGAGCCACTTGATAGCTTTCTTTGTGTTTTATTATATAGATACCTTTCCCGCTATTTAATTATATGTTAAATTATTTTGTTAATTTCCATCACTTTATAGACTTTTCTCAGATCTTAATCCTTTAAAGTGGATTTTTTTAATTTTTAATTTTTTAATTTTTTTTTTGGGAAGGTCATAGCCACTCACACCAACACTTTACCCCGTATATATTAATTGGGGATTTTTTGGTGTAAGCGGGAATCGAACTCCCGACCTCTTGCTCATCAGCGAAAAGGCTTACACACAGCCTTGAAGTTTTGATTGCATTAATATCTACTAATTTTTTCTATAAATTACTAAATATTTAGAAAATGGTAGAAACTCTTGCAGAATGAAGAATAAATGTTGTAAAGTGCAAGAAAAATACTACAAATTCAGTATTGCATGGAAATGCTACAGATTGTAGTAATATGCAATAAGTATGCTAAAAAGTGAAGGAAAATAATACAAAATTCAGCATATTGAGCTAAATAGCAGTAGAACTTTTTTTCCCAGAATTTTTGGAAATTTTGTACATTTCAAATATAATGAAAAAGTCCAAACAACCGTAGCTCTTATTTGTGCGCTTAATCCTACTTAAGCATTACAAACGCGAAGCGGTCATCGGGTGCTTAAGATTTATGCTTTTAAGAATCTTGACTACATACCATTATGATTTTCTCTTTACCTGTTTTCTATTAGTTTCACTGCATAGTCATAGTTTTATCTCATCCAACATGCATCTTCATTTTTTCCAGGATTGTTCGTTCGTATTTATTACATTATGGTTATCAAGATACACTGAATTCATTTGATGAAGAAAGTGAGAATTCATTTCTGCACAACATTACAGCTCAAGATAGTGGTGCCAATGAACAAGGACAAACTTATGCACTAGACCACAGAAAGGTTTTATGTGAGGTAACAGGGGGCATTAATTCTTAATAAACTAGTATTTTGTTATGCAATTTATTCTTTAAGAGGTATGATTTTAGCCTAAAAAATTTCCTCCTTTTCATTCATCGTGGTGTTTTAAGATGTGGGGTCTATTATTTGGCGATTCTCTTTGTAGAAAACAGATTTATACTATAGATTATCATAATGCAAGTTATTACTCTGCTTCATAATGGCTTCTTTCTGGTCTTCCCGAGAGGTTGTATGAATCTTGTATGAATCAAACTAACTGAAAACCTTATTTGATTTGTGATGCACATACTTCAAAAGTGAAGAATTTAAAGGATCCTACACTACCTATTTCCTTTCCTCTGCCAAGTTCTTGAGCAATTCTTATGACATCATTCCCTTCTTTGGCCCTCCATTCATTTCTCTCTCATTTGCACACACTGTTTTAAATTTTGGCCGTATTCGGCTAGCTTCCGATATGAAATCATAGATTTTATACTCCATATCGTTTTGGACCGAAATATGTAGATTTCTGCCGAAATTTCCGAAATATTGGCCTAAATATTGCCGGAATTGCCAAAAAACACAAACTAATGTTATTGTGAATATATAATTTTTTTTGTTTTACTTTTTACATATAAGTCTTTCAATATATGTCCTTAAGCTAAGATAATGTGAGGATTTCGTCTCTCCATTGTTTGTGTATATGCAAAGTCATGTAAGGCTATTAACTAACACATTTTTTCTAATTAATGCAAATTCAGTTTAGTTATATACTTATATTACATTCTCTTTTATATTGTTGTTAAATTCTGTGAATATTTACCGTGATTGATTCATATCATTAGTTACATTATACAATATTTTATATAATAAATGACATGTAGAACATATAATATATTGTTTAGTAACAATTTTTTTTTTATTGAGTGTCCGAAATAAATATCTGAGATGATCACATTTCCCCGAGATCTCCTCTAATATCTCCGATCCGAGACGAAATACCCCTTGCCGTTACCGAGACGAGTCTGAAATCCGAGATCTAAAACCTTAATTTCACAGTTCCATGTGCTATATGGTGTAAATTCCTGCTTAGATTGAAGTACTTGTGAGATCAGTGATCTGCTGCTGGAAATTATATTTTTTTTAAAAAAAGGATATCTATGGGCACATTGAGTTATCAGAAAGAAGTGATCTGGAGATCAAATCCCATTGAGGATCTTAAGTACCTCATCCATTTTTTTCTTGCTATTCTTAGGAACTTGGTCTATTGGAAAATTTTAAGTAGTATGTAGTGTGATGTGCATTGGTAATGCTGAGTGACAATACTGCTACAATCTAATAGTGGAAACTGCTATCTCTTTGTTGCTTTAGGCCATCTCCAACCCTCAACTCAATTTTGGAGCAACTTTTACTCCGAAATGGACTAACTGGCATGTCATGTCATACCAAACACTAACTTCATCTCCAACCCATAACTCCATTTTTTAACTCCGAAAAGGAATATTCTCAACATATTCTTTATTCTCTACTTTTTATATTAATTCTCTTCTAACTCCCCACTATTTATCTATTTAACCAATTAGCCGCAAATAAAAAAATTTAACGTATTTATCCATTTTTAACGTATTTATCTCTTCTAACTCCCCACTGTTTACAAAATGTAGAATTAGGTTTTTAAAAAAAAACTCGAGAACTTTTTTGGTTTTTTTTTAAAAAAAACAGCGCAGAGTGAACAGTAGCACGCCATATTTGGCGTGCCACTGTTCATTCGACGCCATCCACTCCAAAATGGAGTAAAGGATGGCGCTGGGTTGGAGAAGGAAACCCAACTCCAAACCCACTTTTTAGTCCATTTTGGAGTGGGTTGGAGATGGCCTTATAGTACTATATCTTATCTGCAGACTTAAATTTCAACTGTTGCTTGAGTTTACAGTTATAGTTACCCCTTTCTAAATTCAATTCTGAAATATCAGTCTTGGGTTGGAATACTCACACTGAACCTATTCTTTTCTTTTTACTATTTGTAGCTTGTCAATATATTGAGCATTGATTTAGTTGCAAGAAGCAGCATCTGACTAGTTATTTCTTATTGTTTAAGCTTATTAGGAATGGAGACATTGATTCAGCATTTCATAATCTTCAAAACTGGTATCCACAGGTTGTGCAGGTAGACTTTGTGCTCCATTTCTTCTTTTAAAAAATAATTTCTCTTGTTTTTATTGTTAAGTAAACTTCTTCCAGGTCATCTTTTTTGTTGTGGTGTTTGGGGTTGTGGGGGTGGGGGAGGGGTTGTTGGCAAGTGGATGTGGACTGAGTAAGATGCATGTTACATTTGAATAGAAATAAATGCAGAAGATTCTCATTCATGCATAGATTGGAAATGCAACTATTAAAGAAGTTACAAACACCCTAATGTTGTAGATTGCATATTCTATAATTTTTAGGTGGTTTATTTAGCATGCATAAAAGGAGACTTTTCAGATCTCAATACTCATAGCTCTGACTCTAATGCTAGTTGATACACTAGAGGGAAGTTGCTTATGCCTTGATTCTCACCTTGTTTTGACTCCTTCAAAGCCCAAGTGTTACACGTAATAATATCTATTCCTTCACTGGAGAGTTCTTATCATAAGCATGTGCCCCAAATTTCTGTCTTGTGACTACTCTTGTCTACAACCATTGCTTCTTGCCTTGATATTTTGATGATATGGAGAACATATTGCTTGTACAAGTGCATGGACATAATCATAGTGAAACCTTTTGACTCTCCCAAAGCCCAAGTATTACTTAATTATATCCATTGCTTCACTGGAGAGTCCTCATCATAAGCATGCACTCCAATCTTTAGTGCCTTTGAACCACTGCGCCTTGCCATATTATCTTGAGGATATGGAGAACATAGTTCATTAGTTTGATCTTATATTTCTTGTACAAGTACATGGACATAATTAGTGATTTCATGGATATAAAAAAATTATTTAGTGAAAATGGGCCTGATCAAAAGTCAAAATTTTAAAACATCAAAGGTTCTTTGGTTCTTTTTGGAATTTTTATGTGAGGCATGAGGCCTTGCAAGATCCGCCGTCGCTTTGTCCCTGTACTAGAAGGTTTCTTGTTGCTGGAATGCGTGACAGCTCCTTATTTTAGTGTGAAACACAATTGTATCTTTAGTTCACCAAATATCACGGGATGGGGGATGGGACTAAAGCTTGAGGTGTATAACATGTTACAAAGTATTTCATATTGGCACTGAACATCGACCGCCATTTACATTATTGTACACTATGAATATATAGGGTAGGTACATTCTCTACTTTGCATATTGAGATGGTCCATCAGTTACGGCCCTGAAAATTTCTCCTGCAGTACTCAGTAAGTACACCAAAACTATGCTTGATACAGCATTGTCTTTTTTCTCCACAAGTCAGTTATCCCATGTCTAGACCAGCGACAAATGTTATACCTCCTAGAGACCATTTCTCGCTGTGCTCTCTAAGTAGTGTACTCCTTTAATGTTAATGTGAAAGTCCCTGCCACTAAGCTGAAACTTTGAAGTTGTAGAAGAGTTGACGGAAATTGTACTTGTATTTTAACCCACCCGCGCAGGTCGAGAACCCATTTTTTAATGTGCCAAAGAAACGAGATAAATGCCCAACAAATTGTGGGCCTATACCTGGACTGTACGGAGCGGTATTTTTTTTTAAATCCGCATTTAAATTGCGTAGCCGGTGGGATTCGAACCTAGGTTGCTCAAATACCATGTGAAAGTCGAAAGTCCCTGCCACTTAGCATAAACTTCGAAGTTGTAGAAAGGTCGAGGGAAATTGCACTTGTATTCTAACATTTAACATACCCTGTTAATATACACTTTGACACATGACAATCACTTGTCACTTTTAAATGTATGAGATTTTTAATGTGTTCAGCCTTTGCCCCAAGGCCCCCAACTATTGTATCCTCCTTCCCGATTGACTGTACCATGACCAGTCAATTACCCATTGTTTTTTCCATCCTCCTTCCCGATTGACTGTACCATGACCAGTCAATTACCCATTGTTTTTTCTGCAATTTTGATGGGATTATTATTGTTGTTTTTATTTTTGGGTTATTATAATAACATAAAGGTCTCTGCTCCTTAGCTAAATGTCTCAACTAACTATACCTTTGTGATTCTTACTTAGTATAACTTGTTCTACCTGGGGCATATGTTATTCTAGTGATTATTAGCATTCAATGATTTTTTGGATTGTAAATCTCGTCACCAAAAGGCCCTCCATGTCTTTGATGTTCAAGCATACCCAATGGCGAAGACCAAATTCAAGGCCTCCATTACAAGATTGTTAAGTTCTCTGAAAACTTAAATGTCTTGGGATGAGGAAAACAAATCAGTAACTTATTAGTAACTAAGTTCTGACTTCATTATGTAGAGAATTAGAGTACTTAACCATTAAGCTATATATTCTTTTTCAGTTTGATATAAAAGAACGTACATTATGCATAGTTTAAAGCTATGTAGCACGGACACGGGTACGGGATACGGGTACGACACAACTCGGGTACGTGGATACGTGATTTCTCAAAAATATAGGATACGGGTACGTTAAGGGTACGTTGAATATAAAAATAATAAATTTATTATACATTATGTAAAAAAAATATAAAAATTTCAAAAAATTGTGATAACTAGAAGAATGATTGTAAACTATAAATTGTAAATGTAACCATACCTCTAATTTGCACCTACGACATTTTTGCTTTTCATTGGTGGGAGCTTCAAAGATGTGAATCAAAAGTCCTAAAAACAAAAAATAGATTAGCAATTAAAGACATTGAAGAACATAATAATAAGTAGAAATTTAACTTATTAACATAATATGATAATAGTAAGCAACTTAATAGCGAATATTTCAATATCATTACCAAAATCAACACATTACAAAGTAATTCATTCATTACAATTTCAAAGTTCAATAGAAATATAAAATATCACTAGTTCACTACAAATATTATGGCAACGGAACTTCTCTAGCTTGAACATCTTCTTCATGATCCATATCCACCACGCCAATATCATCGGTAAAAACCACATGTTCCAACTCCGGCTCATCCAATGAAAGGCTAGCCACCTCAAGCACTCCAACATCTTCAAATGAATCAAAGGAATCTCCACCTATATCCCACATCTTCGTCTCTCCTATACCATATTGGGGTGGCCTTCTTGATAGAAGGCGAAGATTGCTATGAACATACACCAAGTCTTCCGCTCGTTGTGGGGTCAACTTGTTCCTTTTCAAGGAATGCACAAAAGAGTAAATGCTCCAATTTCTCTCGGCACAAGATGAAGAAGAAGGTTGCATAAGAAGTTTCATAGCTACAGTTTGAAGCATAGGGGCAAGAGGTCCATGAACAGACCACCAATCATGTGCATCCAAAATACCTCGATCACTAATACAATCAATATCATTAAATGCACCCGTTTTTGCCGAGAAGTGGGCATACTCCACATTCACTCTTGATCGATCGGTCGCATCGGGAAAGAGTCTTTTAAGACACTTTATTCTTTCCATATAGATCTCACGATCTTTATGTGGAGGAACTCTTCTTGGATCCTCATTAAGCCATTCTTCGCTATAATATCTTGAATAGGAAAAACAAAATTTACTCATAGAATGAAACAAAAAAGTATGTAATACACTAATACGTTTATGTAGTTAATGAAACTAAATTTTACCTCGGATTCAAGGCATGTGCCAAGCAATGTAGTGGAGTGTTGTTTTTTGTCCAACGATCGACAAGAATTGTATGCACCACATCATAAAAGCTAGATGACTCATCAACTTGTTTTCCTTCGTGTTTGTAAATAGCTTCCTTCACTTTCTCAATCATTGTATCCCACATATCATAAAAATAAATGGAGACAAGGCCTATCCGTGTCACATGCTCGAATCATATCATATATGGGAGATGTGAAAGAAAGTATGTAGTCGATAGATTTCCACCACTCTTCACTCAATACCTTCTCTCTCACAAACCTTGCTCTTCCCACATCATCGTCACGATAAGAAGCCCATTCGTCACTATTTACCATGGATACAAGACCTTGCTTCAAAAGCTTAAACCGTTTAAGCATGATAATGACACTAGCAAAGCGAGTCTCCGCCACCGAAAGCAACTTCAAGGAAACAAACGCATTGTAAATGGCTAGCCTCATTGAATGATTCAATATGAAATTTTTAATTTGTACCGCATCCCCCGCAATGTCCAATATCCACCCACATTCATCATATACAATTTGATTGGACTCAACATTCTTTGCGGCACAAATATTCTTCAATGCAAGATTAAGGGTGTGCACCACACAAGGAGTCCAAAAAATTGTTGGAAATTGACTTTCGATTATTTGTCCCGCCGCCTTGCAAGTTGCCGCATTATCCGTAATGACTTGAACAACTTTCTCATGCCCAACCCCAATAATAGCCTCCTTCAATAAATTTGCAATGAAGAATTTATCTTTCACCTCTCCTGAACAATCTACCGCCTTTAAAAACATAGGCCCTCATTCCGTGACGGCGATTAAATTAATAAGTGGCCTCCTTTGTGAGTCACTCCACCCATCACTAACAATGCTCACTCCTTTCTCCTTCCACGTATCTCTAATCGGTTGCAACAACCTCTCAACATTATCCTTCTCTCTATGTAAGAGAGTTGTTCTCAACATATTGTACCCCGGTGGAATATAACCCGCAAGTGCATTGTTGGCGGCAAAAGTGTATGAACTCGCATAGTATGGATTTCTTTCTAGGTCAAATGGCAACCCTCCCGTGTAAAACATTCGTGCAATCTCCCCATGCAATTGATCTCGCGCCACATTGTTAAAAGCTTTTCCGATTGCACTCCTTGGGCCACTAATGTTTGACTTTCTCCTCTTCAAATATAAGTTACCGCTAACAAACATACTCGAGGCACTCATCGAACCACTAGAAGATGACGGGGGCAATGGTACTCTCTTTGGAGCTTTTTGGGATATTTTAATCTTCAATTGTTCATCCGCGTTTTGCATTTCAACAAGCTCATTTATCTTAATCTTATTACATACACCGATTCCATGCCCTTGTATCTTTAACAAATGTCCTCTAACTCTAGTGTAAGAACTACTATAACTCTTTTTGCAAAAACTACATTCCCACCTCACATTTCCACCGCCACCCGGCTCCTTTCCTAACTTTGTCACATATTTCCACGAAGGGTTGTTGGTATCTTCCTCATTTGGAGGTGTATTACTCGCACCCGTAGAAGTCATTCTCAAAGAAACTCTATAATGAAATTATGAAAATAAACAAGTATTACAAATTTATAACTAAAAACTCACAATTAGAATGAACTCAATGAAATCATAAACTAAACATGAAAATTTTCAGTAGATTTGAGAATATTGCAACCAAATAAAACCTATCACTAACCAAATACAACCTAGCAGTAGTAGCTTCTTTTTTCTTATCCAAGACTCAACTATCACGTTTTCTCTCACTAATTTTCCTTGTAAATCACTTGTAAAATACCCAATGCAATTGTTGACCGAACTAAAAATAAAGAAAATCAAGAAGCTCTAAAGTTCCACATATTTCCTTCATATTTGGCCTATGTCCTTATCATGCAACAAAGAATACATAGATAGAAATGTCTCGTACAAAGAGTCAAATTCCATGTAAGTTCTCAACAACTTTCAATTTTTACATATATCACTGGATACACTTTATGAATGATCAGAAATTATTGATCCAAGTGCACCATGTAAATTTCAGATCCATTTAACAAATTCTGGAGAAAAAAAAACTAAGATATTGAGTAGAATTATTTAAAAGAGAATAAGATTACCATGCTATTCACCATGCTGTTCACTTATCTGGTTTTTTATTTTGTAGAGAGGAGAAGAAGTGAAGAAGTGAAGAAGTTAAGTGAAGATCGAACCTTGTAGAGAGGAGGCGCGCGACGTCGAGGCAGAGGAGAGACAACGTCGACGATGGAGAGAGACAGGAGGAGAGACAGCGAGGAGAGAGCGTGTGCGACGTCGATTTCGAAGTGAGAGGGCGTGCGCGACGTCGAGGTGGAGGCGCGAAGAGGCAGAAGTGTTTGATTTTGGGGAGAGACGGGATGGATTTGGGAGATTGGAGGTTTTTTTTTTTGGCCAAAAGGGGATTTAGGGTTCGGTTCGCTCGAGAGAGAAAAGGGGATTTGAGAAAGATGGAGAGAGAGAGATGCCAGCGTGAATGAGAGAGAGGGGTGTTGGATTGACTGATTGTATATATATTTTTTTTCCTTTCCTAATGGGCGTACCCCGGGCGCACCCGGTTCGCACCCGGGCGTACCCCAACCCGTATCCCAAGTTTCTTTCGCTTTTTATTACCAAAATGCCCCCGGATACGTATCGGGTGCGTACCCGGAGCGTACTCGAGCGTATCCGCACCCGATACGCACCCGATACTGGTACGGGGGCATTTTGGAGTACCCGTGCATCATAGGTTTAAAGCAAGGTTTGTGACTTGCCTTAGTTATTGTGAATCTAGTCTAGTTTAGTGAATGATTCACAGAAAGACTATCCTTATTTGCTATATTGAATTCTCCTGCATTCTTGCTTAGGTTGTCAAGATTTTAGTATTCTCACAAAGAAGTATATCTATCCTTTTTTTTATTGAACTTCTGAAAGCTCGATGCTACACTATACTCCAATCACCTCGCATGCTTTCACATCAATGTTAAAAAATTGGCTGCTTTTGCGTACCTTGTCTGCTTAAACATTATTTGTCTTTGGTTAAACTTGTCAAGTATCTCATTCTTCTCGCTTATGTCACTGCGGAAAACATCTCTATACAGCTACAGTAGCCATTGGATTACTTTGATTTATACTCTCCAATGCAAATAATCAAATAATCAGTTGTATTTGCAGATAATAGCATTCTCGTTGATGAATATCTCCTAATTTTTGTCTTAATCTCGTGCTTGAGCCTTGCAATTGATATAGAAAAATCGTTGCTGTCTGCAGGATGAAACTTCAGCAATTTGTTTCTTTCTACATATTCAAAGGTTCATTGAATTTATTCGGGTAAATCTTATCTTTATGTTCTATACACTGCAACAAGCCTTCTCAACTTTTAGAATAAAACTCGTACATGTTATTCTTAACAGTTTGAAACATTTATACTTATTTTGCATTCCATCAAGTTTCAGTACTAGTGCATTCCATCACGTTTCATTACTTATGTGTCTGTGACGTGATTGCTGTTTCATTTTTCGTATGTGTTGCATCTCTTCTGTGCTCATCTTAAAACACCGAACCTTCATATAGATTTCAGTAGAGCAGTGGGATAAAAAAAAGGGACAATTTCCCCGGTCATAGTGTTAATTCTTTCTTTCTTCATCTTTTCGATGTGGTGCACAACAAATACAGGAGCTTATAGTAGTTGGTTCTGTTGAAATTGTTCCTCATCTTCTTTGGATAAAAATGTGTAACAGAGTTCTAACAGTAGGTGATTCTTCATGAACTTTTTGGTCTTTAATATTCTCTGTATTATCTGGAGTTATGGTACATTCTATCATTTTCTTCCAATCGTCATTTTGATGAAAGTTGAGTGAAACATTGTCACCATCCCCGATGAAATTTAGAGAAGTGCTCGGAGAAATTCGTTGATATCATTATCCCTTTCAGTTAGTGTAAAGGATCTTATGAATGTTATTTCAAGTTGTAGGGCAACTGTTATTCTGAGGCTGGCACCTTAAATTTTGAGAGCCTTTCTAGAAATTTTATACATGATTTAACTTTAAAATAACAGATACTTTTAGAGACAATTGCATTTCCAAGAGGCTCTCATTATTAGAGTAGGTCTGGAGAAAAACCGTATGCATGAGATTATAGGTAGTGACATCTTCTACCTTTGTATCTTATAAATCAGTCTGTATCTGTAGACAGGACTGTACACTGGTCATCGTGGACTATCCGAGCCTTTAAACTCATATTGATCTACTTAAGGTTGATTACAGAATAACCTCTTATTTGTTTATCAATTATCATCCTTTACCTTTTGCTTTGTCTATTTGATATGCCAACTACTGTGATTCTAAACATTTGTTGCATCACAAGCAATGTGGTGGTTTAATTTTAACTGGTATTTATTGAAAGTCCATGGAACATGAAGATCTATGTGATATTTAAAATTTTTTAAAACTGGTATTTGCTTTACTTTCCGTGTAACATGGCAAGCCATCAATATCTTGTAGCATTAGGTGTTCGAGATGTAGAAGATGAGATTGTTTTAGAGTCCTAGTGCTTCATATTTGGTTTTACCTTAAGATCATAATTTGGATGTCCTCAATTTTCATATTTGAATATTTTGATTAAATCTTTATTATTTTGGTTTGATGAATAGGAAGATCAACTGCCGGAAGCTGTAAATTATGCTCGTGGAGAATTAAACAAGTTTTTGAAAGTGAAAGACTATGCAGGCGTGCTGGAGGTACTGATAGTATCTCTTTTATTGTTAAATCTTGTGAGCCCTCGATGAACACTACAACTTGATTGCAGCACTTGGTCATTGAACCAGTACATATGTACGATGTTTAAATCATAATATAGATGCTTCACAAGTCTTTAAGATTTAAATCATTTCATACTAAGTTCTGAGTTTATTTAAAAAGTATGGTGTTATGGAACTGAAATTCTAGATAAAACATCGTAAAAATACTATTAATCACATATAAGCATGGCATGATTGGTGGCACCATGGATGTCTAGTTCCTCGAACTGCATGAAAATTTTGGATGCAGTATGCTGAATTTTGGCTATAGAAATTCAGATTCTTAATCCTGTCATCTATTTTTGTGAGTTCTCAGTTTTTGGTAATTTCATCCATACATGTTAATTTCAGTAAAAAAAATTTTGACTAAATGGGGCACAAGAAAAAAAACTGAGTTTGGAAATTGCCTTTTCTTAATGGAATGTGTACCCACTTATAAGATATAATGGTGAAAAAAGGAGTTATTTCCAGCAATGGTACTGAAGGAATTTTCTGGTTATTAAAGTTGGTAAGAGTGGGGAAGAGGCTCTAGAGATTAAATAGGAACTATCTTAAAGTTGGTGGACACGAAAATTAAGAGATTATATCTCCCCTATTCCAGAAGTCTTTGTTGTAATTTTTTTTTTTTTCTCTTTTAACCTTCTGATTTATATATGTACAAGGCTTTGTTTGATATTGTTATTAAGAAAATGTGGGGTAATGTTGTAACAAGAAAGTGACAGATGTACTGTGAAGAAAAAATGTTTGGACATGATAAAGCGTTGGAAACACTTTCCAGAAAGATAATGATTACTGTTGGGAATAAGATAGATTACCCTCATTTTGAAGAAGTGTTTTGAGCCCACACACATTTACACAGATTTAGCAACTACATATTGAGTCCAAACAAATATCTTTGAGCACTCCAAAAGCAATACCAAACATAGCCTATATATGTTTTGAGACAACAGTGGTTCTTATTGTTGTGCAACAATATAGAGTTTGCTTGTGCATCTTGAAGAAATATCAAAACACAAAATAACTAATTTGGTGCAGTCCTAAGAAATAAAAATAGCAAATTGTATATAGGGTATACAGGGTCTGTTATTTCCCTTCCTTTTAATTCTCAATTTTTTTTGTTTGGAGGTTGTGTTAGGAGTAAAAGCTTTCTTGAATTTTTATTGTTGTATATGTTGATTGGGTGGCATTGCTACTTCCTTCTATACGATATATATATATATATTTTTTGTTCTGTTTCCAGGATGCCATTGCATTGTTTGCATATGGTAACCCTCAGAAATCGTCTGTGGGATACCTACTATCTCAAAGCCAACGCGAGTTTATTGCGGATGCTGTGAATTTTATCGTACTCTGGACAAATCCAGATGTTTCAAATCCAGACAAATGTAGGTACACGTCCCTTGAGAAGTTACTGAGTCAGACGACTGTGTGCACTTTGGAAAGGAGGAACTTGGATGACAACCAAGGAGAGGCATTTGATCTTCACAGAGAACAGCTCAAATGGGGATGGAAAAGCACAACAGAGGATTTTATTTGAGTACTCTGGTTATAGATTGACACACCTTCCATAAAGGTAGCATGGCGCCCCCGCACTTGATTAGCCTGAAGGATTTCTTTCCCCCTGGATTGTGCCTACTTATTATATATGTTTCTACCACCTTGGACCAAAATTATTTCAGAGGTATACTGCGGCTATTGAAGCAATTTGTGGTGTAAGTTTCTTTAATTTTTCATACTATGACCTTCATCTACTGTGTCTTAATCTGTACTGACAAGTGACTTGGGGCAAATAGACTTTTTAGAATTATTTTGGATTGGCATAATTCTGGGAAAATAATACTTTAAGAGCAGTTGGGTATACTACATGCACTGTAAAGATCCATATATCTTCTTTTGTTGTAGAAATTGGGAATATAGTTAATGTTATAGTTTGAAAATCAAACTGTGAAGAGTTTGTCAAACAATCAACCCCCGTAAACAGATTTTCTGTTTTGCAAATGCTTGCATTATTCACTTTGCTCATAAGCCTTGTAGTTAAATTCGGTTGGAACTTTTGGGTTCGCATTGTTGTTTCACTAGAAATATGATTGTTGTTGTTTTACTGTACTATTTGTAGCATCAACTCATACGGTCAATATATTTTAGATAAATATTATCTTGCATTTGTATGATTTTTCCCCTTCAAAATTCGGCTTTGATGTCCAATAATACATGTAACTACTGCTCTTATTCTCTTCCAAAACGCCAGAAGCAGGCAGGCCCACTCAACAATTACATTGCATTTACAGGTGTTTGGTTGGTAAAGTGATGTTGGTTGCATTTCTATTCGCAACATTCCTTTGACGTCCAAAATACAAGTTGTGAGTAAAAAGTTAACTCTAACAAAATGAAATGAAACCAGCTACACTTTACCAGACACTGAAATGAATTGCAGGTTTCTTTTGTACGTTGGTGCTTCACTGTTGACACTCTTCATAGGGAGCTTCATGTTCATAGGTCTATGAGATGCTCCGAAAGATTTGCTAACCTCTTGGGTTCTATAAAAACAGAGGAAATTGAAGAGTCTATATATGTAGCTACAGAATTCAGATTTCACACGATAAAAAATATGCATTGTATTCGTATACAGCAATCAAAAGGTAAACAAAGTAACTAATCTTTATAAAAGTATACTATTAAAACAACTAAGAAGTAGAATAAAAATAAATACAATAAAGAGAAAATTTTTAATGTAGCAACCATAGTGATCCACAATATAGTAATAATTTAGGTATTTAATAAAATAAAAAAGGTTTTGTTTCAAATTTTTAAAAAAAAAATCAAATTCCTATTATAAAATAATAGAAACAATAAACAAAGGAAATAGAGACGAGAGAAAGGAAGATTATTCTCATTCATACGTTTTTCATGTGTCTTACAAATGATTCACCCAATAGCCTATTTATAGGCTTACAAAGAATACAAAGAGACAATTACATAATTATTACATCTATATACTATAATGGGAGAAGGGGTTAGTGTCGTTTGTCATTGACTGTCATTTTGTCAACACGTGCAGCGCACGTGTTGGTGGTTTTTTTTTGTCCTTTTCATTCCCCCTACCAATTTTTCCCACGTGCAACGCACGTGTATAATACTAGAATTTTTTGGGGTCCTTTTCATTCCCCTCCCCATTTTCTTCACGTGCATCACACGTGCATCATACTAGAGGTTTTTTTTTGTCCTTTTCCTTCCTCCTCCACGTGCATCGCACGTATATAATACTAGTATGAATAAATATAAATGAATGCAATGTGGTGGTGGAGAATGTGGAAAGAGTGGGGGGAAGTTCAATAGACAATTCTCACTTAATAATTTATTTATAACACTCCCCCTTGAATGTCTATTGAATGTAAATAAGAATATGCATCGTTAAAACCTTACTAGGTAAAACCCAAATGGGAAAAACCATAGTGAAGGAAAAAGAGGACATAGTCTTTAACAATGATATGCAATGAAGATGCTACCTCATTAAAAACCTTACCAAGAAAATCCAGTGGGACAAAACTTGGTGAAGGAAAAAAGAGTGCAGCGCATATCATCTCTCCCCCTGACAAGATCATCCGATTAGGACTTTCAAAAGTCGTATCTCGAATCTCGATCAATTGTACCATCCTTTCCAAAAATTGGGGTGATAGGGTCATAGCGAGCAATCTTCTGGATTGTCGCTTGATTCTATTTGGTTAACAATGGTGAAATATGTTTCGGCTGATCGCCTTTGATATAACCCTCCTTTTATTGAGCTTTAAAGATGTATTATCTTCAAATAACGTTGTGAGTACTTCTTGATCAATTGAGGATGACACGTTCTCCAAATATATTAAGAAGTTAAACCGATCAAACAAACACATCTATGCCTTGCCTCGCATGGAGCCAATATCTCTTGATTGATATCTAGCTTTATAATGATATGATAAATACTCTGCATTTGCATAACTAATCAAAACTGATATGGACAAATTAGAATAATATAATCCCATATCCATGGTCCTTCGAAGTTATCTTTCATACCAGTCCAATGACTTCGAATTGGTGAGGACTTCATCTTACTAGTAAACCAACAGCATAAGGTATATCATAATATTTATTATTGATAAGATATATTAGTGCTTCCATTGCACTAAGAAATGGTACTCCAGGACCAAGCAATTCCAATGTCCTCACGGCCATTTGGAAATTTAATAAATGAGTATTATCCATAAAATATAAAACAATTTTCTAAATAACTAGAAAAATGTAGGAAATTCTTACCTTTCAAATGTTTAATTTGAAAAACCTGAAAACAAAAATGATGACAAAACAAGAAATTTGCTTATCCAAGGTCTTTTCGTCTTAAGATATTTCTTTAAACATTGCATGGCTTGTACAACTCTTCAGGAGTTCCAACAAACTTTGACCTTGAATATTTAATAAATATATGTGAGCTTATATGACCATTATTATGGTCCCCTTTATCGAAAACTCACTAAGATGGTTATATCACATTTGTTCCGATTGTTTTAATCCATACAAAGCTTTGTTTAAGTTAACTGAGTAAATTTTCCCGGGAATTATCATTATGTGCTTCTGGCACTTTTAAATCCTTCAGGGATTTTCATATATATATATCATGGTCTAACGAACCATGAGGCGCATTTCAAGTCTTTCATGCACTGCCAGACATATCAAATATCGAAATGTTATTGCATCCACCACAGGAGAATATGTCTCTTCATAATCAACACCAGACATCTGGGTAAAACATTGTGCGACAAGCCGTGCTTTATATTAAGTAATCTCATTTCGTTCATTTCTTTTTCGTACAAATACCCATTTATAGCTTACTGTTTTGATCTCTTTTGGTGTTCGAACTACAGGTCCAAAAACTCCTCGTTTTTCAAACGAGTCTAATTCAGACTTAATTGCCTCTTTCCATTTTGGCCAATCATTTCTATTTCTACACTCTTCCATAGAGGTAGGTTCATGATCCTCGTTTTCATTTTTGATATCGCGCGCTATATTATATACAAAAATATTGTCGACAATTATATTATTCCGGTCTCATCTTATTCCCGTAATGACATAGTTAATTGAGATCTCTTCATTTTCATTAATTTCAGGTACCTGATTCTCTTCATTATTAACTATGTCAATGGTCTCTTCTGGAGAGACATCCTCGATTTGACAATCATGGTTATTTGCTCCTTTTCTTTTTCGAGGATGTTTATCTTTGGAACCAAGTGGTCTACCACACTTCAAGCGTACCTTAGACTCACTAGCAATTATAGGTTGTCCTTCAGGGACATCAATTTTGATAGGAGCATTTACAGCTGGAATATGAGATTTTGTTATTCTTTTGTAGTCAGTAAATGCGTCTGGCAGTTGATTTGCAATACCTTGCAAATGAATTATCCTTTGAACTTCTAATTCACTTTCTTTTGTTCGAGGATCTAAACTTTTCAATGATAATTCATTCCATGAAATCTCTTTTTCCAACTGTTTATTATCTCCCCCTAATGTTGGGAATAGTGATTCATCAAAGTGACAATCTGCAAAACTTGCAGTAAACAAATCTTCAATCGCCGGTTCAATATACTTGATTATAGATGGAGATTCATACCCAACATATATTCTCATCCTCCTTTGAGGTCCCATTTTTGTGCGTTGTGGTGGATTAATTGGGACATATACCGCACATCCAAAAATTCGTAAATGGAAAATATTTGGTTCCTGACCATGAACCAATTGTAAGGGAGAATTATCATTATAACTGGTTGGCCGGATGCGTATAAGTTGTGCTGCATGTAAAACAGCATGTTCCCAGGCCCAAACGGGGAGATTTGATTTCATAAGCATTGGTCTAGCAATCCACTGGATCCGTTTTATAAATGATTCTGCCAAACCATTTTGAGTGTTAACATAGGCTACTGGATGTTCCACTTTTATCCCAATTGACATACAATAATTCATAAAAGATTGGAATGTAAATTCACCAGCATTATCAAGACGAATTGTCTTTATCGGATAATCAGAAAAACATGCCCACAACCGAATTATTTGTGCAAGTAATCTTGCAAAAGTCAAATTACGAGATGATAATAAACACACATGTGACCATCGAGTTGATGCGTCAATTAGAACCATTAAATATCGAAACGCTCCACTCGGGGGATGAATCGGACCACATATATCACCATGAATTCGTTCTAAAAATGATAGTGATTCGTTCTTTATTTTGGCTGGTGAGGGCCTTGTAATTAACTTTCCTTTGGAACAAGCAACATAAGAAAATTCATGGGATTGAAAAATCTTCTGGTTTTTCAATGAATGACCACATGATTTCTCAATTTTTTTTTTTTTTTTTTTGCATCATCGTTGAACCGAGATGACCTAACCGATCATGCCAAACCTTAAATTTAACTGTAAACTTCTGGTTTACAGTATCAGTAAACTTCATATTTACTGTATTATATTATTCAACAATCCTTATAGTTGTATAATACAATCCAGATCACAAAGTGGAGTAAACTTTGCAACACACACCTTTTGATTGTCATACTTAAGGTAACGCATATACCTTGTTCATTCATAGTCTTATATCTGAACAAATTTATCGGGACTTTAAAGAAAATGGTGTATTTTTGAATTCTGAATTTTGTGCCTTCAGGCATCATGGAATTAGCTCTTCAGGAGCTTATGAAATTTAACTCTTCAAGATTTCTAATTTCACACAACCATATAAATTTATATAATATTGGTGTGTGCTTCATCATATCTCAAATGAGAGAATATGTATTATAGAGTGTGTGTGGTAATAATGTCTTCAAGACATTTATCCCAACTTGAATCTTGAATTTATACATATAAAAATAATAAAAAAAAGAAAATAAACAAACTTGTAAAGCAATATATCAAGCATATATGATAATATTAAACTTAAATAAACAGAATATTATCATAACTCATAACAGACATGAAAAAAAAAAAACAAAACTTATAAATAAAGTAACTTGAAATGATAAATCATTTTGATCACTTCTGGTGATCATGATTTTTTTTTTTAATCTTCAGGATAATATATTTATCACTTCTGGTGATTATCACTTCCATCTTCAGAATGGACAGAGAATCTACCATCTTTAAGTGTATTATATTATTGAGGTTATGACCATCAGTTAATTCTTTCCTTTATTCTTTAATGATTCTTGATATAGATCAACAAAATACATTACCGTACTACAGGTACGCTATCGATGGTCTTGCTGTAACACCCCGCAAAATTGGAAATTTTAATTTTGCCCCTGGGTGTTACGCACGTATATTTTGTAATAAATTTCACTACATATTTTGGATTCGTACTATTTATACATTTTCCGTATTGATTTCAGTCAACTAAAAAAATAATATTTCAATCCCTGGGATTTACGTGTTTTTTTACGTGTTTTGATGCACGTGTTTCCACCACTACGTATAATATTTTCTATAAGTTTAAATTATTTATTTTTATGTATTTAAATCTATTTTATAAAACGAAAATTATTTTCCCCTTGTTTTTGATTAAAATGCATTTTTCAATTTTTTCTGCACGTATGGTGCACGTGCAAATTTTTATTCTCATTTTGCTACTCTCATTTTACTATTTTTAGCATGCATTAGTTTTATTTAGCCTTTCTTTTGATCCATGGACCTATAAACTAAAATGTAGCCCATTAGGAGAGGAGCCCACTAGATAATTAAATAAATTAATTAGTAATGAGCCCATGTAGCAAGCCCACTAGATAATTAAATAAATTAATTAGTAATGAGCCCATGTAGCAAGCCCACTATTAAAATCACATTTTTAGTTAAACATGTACTAATACATGACAAGTTACACATATTAGTACACATTTAGAGTTATAGAAATGTGTTCATATTTGTTTATGCATGTGTGCATGCATACACAAATGTATTTAGACCATTTTTTGGGCAAGGGGAGGAGAAGAGTTGGTAGGTTGAGTTAGTGGAGAGTGGGGAGATGAGAGGTTGGGAGTTTTAGGAATTAAAAATATGAAGATGTGAGAATTAAAAAGAGAATGAAAATGAGAAGTTATTAGGTGGGAGATTTTGCAATATAGTCCCTAGCATTGTCCTATAAATAGAAACTCATTTCTCATTCTTTTTCACACCAAAAATAAAATAGATAAGAGAAAGAGAAGAAAGAAAAGAGAAGCAAGAGAGAAAGAAAAGAGGGAAAGGAAAAAGAAAGAGAGTAAGAAAAGAAGTGTTCTCTTGCTTGGAGCTTTTGCTAGGAGGAGAAGAGGACTAGGAGGTGCTTGTGAAGCTAGGAGTGATGTTCTATCTTTCCTTTCATTGTTCAAACTTCATTGAGGTGGGTGTTCTCTACTTTCTAATTATAGAGAATGTGCATGCTATTAAGAAAATAAATGAATAGTATAGATAAAATTGATATGATAAATGTAGAACAAATCCATGCTATTGTGTGTGTCATGAATTGTGAAAATTTTGATACGATTAAGAAACTATTTGTCATCGTGTTAGTTGGAAATAAGAAAATGAAATAATAAGCTATCACCATGAACAGTATGCATGTTAATTTACAAATGTTAAAGATATATAATTGCTTGAAAATTATGAGATTTTTCCCTTGTAGTTAAAAATATTATATTTGTAATTCACACCATCTGTAATGTTGTAATAAGAATCATGGGTTTATGACCAGCTCAAAAAGATGAGTTGTATATTGAAAATTATATGACTGAATTATATTGCCAAACTTTAGAATTAATAAGATGGGTTTATAAAGATTACTGTATATGACTGAATTATAATATTAGTTATGTTGGTCATGCCAATCTTTGAGGATAAATATTGCCAATGCTCTGATATAACCACTCTGTTGCACGGGTCGGGTTACTTTGGTAAATATTTTCGAAAGTGGATCTGTTTGGTAAATATTTTTGAAAGTGGATCAGTTTGGAAATTATTTTCTTTTTACTTATGGACTAACATGGGTAAATATTTTTCGAAAGTGGACCTGTTTTGTAAATATTTTCGAAAGTGGATCGGTTTGGAAATTATTTTCTTCTTACCCTTTTCATTATAAAATATAATTTATGTCAAATTGAGATTTTAATCAAATAGACATGGATACTAGTTGTCATTTCTTTTGTAGGATTTAGTTCCTAAAGAAAAGTCTAAGTTTTGCAAAAGATAAGAAAAGGGAATTTCTTTAAATAAGTGAAAAATAGTATTTTTAAAATAATTGAAAATTTTATTACTTACTATCTTTTTATCTAATATCATGGAAAGGATTATTTCTAAAATTGTGAAAGAATTGATCTTTTGAATAAACACATTTTATGGAAAAAGACACACTTTGTGGATGGTTGAACAAAAGAAAATTTGTGCCTTTTTAAACAAAAAATACACATAGACTTACTGGTTAGCCACTGCAAAATAAAATTCTATTGTGACAGGTCTTGGGTTCGAAACTTGATAGTCACATCTTTCTTTTATTTTTTTTAAAATTCCGAAAAGAGAACCAATACATGAAGCTTTCGGCTTAAGACTATGACATCAAAGTCCAATGGACTTATTGGTTAGATGGTTTGGCTTTGGGCCTTGACCGGGTTGACCATGGAGGCCGGGTTCGAAACATGGGTACCTCCTTCATTTTTTAAAAAACTTCTTTTTGCATATATTAAGATCTTGAATAAAAGAAATCTTAGAATACCAAGTTTAATTTTTAATAAAAAAAAAATGAAATGAAAATACTATGAGATAATTCTTGTATATTTCTTGGAGTGTTAAAAGTAATAAATTTTTTTTATAGAATCATGTGATGAAAAGTAGTATTTTGATCTTTAAGAATAACTACACTTGTATCATGTTTTGTGAATTGAAATATTGTGAAAATTTAGATTTGTTACAACAAATTCATGTAGTGAACTTGTGGTTGTGATTGATCGAATAGATCATGAGTAGTGGCAAGATGGAATTTTTGTGAATGAATTTAAAAATGGAATTTATGACGAGCTTAAGACTTTTGATTATTGAGGGTATGAATACCCACGATGCTTATACATGAAAACTGAGATTTAGAATTAGTGAAACCCTCATTACCGGCATTATTGAAATAAAAAAATGTTGAGTTGTGATTTTGAGATGTGGTTATGGAGCCATCTCGTATTTGTTGACTAAGTCCGGTAGGAGGTAACAACTAATTCTACATGTGGAGATTATTCATGTCTTGAACTTAGAAAAATTTAGGCACATAAGTGAAGATGTAGTAAACTTAGGAAAACGTAAGTGGGGTGCTCTATATAGTTGTTGGTGGACTCCAAGACTATAGACCCAGTTGGTGGACTGAGGTTGCCCTGTGGGAGACGGATTATTATATTTTAGTCCGGGACTATGAGGACGGGTCAGCGGTGGACTCCGGGATCTTGAGTAGTCGGACGGATGGATTTTTGTGTTTACCGTCTCCAATGTATATATATATGTACTGGGCTAGAGGGTCACATACGGGACGGTTCGTACGATGTGGAATCTGTTATAACAGCTGGCGGTGGACTCCAAGGCTGGGATTCACATTCGTAGAATAGTCTGAACTTTGTTTTGCTACCGGGTAGTTTTCATGGCGAGGGATCGAGCCCTGTATTGTGAAGAACGTAGGCGCTTGCCCTCGGACCTATGTAGTATGGGATGCATAGAATCCGAACAAGTGTGCATTAGTGTCATCCTAGTGTAGAATTGTGTGCATTAGGCATTAAGGCATGACATACACTTATATTTAGAATAATCACTTTTGACACTTTATATGTTCATTCAATCTTTTTGTGATTTGTTAAAGTATGAGATCGTTATACTATTCCCGGCATAGAGAGGATAGCCGTGTATAACATTTCGTCAGTTGTAAGTGACTGACGTGCCCACAGATTGACATGCAGGTAATGAACTATTCATGGAGTTATAAAGTGGATATGCTGTGGCTGTTTAGAAGTTAAAGATGTTGCAAATGATGTTAAAATTATACAAGTTGTATTTTATTGTTATAATCTTTTATTCTTCCGCTGTGTAAAACCAAGTTGTAATTGAACTCTGATGTATTAGTGAAAAGTTTTAAATTCCTTGTAAAATTGTACGAAGTGAAGTAAAGATCCTGTGAAATCTCGAATTTATCCTTATTTGAAATTCGGGGCGTTACACTTGCATCATACGCCAATGATGGATTGTTTATACATTTTATTTTCTTTTCATTATCCAAGTCCACATCTATGGCCACGATGATGGGTACCCTCATGGCTAAAATCACTAGAACAATTATATAGCATCACATTCACTTCGGGGAATGGAGCATGTCCAATATATAAGACGAAATCGTCAATTTCCCATACATTTATAGTTAGCCACAGTTATACATATTTAGATCTACAGAATCGTCATCAATTCATACTCATTGTATTGTTATTATACAAACAATATTTTCTTCATTTCGAGAGATCTTTGGGATCTTTAATTTTGATATATCAAATTCTCACATAATTCTTTTTGCTAGATGAACAATATTTTATTTAAATTTCAAGAGATCTTCAGGATCATTGATTTTGATACAATTATCTTTCACTCCTTCAGGGAGATTGTGACAAAAGAAAATTATAGCTTTCGTTATATCTTTCGTAGGATCTCATTTCGATGATTATTTGAATCCATCAATTGTCTCTTTGAGATTTTCGGTATTCAAATGAATTTCAACATCCAAAACTGATGACAAGTAATTCTTATCGGTTATTATCAAGAGATTTGAAAAATAAGAACATAATGAAATTATATGCATAATTAGAAATAAAAAGACGAGATCAAAATATAACTTTTCTGATACACAAGATCCATAAAAAAATGGCGAGTGTAGAGCATACTAAGTTATATTGATCTTAAGGAAATGATCAAAAGTAAAAAAAATAAGATGAACTCGAGATTAACGTACTTACATATATAAGATCAAACATTTTCTTTTTCTTCGGATGAACTTGAGACTCGAAAGATAGAGACTCGTGCTGATAACGTATTATAAAATAATAGAAACAATAAACAAAGGAAATAGAGACGAGAAAAAGGAAGATTATTCTCATTCACAGGTTTTTCATGTGTCTTACAAATGATTCACCCAATGACCTATTTATAGACTTACAAAGAATACAAAGAGACAATTACATAATTATTTCATATGAATAAATATGAATGAATGCAATGTGGTGGTGGAGAATGTGGAAAGAGTGGGGGGAAGTTCAATAGACAATTCACACTTAATAATTTATTTATAACAATTCCTAAGAAAATCTCTAATCTCTAATATTATAATGGGAGAGCTGGAAATGTTATTTGTAGACAAACAAATTTATTCATCGTTCGTATATAATTAATATAAAGAATGTTTTAAGTTTAAGACTAGATTATATCGAAATTAATCAAGTAGGGGGGCACATGCATCGAGCAAAGCCCATTCAATGGTGTACTACCTAACTGGTGTATTCGCCATGGTGCAGCAAAAGATTCTCTCACTACCCAAAAAACCCCACTATAAAATCCTCAACCCCTCTCCAAGTTTCTCAAATTACGCATTCAACGGCATGGAAGCATTCGAAGACGACCCCCTATTTGAAACTAAAGAAGGTGAAGGTCAGATGAAAATGTTCACTCTTTTACTGAATTTGACTTCAGCATATTGTATCTATCATAGGAAAGAACGAGCTTGACCTGGTATATAAGACTTATTATTACATAATTAATACTACTATATATCTAATATTTCTCCTCGTCTTGGTGCATATATATCATACATATCCAATTTAATGCTGATAAACTATATCTTGGCTTTTGCAAAGAGCTTTGTGAGAATATCAACCACTGGCGGAGTTGGACAAATCAAAATGGAGGTCCCATTTTTTCAGCATCGTCGCGATTGTTTCCGAAAATCCCTCACTTTATTTTTGTTTTAAAAAATCAAATTAATTGGATCAAAATAAAATTATAATCAAAGTAAATATTCGAAATCATGTTCTTATAAGAGGTTTACAGTAAGAGCCTCTTTTTGAGGTGTTCTTTTTATATAAAAATAACCTCTTATAAGATATTTCTGTTCTTTTTTCACCTCTTACAAGAGCCTATATTACCCCAAAGTATAAAAATAGTGAGATGAAGGACAAGAAAAGATAAGTTCAAATTACTAATATATAAACTAGTTTAATGGCAAGTTAAATTCACAAATCAGTGTAAATCATCAATTATAATTCCGGGCTACTATAGACTTTTAATTAGTATGAAAATTAGTATGTATAAATATAAATAATTTGTTTCAAAGAAGTTGGATTAAAAAAAATTAAGGTCAATGGGCTAATATAAATTCTCCCTTAGCTGTAAAAATAAAAAAAATAAAAAAAATCTGGTCAGCTGCAGGATTTGAACATGGTGGCATCATAATAGGACAAATCAACTAGCCACAACTCAAGTAATGTATTTACTGGACGTAAATATATATATCTTTAAATAAATCAGTGTTTCAACAGCATCCCTAACATAATTGTTCGAGGTTGTGAAGAATGAATTTCCACACTTTTTCTAAGATGGCATATTACAGTCAACTACGTATATGATTACACTTTTTCTAGGATAGCATATTCCGGGCTACTATAGACTAATATATAAACTAGTTTAATTAGTAACAATTATAATATAGACTTTGAGGTAATATAGACTTTTTAAGTGATAGAAGTCTTATAAGAATTTGAAAGAGGCTACTAGAAGTCTTTTAGGCTTATAAGAGATTTTGAAAAAAATGTCTTATAAAAGGTAAAAAAAGAATGCTAAAAAAACTCTTGTAAGAGGTGGACCACCTCTTGCAAGAGGTAAATCTCTTATAAGAGGAGAAAAAAAACACTACCTTAGTATCCATTATTTTTGACACTTGTATAGTTGTACTCCACAGGCTGCCATCAAAAGGGTGGTTAACGATTGGGTATTCTTATCATTTGGCTAATTCTATATAACTCACACTCTTTTCCTTCATTTCTCCGATATGGGATTATCCCCAAGCCCAGCCCCGTCATCAAAGCAAGCAGCCATCCTTCTTCTCAAGTATTCATTTCATTTAATGCCTAAGCCCTATAGTAATTTCTATAGGACCCTCCATTAAACCAATAATCCCATCGCCCAACAACCAATCTCATATATATATATATATATATATATATATATATATATATATATATATATATATATATATATATATATATATATATATTTATATATATATATATACTCGCTTAAGTACGGGGTGTTACACACACCTCCTCTTAAGAACTCAGCGTCCTCGCTGAGCTCGGGACTTGCAACATGATCCAGGATATCTTTCTAGCCGATGTGGAGAGGACTACCCTGATGCCGATGTGGAGAGGACTACCCTGATTCTGCTAGTTGTACGGTCTCCTATCCGGACGACCTGTACCAACCTCGCTCCATCTCAGGCGTACATCTTGCACACATTCAGTATCGAAAATCGGCTCTGATACCATTTGTAACACCCCGAGCCCGGCTCAGCTGCGCACGCGGCTACACGTGCGCGCAATATGCGAACAAATAAAATTCTAATAATTTCCCGCCACAGGCTGCCAACAAGAAAAGATAAGTTCAAAATACTAATATATAAACTAGTTTAATGGCAAGTTAAATTTACAAATCAGTGTCAATCATCAATTATAATTCCGGGCTGCTATAGAATTTTAATGAGTATGAAAATTAGTATGTATAAATATAAATAATTTGTTTCAAAGAAGTTGGATTAAAAAAAATTAAGGTCAATGGGCTAATATAAATTCTCCCTTAGCTGTAAAAATAAAAAAAATAAAAAAAATCTGGTCAGCTGTAGGATTTGAACATGGTGGCATCATAATAGGACAAATCAACTAGCCATAACTCAAGTAATGTACTTACTGGACGTAAATATATATATCTTTAAATAAATCAGTGTTTCGACAGCATCCCTAACATAATTGTTCGAGATTGTGAAGAATGAATTCCCACACTTTTTCTAAGATGGCATATTACAGTCAACTACGTATATGATTATACTTTTTCTAGGATAGCATATTCCGGGCTACTATAGACTAATATATAAACTAGTTTAATTAGTAACAATTATAATATAGACTTTGAGGTAATATAGACTTTTTAAGTGATAGAAGTCTTATAAGAATTTGAAAGAGGCTACTAGAAGTCTTTTAGGCTTATAAGAGATTTTGGAAAAAATATCTTATAAAAGGTAAAAAAAGAATGCTAAAAAAACTCTTGTAAGAGGTGGACCACCTCTTGCAAGAGGTAAAATCTCTTATAAGAGGAGAAAAAGAACACTACCTTAGTGTGGTAGGGTGAAAATGGCTTGGGGCCCAACCAGGGCCCAGTACAGCTCTCACTCAAGAATGGGAAAAGCAACGATCTGGCTCGGCTTCGAGCCACTACAGGGTCGGCGCTGAACCTCAAGTTCACCCCCACAAACCTGGACTCCTCGTATCCGACGAGTCTCGATGGCCCTCGGCCTCCGATCCACGACGGCCCCACGGGCCGTCCGCCCAACCTGGTAAAGAATGAGGATGACCTGGCACAACCTAGGCCACCAGATTCTCCCAGGAGCATAGGAGCCCCATGATCCGCCATATCAGCTCCAAATACCACCAAGGACATTGCCACGTCAGCCCTATATCACTCTTGGTACTGCCACGTCAGCCCTAAACCCCCTGGGCCTTCTGCCACGTCAGGCCCATGGGCTTTCGGGTTCAGACCCGGCCCCCAAGCGGATCCAAACCCGGTTGGAATTCCCTATAAATACTAGACCCTCACCCACCTTTTCAGGTAACCAATCTTTTGCCACCTAAATTCACCTAGTTATTGCTACTCTCTCACAGAGACTGACTAGATCGTCGGAGGGTCCGCCACCAGGATAAACCCCGGTGTTTCAGGACCGTCTACAGGTACACAAGACCTCGGATCCGAACCCTCTGATCCGAGCCCAGACATCCACCTCATTCCGAGCCCGTCGCAGGTACCGCCCGGTCCGTCGAGGGTCGTCTGACAAGCAGCTTTCTCCTTCAATACAAATTGAGTCCGAACTCACACCTGGTGCATCCACACGTCTCCCAGAAACAAACCGCATCAGGTTGGCGCCGTCTATGGGAAGACTACTTCAGAAGCCGACCCAAGCCCGACCATCAAGGGACCTCGACAGCCGAACCCTCATGGCCTCCAAAGGCAAGGGGCTGCTACCTCCGTCAACCGACGGGACTCGCCCCCACCAACTGCCAACGCCGGGCCACGCATTTCAAAGCCCAGGGCTCCCCATCAGGGGTCCCAAAGGAGCGTCACCCGTCAAGTCCAACCCGACCTACGGGGGATAATCATCAACTGTCAGGTTAGCCGCAGCAGGAGAAGGGCCGTTTCCAACGCGGCCCCGAACCATCCAAGACCGCCGCCCGATGGACGGAGGCCAGCTCTCAGCCGCGTCGGGAGGCAACCTTCGGACCGACCAAACTGGGTCGAGGGGGCCCCGTCACTCACAAGGAGTTCCAGGATTTCCGAAGGGAAATTCTTGGGGCTCTCTGACGGGCCCCCAGGGAGGAAGCCCTCCATTCCCAAACCGGGTCGAACGCCGAGGCCAGCGTGTCCCGCCCATCAACAATCCAGCCAGAGGACGATGGCGTACTCCTAAGGCGCCTCCAAGAAATGGAGGATCGCCTCGATCACATAGGAGATGTCGGCCAACGAGCAGCTTAGGGGTACAGACCTGTCCGTCCTCCCTTCTCCGCCCCCATCCTCCAAGCGGAAATACCCAGGAATTTCCGACCACCTCAATTCGAGACCTACGACGGCGAGGGAGATCCTGCTGATCACATGGAGGGTTTAAAAACCCTCATGATGATTCACAGCGCCTCGGATCCTCTGCTGTGCCGAGCCTTCCCTGCCACCCTTCGGGGTCCGGCTCGTGAATGGTTCTCGAAGCTCACCCCCGGCTCCATTTACTCCTTCGACCAACTAGAGGGCAATTTTCTTGCCCACTTTGTCACCAGCCGGAAGGCCGAAAGGACCAGCGCCTCTTTACTTGGGCTCAGACAGATAGAGGGGGAGTCACTCAGAGTGTTCGTCCGGAGGTTTACCGCAGAGGCAAGGTCGGTCTCCTCCCTTGATCCAGGCGTCGCCTCCGCGGCATTCCGGCACAACGTCCGTCATGGACAGCTGAAGGCTTCTCTGGCAAAGAAACCCCCCGTCGACTTTCCCGACCTCCTCAACAGGGTCGAGAAATACATTAGGGCAGAAGAGGCCCTTAACCCTGAAGATGCCAGGGAGGCCACCTGGAAGGGAAAACGGAAGGCCGAAGAAGTCGAACCATCAAAGAAGGCTCCGAGGGACGCGGGGGCCATGAAGAAGGTCCTGCCGGTCCCCCGCTTCGAGAGGTACACTCCCTTGACACATAACGTATCCGCCATCCTCTTAGAAATCGAAGACAAAGGCATTGTCCGACTACCTCCCCGACCTAATAACAACAAAAATCGAGATCAGCGCTTCTACCGCCGCTTCCATAGAGATCATGGGCACAAAATCGACCGATGTCGGGCCCTGAAAGACGAAATTGAAGAACTCATCTCACGAGGGTACCTCCGAGAATTCACCCGAGAAGGCCCACGGGATCGGCGAGATGTTAGGAACCGAAGGCTTTCGCCTCCGAACCCTACTCCGAACCGCATCCAGGGTCAGGATCCCGAGTCCGAGGGAGCCGCGGATACGCCATTGATCTTGCACTGTGTCCACGGGGGCCAATGGGAGGAGAATCAAATACGTCCCGAAAAGCCTTCATCCGAGAAGTGAATGCTATCCAAGACAACCCCTCGCCCAAGCTACAACCGAGGCCAGTCTCCTTCTCAGGAGAGGACCTCGAAGGCGTTCACCTGCCCCACTGCGATGCCCTCGTCATTAGCCTCCACATGGCTAATTGTGAGGTTCGCCGAATCCTCGTCGACAACGGTAGCTCGGTAAATATTTTTTTCCTCAAAGCCTTCGAGAATCTCAAGTTACCCAGAGGGAAGCTCAAGCCAGCCGAATACACGTTGCATGAATTCTCCAGCGTCCCTGTCATAATAGAAGGGATTGTTACCCTCGACGTCATCGCAGGATCGGCTCCCGTCAAGAGGACCGAGTCCATGGATTTCATGATTGTCAACATCAAGGCAGCTTACAATGCCATTCTCGGCCGACCCGGACTGTGCTCCCTCCAAGCAGTACCTTCGGCCTACCATCTGAAACTTAAATTTCCCACCCCCCAAGGGGTCGGCGTCGTCCGAGGTAGCCAAGAAGCAGCGCGGTCGTGCTACATGACCGCCGTCGGAGGGGGTGTATTCCCCCTCGACGCCGTTGAACTCGAACCCGAGAGGGACGGCCCAGCTCCCGAGCCTGTCGACGAACTAGAGGAGGTCCTGTTCAACGCCGAGGATGAATCAAAGTGGTTCCGGGTGAGCCGCTCGCTCACTGAGGACTTGATGATAGGCATCATCGCCTGCATCCGCCGCAACGTTGATCTCTTCGCTTGGAAGCC
Organism: Hemerocallis citrina; assembly: GCA_017893485.1. Classification (NCBI taxonomy): domain Eukaryota; kingdom Viridiplantae; phylum Streptophyta; class Magnoliopsida; order Asparagales; family Asphodelaceae; genus Hemerocallis; species Hemerocallis citrina. The sequence goes on from CM030362.1 coordinate 118,224,773, forward strand.
CTCCGACATGCCCGGGATCTCCGAAGACTTGATTATGCATCTGCTGAGCGTCATCCCTGACTCTAAGCCGGTCGTCCAAAAGAGGTGCAAAGTCGCCCCGGAGAGGCAACAAATTGTGAAGACAGAAGTGGACAAGCTCTTGTACGCTCGATTCATTCAGGAAGTCAGCTACCCCGAGTGGTTGGCCAATGTCGTCATGGTGAAGAAGGCAACAGGGGGCTGGCGAATCTGCATCGACTTCACGGATCTTAATAAAGCATGTCCGAAAGATCCTTTCCCCCTCCCCCGCATCAATGCTTTAATCGACGCAACCTCGGGGCATGAGCTACTATCCTTCATGGATGCATTCTCGGGGTACAATCAGATCCGGATGTTTCCACCAGACATCACCAAGACCTCGTTCGTCACCGATCAGGGTCTTTATTGTTATCGCGTTATGCCCTTCGGGCTGAAAAACGCCGAAGCCACGTACCAGCGGCTCGTCATCAGAATCTTCAAAGACCTGATCGGCCGCAATGTGGAAGTCTACGTCGACGACATGCTCGTCAAGAGCCGGGCTGGGCCGGACCACGTTGCCGACCTCGAGGAAGCCTTCGGTGTCCTCCGGCGTCACAACATGAGACTCAACCCGGCTAAATGCGCCTTCGGCGTCTCCACTGGGAAATTCCTAGGTTCATCGTCAGCCAACGCGGCATTGAGGCAAACCTCGAGAAAATCCAAGCCATTATTGACATGTCCCCACCTCGGAATGTCAAGGAGGTTCAGAGGCTTACGGGCCGATTGGCTGCTATCGGCCGTTTCCTCTCCAAGTCAGGGGAGAAGTCTCTCCCCTTCTTCAAGGCCTTGCGCGGAAAAGGGGGCTTCGAGTGGGGTACCCATCAACAAGAAGCCTTCGAACAGCTGAAGCAATACCTCGCCAACCCGCCTCTCCTCAGCAAGCCCGAGCCAGGCGAGCCGCTTTGGCTGTACCTGTCCGCCTCGGATAGCGCCCTCAGCGCCGTCCTCGTCCGAGAGGAGGAAGAGGTTCAAAGGCCATTGTATTATGTGAGCAAAGTCCTACTCCCAGCCGAGACGAGGTACGCAAAGATAGAGAAGGTGGCCTATGCCTTGGTCATGGCAGCCCGGAAGCTTCGTCCTTACTTCCAGGCCCACTCCGTCCAAGTACTGACCGACCAGCCACTAAAGACTGTCCTTCACAAGCCCGAAAACTCCGGCCGCTTAGTCAAGTGGTCAATTGAGCTGAGTCAGTTCGACATCAGCTATCAGCCGAGGGTGGCCATTAAAGGACAGGCCCTCGTCGAGTTTATAACTGAGTGCACCGTCTCCGAGCAGCCCAGCATCGAGGGTTCGGATCCAACCTGGGAGGTCTTTGTCGACGGCTCATCAAGCGAAACGGGGAGTGGGGCTGGCATCATCCTTCGTGGCCCCGACCAATTCCTACTTCAATACTCCCTCCGCCTCAACTTTTCGGCCTCCAACAACGAGGCGGAATACGAGGCCATTATCGCAGGGTTGACCCTCGCCCACCGAGCCGGAGCCAAGCAAATCCGGGCCTTCAGCGATTCTCAGCTCGTGGTCAATCAGATCACCGGAGAATATGAAGCCCGCGATGATCGCATGGTGAGGTATTTGGCGGTAGTCCGGCGACTCCTGGCGTCCTTCAGTTGCGCCACGGTTATCAGAGTCCCTAGGGAACAGAACGCTCAAGCAGACGCGTTGTCCAAACTCGCCTCTTCCTCCTTCGAGGGTCTCGATCGGACGGTGCTCATAGAAATCCTCCTGAAGCCAAGTATCAGTGACCCAGAGCAGGAGGCGATGTGTGTGCAAGATGGTACCAGCCCAGATGACTGGACCACTCCCATCCGAAGATTCTTAATCAATGCCGAGCTTCCTGAAGACAGGGCCGAGGCCAGACGAGTCAGAGTCCGAGCTGAAAGGTTTGTCATGATTGATGACATCCTCTTCAAATGCTCATACACCTTGGCCGATGGCAAACCATACCTCTGCTGTCTCACCAGCGACGAGGCCAGCTACGCCCTCAAAGACCTTCATGAGGGGATCGGTGGATGCCACATGGGGAGCAGGACACTTGCTCGAAAGACCCTGAATCAGGGGTACTATTGGCCGACCATGCTCCAAGACTCGCAAGACTTAGTCAAGAGGTGCGGCCCCTGCCAAAGGTTCTCCCCTATCAAGAGGCTTCCTCAAGCCAATCTCCGATCCCTGGCGAGCCCTGCGCCGTTCGCCATGTGGGGTATGGACCTTGTGGGGCCCTTCCCCCCAGTGGTAGGACAAAAGAAATTCTTGATAGTCGCCATCGACTACTTCACCAAGTGGCTCGAAGCCGAGCCCCTGTCAAGCATTACTGAGCGCCAAGTACAACAGTTCTTTTGGAAGAACATCATTTGCCGGTTCGGAATCCCTAGGGTCCTCGTCACAGACAATAGAACCCAATTCCAAGGTCAGAACTTCCAAACTTTCTGCGCTGACATCGGCATCCAGCAACGTTTCTCCGCTATTTGCCACCCTCAGTCCAACGGCCAAGCGGAGAACGCGAACAGGCAACTCCTCGACGGCCTCAAAAAGCACCTCGACAGTTCCCCCAAAGGGCTATGGATCAAGGAACTGCCTAGCGTGCTATGGGCACACCGAACCACCAAGAGGATCCCCACGGGGGAGACGCCGTTCAGCCTGACCTATGGGACAGAGGCAGTCATCCCCGTCGAGGTCGGATTACCTTCTCCCCGGATCATAGCCTTCGATGAAGCTGACAATTCGTCCGGCCTGAGGGCAAACCTGGACCTCGTCGCCGAGGTCCGAGAGAAGTCTTCAATCCGGAGAAGTATCTACCAACAACGGATCGAGAAGTTTTACAACAAGAAGGTCCGCCCCACAAATATCAAGGCAGGGGACCTCGTGTTACGAAAACTATCCGTCTCTGATCCAACCAAGAAGAGGAAATTGGCTCCCAACTGGGAAGGCCCATACCGGGTAGTCGAGGCTGTACGCCCTGGCACATACCGACTAGCAGATATGGACGGCCGACTCATCGACCGACCCTGGAACGCCGAGCACCTAATGAAGTTCCTGGAAGAGCGAACCTAGGTTCTAGCTTGGCTAATATAAAGTAAATCTTTTGTAAGCTTTCATGTGTAAAGGGCCGTTTTAGCGGCCCTCCCTATCTTATACGAAAGAAATCTCTTTTTGTCATACTCCAAACACCTCGGCAGATCCGACCTAATACCAGAGAATGGGATTGGCACCCGAGTCTTCACTCCGGTATCGTCCCCTCACGGATCGACAGGGCCGAACCACACTCCCTTCATCATTCATTACACTATCAGCCAGAGCAAAGAGTGAAAAGAATTCCTTATTCATACTCCTTTATTGGGTTCTGAGAAAACAAACAAAGACCGTTACAGAAACACTCCACTCATCTCAAACTGAAGGAAGCCGCCATCTTAGGGCCCCTCGGGTCCGACGAATGGCGGGATCACTCCGACCAAACAACTTGGAACTCTCTCTTTGTTATGATGGTCCTTCGGTTCGGCCACGGTCGACGCACCGGCCACGGAGCTCTGGGCATCAACGGGTCGCGTACGCTCCAACAGCAGCAGCGCAGAGGGAACCCCCTCCGCTCGCCGACCCCCCAAGGAAGATGTCGAGACACCCAGCATCGTCCTGTAACGGTGTATCTCCATCTCCTTCTCCACTATCACATCACGAAGTAGCTTCTTAGAGGAGGGCCTCTGCACCGAGGAACTCGACATAGTATATCCGAGTCCGACGCCCCCGAGCTCCCGATCCACCATCGCCCTCCTCAGCCGGCTTGCCTCCTCACTTAGGGCCTCAGACTTGTTCCTGTAATAATTGAAGGCCGCATCAGTGTCACGGGCTCCCTTTCGGTACCGAACCAAAGCGGCCTCCAGGGCCTCAACCTTGCTCCGGAGCCACGCCACGTCGGAACGACAGGGGTCCGCCTCAGGAGGGGGAGCCATAACCTACAAGAGAACCAGCCAACTTAAAACACATAAGCAAGGAGGTTCGGAAATATCCGAGGTCAAAACACTTGGCCAGTCAAAAATCCTCTTTTTATAAATTGAATTGCTTCGTACAGAAAATGCGGTGGCCAGTCCGCGGAAGGCAAATATAATCGAGGGATAGAAAAAGAAAGACAAAATTATACAGCTTATTTTCCCACCTCAGCGTCGGCAGCCTGGTTCGCAGGGCGGTCGGCAGCCGGGTTCGCAGGAGGGTCGGCAGCCGGGTCACCAATGGGCCCTTCTTCATTAGGGGTCTTCGGTGTCCCCTCGATCTCCATGTCGAAGTCGAAGTTGGACAGATCGACAGTCGGGTAGAAGTGCCTCACATGGCTGAGGGCCTTCGCATAGCACTCGTCCTGGGCCTTGATCACCAGGAGCTGACCCGCCTCCATCAACTCATCCTTCTCCTTCGCGAACCTCTTCTTCTGAGCCGACATCTTCTTCGCCCAGTCTTCCTTCTCCCTGTCGAACGCCGCCTTCATCTCCGTCTCCCTCTTATGCGATCCTTCGAGCTCTATCTTCAACTCCTTCATCTCCTGCATGGCCTTGTCAGCCCGGTCTCGCTCCCGCTGCAATGCCGCCTCATAAAGGCCTCTCACGTGGGCCCCCTGCACGGTCGCCTGCGGTAACCAAATACCACTAAGAAAGCCTTCTTTACAACATAATCTCAAGACGAGTGGGCTCGGTTGACTTACCAGCACATTAGCCTGCGCGAGGCGCACGTACGCCTCGTCCAGGGTCTCGGCCTTCATCTCTGAGCGGTCCCGGGGGGTCGCCAGCTTATCCGCCACCTCCACGACCTGGCACCCTCGGGTCAGGCAGTCACCCTCGCGGATCGACCAATTCGGCACCCACGGTCGCCGAAGTCTCTCCTCTACCCCGGGATCCGCCAGGAGACCCTTCCCCTTATCAAGATCAGAAGTCTTGCCCTGATCCGAGCCCCCCTGAACCCCCACGTCCCTACCTGTCTCCGAGCGAGTCCTTTTGGCCCTCGGCTGAATTGGGGCCTCAGAGACCGCCTGGGACAACCCGGTCGTCTTCACCGCATCCCCCTTCTTCTCGGCCTTCGTCTTCTTCATGGCAAGCCTCAGTGCCTTAATCGATTCTTCATCCATATCTGTAAAGAAATCCATTAAGAACAATGAGCAAGAAAGTGCAAGAAGATCGAGAGAAAAGAAACAACTACATACTAAGCACGGCCGGGCTCAGTCCGACGCTCGCCAGGTGGGCCTCTGTCACCTTCGTCCAATTGATGTTGTACGACAGACGGAGGCACTCAACAAACCTCCACTCCTCAGCCGTCATGTCCCTCGGCCTCGGCGTTTTGTAGCTCGGCTTGGAGTGGTTCCATCGAGTAGGGATATCCCAAGGATCCTCACTCCGGATCACCAGATATTTCTTCTTCCAATCCTTGATAGAATCTGGGTGACCGTGGACTACCTTCCCCTTACCCCGAGGCGAGATGTAGTATACACCCTCTGCCGACGAGCTGATCATCAACATCGCTCGGAACACATTCAGCCGTAGGGGTACCTTCTGCTCCTCGCACATCAGCACGAAGCAGATGATCTGCTTCCAGGAGTTCGGCCCATACTGCATCGGCGCCAAGGACGCCCAATTCAGCACCTCCCGAACGAACGGGTGGACTGACAGCCTCAGTCCAGAGATGAAGGCGTCCACGGGGAGGACGCAATACCTATCCGGCAGGGGGTCGGTCGGGCCAAGGGTAGAGTTCGGCAGCAGGAGCTCGTAGCCGGACCCTATGTGATACGCCAACTGCAAAACCTCCAGGTCACCGGCCTCCAAGACGGTCGGTAGCAAGTCCATCTTCACCCTCTTCCGACTCGGCGAAGAAGGCGGGACCCCAATAAGCTCCTGGTCGGGAAGGTCATCTGGGTACCAACGGAACTGCTTCGGTTGTACGGGCGACCCTGTCATTAAATTGCGGAAAACGGGCGCCCGGCTCGAGCCACCGGCCCTCGATCCCTTCTTCTTCGGAGCCCTCTTCTTCTTGGCTCCTTCCCGGGAGGGAGTAGATAATCGCCCCAGACCGGTTGGATTTCGAGGCCCTTCGGCTTCAACCCCCTCCGCTAACTCTAAGATCCGGACTTCGACCGAACTGTCGCTTGCTTCCTCCGACTCGCTACTCTCCACCACAAAAGGCCTCCGAGATCGCAACGGCTTCACATTGTGTACCACCTCCTCCTCACCTACTGGCTCCTCCCACGAAGTCGATTTGGAGGCGGGTTTCACTTCCCCCCAGACGTCGACACTGACGAGCCAGACTGAGCCCTGTCCATCTGTGCCTAAAACTAAAACAGACTTACCAACTAACCTGGGGTCGCTTCGGAAGAACGAGCCTGCTGCAGAAAACTATGGGGACGAGCGTTGAAGAGTTGGAAGATTTTTTGAAAAGTAAGAAGCGAGAAAGAAGTGGGCGATAGGGGGAGAGGGGGGAACATTTATAGAGGACGAAAACGACCCCTCGATTTCCGCAATTACTGTTCACCGATTGACGTGCAACTGCCGCCTGGAAAATCGCGCCACGTCCTCGAAACGTGCGCTGCTGACGTCACCCAGTGCCAGGCTGGCAGCCAGACACAGGGGTCGGTTCGGATGAAGTGTTCGGCGGAAAAATTTCTTTTTTTTTAAAGATTTAAGGCTACAGGACTCGGTCGGCTCCCTCTGACCCGCTAACAACTTGGGGCTTACAGCCTCGGCAGCCGAAACCCCAAATTGTTCCTGGGTGGCAGAAAAGCCACCATCACCTGCGCCCCGGGCTCCAGGGCTCGGTCGGCTCCCCTCTCACCCACGAGCAGCTCGGGGCTTACGGCCTCGTCAGCCGAAACCCCAAACTGTTCGAGGGTGGAAGGAAAGCCACCATCGCCTAGAACCCTAACAGAAAGCGGATCGACCCGCACATCCGAGGCTCTTCAGCCTCAGGTCCAGAATACGGTGGGTACCCCTCACGTCCTGATCTCTCTCGGGCCAAACAACCGGGTGAGGGCCGTCTGACCCAAAAAAGGATCCGGACGGCAGAGTCACCACCAATCCGAGGCTCCTTATTCCCCGGTCCGGATTTCGGTCATTAGCCCTCTCGCCCTGATCTCCTCTAGATCTGGCTACCGTATCGGGGCCATCAGATCCAAGAGAAGATCCGGACGACAGAGTAACCACCCCTCCGACACTCAGGGACAAAATTTTGCAAGAGAGAGACGTCCGCCGAAGCAGACACCTCTGGTGGCCAATGGACCACCCTTGCTGTGATCAAATCTGCAGGGGGGAGTTGGGTATTTATAACCTCCCCCATAGACCGGCCACTATGGCGTCGGGAAAGCCAAACGACGGAAGCCCATGCGCCATGCATTTATTAGGCGGTGCAATTAAGGCCCTTAGGAAATTGGAACATCACACAGATCCCGGAGCGCCTTCAATGCTCCGCAAAAACAGCGGGCTACCCCGCTCAAACATTCTAAGGCACAACGGTTCGCCCTCACCCTTGCCGACCCGTAATCCCTCGCCAGCTCGAGGTCAGGTCTGGCACCAGGGTAGTCTTCTCAGGAAGGCTCAACGGCTCACCATTACCCTTGTTGACCCGTAATCCCTCGCCAGCTCGAGGTCAGGTCTAGCACCAGGGTAGTCTTCTCAGGAAGGCTCAACGGCTCGCCATCGCCCTTGTTGACCCGTAATCCCTCGCCAGCTCGAGGTCAGGTCTAGCACCAAGGTAGTCTTCTCAGGAAGGCTCAACGGTTCGCCATCGCCCTTACCGACCCGTAATCCCTCGCCAGCTCGAGGTCAGGTCTGGCACCAGGGTAGTCTTCTTAGGAAGGCTCAACGGCTCGTCATCACCCTTGTTGACCCGTAATCCCTTGCCAGCTCGAGGTCAAGTCTAGCACCAGGGTAGTCTTCTCAGGAAGGCTCAACGGCTCGCCATCACCCTTGCCGACCCATAATCCCTCGAAAGCTCGAGGTTCGGTCTAGCACTAGGGTTGTCTTCTCAGGAAGGCTCAACGGCTCGCCATCACCCTTGCCTACCCATAATCCCTCGAAAGCTCGAGGTCCGGTCTCGCACCAGGGCAATCTTCTCAGGAAGACTCAACGGCTCGCCATCACCCTTGCCGACCCATAATCCCTCGAAAGCTCGAGGTTCGGTCTAGCACCAGGGTAGTCTTCTCAGGAAGGCTCAACGGCTCACCATCACCCTTGCCAGCTCGAGGACCGGTCTAGCACCAGGGTAGTCTTCTTCGGAAGACTCAACGGCACGCCATCACCCTTGCCGACCCATAATCCCTCGAAAGCTCGAGGTCCGGTCTAGCTCCAGGGTAATCTTCTCAGGAAGTTTCAACGACTCGCCATCACCCTTGCCGACCCATAAACCCTCGCCGGCTCGAGGTTCGCTCTAAATTTCAACCCTCTCATGAAGGCCCAGCAATTCGCTGTCACATTTTTACAACCATAAATACTCCTCCACGGCTAGCTCCCACACCCCCACAGGAGTGGGGGGCTTGTGTGGTAGGGTAAAAATGGCTTGGGGCCCAACCAGGGCCCAGTACAGCTCTCACTCAAGAATGGGAAAAGCAACGATCTGGCTCGGCTTCGAGCCACTACAGGGTCGGCGCCGAACCTCAAGTTCACCCCCACAAACCTGGACTCCTCGTATCCGACGAGTCTCGATGGCCCTCGGCCTCCGATCCACGACGGCCCCACGGGCCGTCCGCCCAACCTGGTAAAGAATGAGGATGACCTAGCACAACCTAGGCCACCAGATTCTCCCAGGAACATAGGAGCCCCATGATCCGCCATATCCGCTCCAAATACCACCAAGGGCGTTGCCACGTCAGTCCTATACCACTCTTGGTACCGCCACGTCAGCCCTAAGCCCCCTGGGCCTTCTGCCACGTCAGGCCCATGGGCTTTCGGGTTCAGACCCGGCCCCCAAGCGGATCCAAACCCGGTTGGAATTCCCTATAAATACTAGACCCTCACCCACCTTTTCAGGTAACCAATCTTTTGCCACCTAAATTCACCTAGTTATTGCTACTCTCTCACAGAGACTGACTAGATCATCGGAGGGTTCGCCACCGGGATAAACTCCGGTGTTTCAGGACCGTCTGCAGGTACACAAGACCTCGGATCCGAACCCTCTGATCCGAGCCCAGACATCCACCTCATTCCGAGCCCGTCACAGGTACCGCCCGGTCCGCCGAGGGTCGTCTGACAAGCAGCTTTCTCCTTCAATACAAATCGAGTCCGAACTCACACCTGGTGCATCCACACGTCTCCCAGAAACAAACCGCATCACTTAGTATCCATTATTTTTGACACTTGTATAGTTGTACTCCACAGGCTGCCATCAAAAAGGTGGTTAACGATTGGGTATCCCTATCATTTGGCTAATTCTCTCACACTCTTTCCCTTCATTTCTACGATATGGGATTATCCCCAAGCCCAGCCACGTCATCGAAAGCATGCAGCCATCCTTCTTCTCAAGTATTCATTTCATTTAATGCCTAAGCCCCATAGTAATTTCTTATAGGGCCCTCCATTAAACCAATAATCCCATCGCCCAACAACCAATCTCTCATCTCATATACTAGTATAATGCACGTGCGATGCACGTCTATAAAGGTGTGTAGGATTTTGAGTAAGGGGCAGGTCACCGAAGAGGTTGTATGCATGTATGCAGACAGACATGCACAATTTATTCATTTTGATATTTGCATGCATATGTTAGACCTACGGGCTTTGATAGGAGGAAACTTTCTTATGAATAAATTGTGCATGCAAGTACATGCAAATCTATACTATTAATTATTTTCCCAAAACTATGCAGACAGGCATGCAAATCTATGCATGTTAATTATTTTTTCAACACATGTAAATTACATTTCTGACCTCCGATATTAACCCTATATTTTTTTTAGCCTTTTATGTTTATGAGGGCATGATAGTAAAAAGCCGCCAAAATGAAGCTTGACTTAATAATAGTATAGATATATATAAGCCCCATAGTAATTTCTATAGGGCCCTCCATTAAACCAATAATCCCATCACCCAACAACCAATCTCACAACCAATCTCTCATCTCTCTCTCTCTCTCTTTCTCTCTCTCTCTATATATATATACCCGCTTAAGTATGGGGTGTTACACACACCTCCTCTTAAGAACTCAGCGTCCTCGCTGAGCTCAGGACTTGCAACATGATCCAGGATATCTTTCTAGCCGATGTGGAGAGGACTACCCTGATTCTGCTAGTTGTACAGTCTCCTATTCGGACGACCTGTACCAACCTCGCTCCATCTCAGGCGTACATCTTGCACACATTCGGTATCGAAAATCTGCTCTGATACCCCATTTGTAACACCCCGAGCCCGGCTCAGCTGCGCATGCGACTACATGTGCGCGCAATACGCGAACAAATAAAATTCTAATAATTTCCCACCACAGGCTGCCATCAAAATAGTGGTTAACTGTTGGGCACCCCTATCATTTGGCTAATTCTCTCACACTCTTTCCCTTCATTTCTCCAATATGGGATTATCCCCAAGCCCAGCCACGTCATCCAAAGCATGCAGCCATCCTTCTTCTCATGTATTCATTTCATTTAATGCTCATTTTAATGCCTAAGCCCCATAGTAATTTCTATAGGCTCCTCCATTAAACCAATAATCCCATGGCCCAACAACCAATCTCATCTCATATTATACTAGTTATTTGCATGCGTGCGATGCACGTCCTATTATTTAAAGGTGTGTAGGATTTTGAGGAAGGGACAGGTCACCGAAGATGTTGCATGCATGCATGTAGACAAGCATGCACAATTTATTCATTTTGATATTTGCATACATGTGTTAGACCTACTGGCTTTGATAGGAGGAAACTTTCTTATGAATAAATTGTGCATGCAAGTCATGCTGTTGTCAAAACCGAAGAAGTCATGCTGTGTTAATTTATTCATTTTGATATTTGCATGCATGTGTTAATTTTTTTCCAATACATGTAAATTACATTTCTGACCTCCGATATTAACCCTATATTTTTTTTTTACCCTTTTATGTTTACTAGTATCAGACACGTGCACACGTGCACGTGGAAAAAATTGAAGGATAATGAAAAGGGTAAGAAGAAAATAATTTCCAAACTGATCCACTTTCGAAAATATTTACAAAACAGGTCCACTTTCTAAAATATTTACCAAAGTTAGTCCATAATTAAAAAGAAAATAATTTTTAAACTGATCCACTTTCGAAAATATTTACCAAATATATCCATTTTCGAAAATATTTACTAAAGTAACCCAACCCGTGCGTTACACGGGTTGGTAGAAGGACAAATTACACTAAATCTGTCCCATTATAGTAGTAGAGATGGGGGAGCAAAGAATAAATCTGTCCATGATGACAAATGGCTGGAATTAAATAACTTAAAAAAACCCGTGTGTCACACGTGTAAATAACCTAAATACCCTGAAAAGTGAGAACCTTCATCCCCTAAAATCCCAGCCGCCTGCCCGGAGGGCTTCCTCCTCTCCCGCCGCTTCCACATTGCTGCCATTGCAGACTAAGCCCAAAAGCCCGCCGTCCTCGCATATCTCGCAGATAACTCCCACCCCAAAGCCTCCGACCTGTTTCCACTGTTAACCCAAACCTACATAAAATCCAATTCCTTGCCAATTCATCATCTTATCAAAATCAAATCAAGAAATTGAACTGGATTGAATTGGGAGGAGAAGCTGGTGAACAGGCTATTCCGGATCTGACGAACGGTGATGGTGATGCTTCCAACAAGATGGGTCTCTTCAGAGCCACAGTAAAGGTCTACATATCCGACCTGATATTGATCTGGTTCTCACCTGAATAATGTCTTGATGTGCATTCTTTTATTACATATTTAGAATCATTTAAGGAGATAAACTGTTAACCAAATACTAAGCATCGTACTTTTGCATCCAAATCTGATATTGTAACGAGGGGTAAACCATTTGCCTTGATCAAGAAAGAAAATGTACAAGGAGATTCTCCTAATGAAATCCTTTTAAGTTAGCTAATATGCATGGACATTTGCTGTAAATTTGATTTTGACAACCAATAAAACGTGACAAGTGCTTGAAGGCTGTCACCTAGAGCATTAAAAGGTAATAACTCATGATGTTTTGGATTTGTTTTGACGCTATTTCCTAGAATTTTATGTTTAATCTTGGAAACAATTTTGTGTTGATTCCAACTCTAAACTAAAGCCATGACTAAATTACTAAAACACATTGATCTCAACTATTTTAACTTACTAAATAAAAATGGTAAGCCTCTTCCTTGGTGAGCAAGAGGTCGTGAGTTCGAATCCCACTTTCACCATAAATATATATGGGGTGAGTGCGGTGTGTTTGGGTGCAGCCTTGTTCCCAAAAAATTGAAAAAAATAAATAAAAGGGTATTGATTGAACCTTTAGAACATGAATATCCAATTAGCTTAGATGTCATAATGCAGGCTTGTTCATGCTTTGCTTGAATGCTAAAGTTTTTCTTATGCACATTTTCTCTTTCTATTTATTTTTTTGTCTTCATATTACGGTTTCTGTGTACATTTAAATCTCTTTATTTGGACACTTAGCTGTTTAGTTCTAAGAACATTCTTCTGATAGTAATATAGCTCAAAATATGACGTTATCATCTGCAAATTGTCTCAAAGATATCATTCACGATTAACATAAAAATAATATGACTTAAAAGATGGGAACTTTGTGAGCAAAAAGTAATTCCATGTTATTGAGTGTGGTAGATAGTGGTAGTGGAGCTATCCTTTATGGCTCAATAGTTGTCAAGTTTGGTTGGAGGCTGAATAGAAATCCATTATATAAGTTGCAGTATTCTTTTATTTCAGACTTAGGAATTAGTGCATGAGACCGTGGGAAAATTTGAAGTTGTTATGTAGAAATTACCTTTTTTAAATCTGAGCATCCAAGTTGCTTCTAAAATCTAGGCCAACCGCTTGCTTTTGTTTTATGTTTTCTTGGCCTCCTATCACGTTTATGCCATTCGAAGAAACATACAATTGTATCTCTATCAAAACTCTACGTATTATATACACAACGACAAAGCATTGTATATACTAGAAGTAATAGCATGATTACATCTAGATTCAGCACTTCTTTAATATTCCAAAATCTCTGCATTAACCTATTGACAATGTAAGATTCAACTTCATTCACCTGTACCATTTTTATGGGAATAGATTGCTTAATAAAGTAGTCCTGTAAACCTGCAACGACAATTAAACGTCAAGTATTTTCTTTGACTGTCGAAAATGGAGCAAGCTTCTGACATGGCCTTTCCTCAGGAAAATCAACTATAGATTCAGTAAGCTATTAAGTGAAAACAATTTGTATCTATCCTCTAAATATTCTATTTTGTTCAGATGCTGGGATTTCATATAAGCATATATACTCCATATTCTAGCTAAGAACATCTCTATAGCAAGTAACTTACTGAGTTTCCAATTTTTGTTTATTAGTGAGATCTTCTATTCACTATTCTGTTTGAAAGGAAACTAATTTGGAAGATGTCATTTTAATATTTCTGTGTCAGAATGGAGGATCAGTGGAAGCAGTGATTATGAGGTATGATTCAAGATTGGGAAAGTATGATGGAAACCGCGTCCAGGGGGTGTGAGGTCAACCTTATGTGTCTCATCTCAGGTAACGTTTCTCTGTGCTCAGTTGGTAAGAAAGTAACATCCCGATGTTGAACTTCTTATTTTACTACTTTGATGCAGGTTGGTTGCAAAATGGGCTGCAAATTCTGTGCTACGGGCACTATGCGGTTTAAGAGCAATTTGTCATCTGGCGAGATCATTGAGCAATTGGTCCATGCTTCTCAATTTTCACCCATACGCAATGTTTTTTTATGGTACAGTAAATCTCTGATATGACTTGCATGTGATTTCTTTCTGGTCATCTGTAGTTCATTTATTTATAACAAAGTTCTAAATTAAGCACATACATATGACAGATGTACAGGGCCGGTCCTAGGATTTTAGGGGCCTGAAGCAAACTCTCAAAAAGGGGCCCCACATATACCAAAAAAATAAATCATGTATTAGAAAAAAAATAAAAAAGTATACATGAGAAATCATGGATTTTTAGGGGCCTAAAGCTAATATAAAAATTTTTTGGGGTCTGATGCTAATATAAAATCATGAAAAATATAAAACGATTCATAGATTTTAGGGGCCTGAAGCTAATATATATTTTTTTTCCTTTTATGAAAACGGGGCCCTGAAGCTAATATTAAAAATAAAATTTTAAAAAAAAATCTTTTCTGAAAATGGGGCCCCCCTTTTTTTTGATGATTTTGGGGGCCTGATGCAAGTGCATCACTTGCATCCATATAGGGCCGGGCCTGCAGATGTATTATCAACTTGTCTTCTTCTGAATAAAGGAAAACTATGATATTTATTACTATTGACTTGTCATCGTAGACAAATTTCTTTCCTAAAACTAGATAATAATTTTGAGGAATACTTGAGGTTGAGTTGCACCTAGAACTCATTTTAAAATTGATAATGCTATTTCAGTGGGTGGTACATTATAACTTGAAAGATAACATTTTCTGTTATGGTGGATATGCAGGGAATGGGGGAGCCATTGAACAACTACCGTGCTGTTGTAGCAGCTGTCCAAATCATTTGTGGATATCGGTTTCAAGTTTCACCTAAGAGAATTACAGTATCAACTGTAAGTACCACGAACTGCACGAATTGACATTACTGTCTGAAGAAATAGTAGTACATTTTTGGTTCTGATTCTTGCAGGTTAATCTTAGATGTGTTATTTTTTCTTCACTTTTTGTTTGGAAGGATAAAGCCAAAATGGCCTTAGACCAAAAAAATATGACACATATGCATTTAGAGTGTACAATACTCAAAGTAATTTTACAATCCAAAATAAACAGACTAAAGATTACAACAACAACAACAACAACAACAGAAAAAGAAGAAACGTAAGAAGGAAACTCTCTAAATCTAGCACATAAGGGCTGAGGAGAAGGTTCCTTCATTAGCCTTCATGCAACACTGTTTTGTTAACCATCATAATATGAATTAAAAAGATTATGAAAGATATAAATATGAATAAATATTAAATAACTTAATGGGAACATGTATTACACGTGCAATAGGTCTTTTATTGCTATTCTTCTTATATTCGACGATGATTTCTTCCCTTCTTCATCTTCTAATCCCGATCTCGACGATGATGATGATCAAGATGTTTATGTCGAAAGCGACGGCAAGCAAACCGGATCGTTCGAGCATTCCATCGTTTCTGTATTTTAAAAAAATTTGTTTGATAATGTAGTCTAACTTTCTAAATCCCTAGGTTTCCTGAATTTGGTGAATTTTGCAGGTGATTACCAAAGAATCAATTTTGAAAGTGCAGCTGTGTAAATTATCTCATCTAACTCAATTTGGTGAATTTTTTATTTTTGATTTTATTGTGTTTGGTTTTTTATTTGACTAATGAGAATGCTCTCAAAATGAAGTGGATTGAGAGCTTTGTCTCAAAAAGATATTGTTGGAACTTAAAGATGAATATCAGCATTTGAGGAACCATGTGCTTTTCCGAGGGCTACGCCAGAAGGTACTTTCTATTGAACTTTTTTGTACTAATATCTTTTTTGGTAACCTTTTTATGATGACATTATCTCAACTTTTCGGTTGGGTTGGACTTAGTGCCTAGAGATTATGATATGGACTGTCCAAACCCTTTTGACAAGTCTAATATTGTCAACATTGTCTCTGTGGGTAAAGTATGTACTACATATTTCATTCTTTAGTACTGAAAATTTAATTATGAAGAACAATGAATAAAATAAGACCTTACAAAATTTCGCTCTGCAGCATGTGATCTGCTCATTTGCATATGGTCGGAATGATGTAAAACGTAATCCTAAATAAAGAATTTCCAAGAATCTTAAAGGATTAATTTTACCAACATGTAGTGCGGATCAAAGTTAGAATTTTAAACAGTTAATCGGTTTGATGGATTTTCAAGAATTGAATTAAGTTTAACAAGCCTAATTAATAATTCAGTTCTACAATCAATAATTATATTCCTAAGCGTTCTTAGCAAGTAAAAGATACAATATTGATTCGTACTCTAATTAGGCAAGTAGATTACTCAATCTTGATATTTATGGTCGACAGTTAAATTAAATAATATAATAGAGATGATAAAGCAGTATAACACAAATATTTAAAAAGTGAAAAGAGTATACCGGGGTTCGAAGAGAGCATTAATCGCTGCCCGGATGGCAACAACAGTGAATCCACAAAGGGAAAGACGGCAACAGTGACAGGGGGCGCCGGGGCTCGTGGTAGAACTGGCGACAAGGGAGGAAGCCTCAGAGTGGCTTCGACTGGATGAGGGAGGAGTGAGGGCGGTGGATCTGGGTGAGGGGAGGCGGTCGACGGGGATGCGGGATGGAGCAGTCGACGAAATCGATGAAGATGATGACGATGATGGGGGACGTCGATGAAGGTTGACGACGGGAAGTAAAGGCGAGGGGGTAGGGAGATCGTTGAGAGAGGGTAGAGGGATGATGGTGGTGGTGTGGGTTGCAGGCAACGAGGGCGGCGAGGGGGAGTTCGGGAGGGGTCGGGGGTTTCGGGAATCAACGGGGAAAGAAGAAGAAGATGAAAAGGGGTTAGGGTTTTATTTGGGAATTTGTTTTTTTTATAAAATTGATTTGGGGATTTAGGGTAGGTTTAGAGTTTATCACAAACCTTAAAATTTTATTAGGATTTATCACAAACCCTAATAAGTTGAATCTCAATTATTTCACAGAAAGGAGAGATGAATAGCAAAACTCAACACAATAATTTTTTAATCAAGAATAACATAACTTCTTATTAATCTCAAGGCCTATATATAGGCTCAAAACAAATCTTGATACAAATCTCAAAATATTCTAAAAGCTCAGAAATATTCTAATGCATAAAGAAAGATTACATATGGCTATAATTACCAAAAATAAATATGGTCCTGAAATAAAATACTAAACTAAGCAGAATAGATGTCCTCATCATTCTCTCCGGGTGGGAGAGAGCTCGACCTAGTCGAGTCAAAACCAGTGATCCTGTCATGGTACTCCAAAAGATCTGGATCCAGTTGCAGGAGCTCCTCACGATCACTGCACGTGTCATCCAACTTTGGCTTGTTCTTCCACCTCACCAAATACTTGTGCATACCACCATCTCTTGTAGAGATTATCTGATCATCTAAAATATTATTCAATTCTTCTGTCGATAGGTAAATAGTATCAGGCAGAGGGGTAAATGTGGAAATCTCACCATTAGGCTGCAGGGTAAGCTCATCTATAAGAAAATTTCTAGGGTTGAATTTTGCGCCTTTATAGAGTAGTAGATCCTCAATATTGAAAGTCTCACTTATGCCAAAGCCTTCAGGAAGGTCAATGACATAGGTATTATCATTAATTGTATGAAGAATCTTAAATGGGCCTGCAGCATGTATGCTCAAGTTCTTAACGGATCCACTTGGGAACCGTTCTGGACGAATCCGAACCATCAATTCGTCACCAACGTCAAGAGTTTTAAATTTTCTTCTTGTATCTGTTATTAACGTGTAGTAAAAATTATTCTCATTAATTTTCTTGGAAATTTCTCTATGCAAATCATGAATGCAGAATGCAATTGTGGATGCAGACTCTGTGACTCTGTGATGTTCTAACACATGGGTAAAATCTATAGGTTGCCAATTGACTTGGGAAATGATGGGTGACTCAGGTACACTCAATGGGGGTGACTGAACAGACTGAATACAATTGAGAGACTGGTCATCCCCTTTTTCATCAAAGTCATCGCTTACATTAGGTTCATAGGTAACCCATTGTCGGGCTCATCAGCAATGACAGCGGTACCCTCTACTATATTGATCCTACTATGGCTGGGACAGTTGCCAGCAACATGGTCGTATCCCTTGCATTTATAGCACTTAGTGAGGATCAATCTTAGAATAGTCTCTTTCAGTGTTCTTACCCATGTTGTCAATCCTAAGTGGATATGAATTTGATGTAGGCTTGCCTGGGTAAGACTTGTTGGGGTACTGAGGAGAAGAGTGCTTAGGTCTAGAGGGATCAGGAAGGGTCATTCTAGGGGAATAATCTCTCGAATCGTTGGATCTATAATGAGAACTAGCTTTAAGGGAATCCATATCGAGGACTAGGACATAAGTTGCCGCTAATGAGTCCACATTTCTATAAATTAGCTCGTTCCTCAGATCGGCTCGTAATCCAGTCATGAACTTAGAGAGTGTTTGTTTTTCGCACTCTTTAACTAAGGCATTGCACCGAATAAGGAAGTCATCAAACTTATCAACATACTCTTTAGTGGATTTACTTCCTTCATAGAGTTGGTTCCACGAATCTAGCAATCGGGTGTGGAACGATAACAGTACATATCTCTCAGTGAGCTTCTCTTTTATGGCTTCCCAAGTGATTATGGGTGTCAGGCCTCGGCCTCTGCGGGCGTGTTCAAGATTGGTCTAGTATTGTTGAGCTTTCCCAGTCAATTTCATCGTGGCAAATTTAACTTTCAGGGCTTCGCTCATGTCAAACCACACAAAGTAGTGGTCTATCGCACGGATCCAATCAAGATAAGCTTGGGACTCTATGTGGTCTTCAAAATGGGGAACGCCAGCTTTAACATTCTTCTTATATTGTTCATCAGGGTCACGTTCTTGACGTCGATCGTCACGAACATTCCCTTGAGGGATCTGACGATTAGCATGAAGCTCAGGGATAACAGTTTGATTTAATTTCACTTTCTCAAGCCTCCGATTGATATTGGCAAGAGTTGCTTGAAAGACAACTAGGGTAGCGGAAATATCATAGTTGTCCATTTCAGGTCGGGAAGGTCTAGGGTTCCTAATTGGGTGATTTGGGAGGGATAAGAAAGGCTCTTCATGATCTTGGATGATGCTGCGAAGATGCATTCACCAAAAGTTGAAAATTAGGGGTCGTGTGTGTGCTAGTTTTTTTAATTTTTTTATTTCATTTTTTAATGAATATGGAATGATCTAAAATAAAGAAAGAAAAATAAAAGACTACATAATCCTAAATGAATGCAAAAATTGATGCCTAAATGATGCAAAAACTAGGGTTTTAAGAACCTTCGCTCTGATACCAAAATGATATAAAATATAATCATAAATAGAGAATTTTCAAGAATCTTAAAGGATTAATTTTACCAACTTGTAGTGCGGATCAAAGTTAGAATTTTAAACAGTTAATCGGTTTGATGGATTTTCAAGAATTGAATTAAGTTTAATAAGCCCAATTAAAAATTCAGTTCTACAACCAATAATTATATTCCTAAGTATTATTAGCAAGTAAAAGATGCAATATTGATTCGTACTCTAATTAGGCAAGTAGAACACTCAATCTCGATATTTATGGTTGACAGTTAAATTAAATAATATAATAGAGATGATAAAGCAGTATAACAAAAATATTTAAAAAGTGGAAAGAGTATATCGGGGTTCGAAGAGAGCAGTAATCACTGCCCGGATGGCAACAGCAGTGAATCCATAAAGTGGAAGACGGCGACGACGACAGGGGGTGCTGGGGCTCGTGGTAGAACCGGCGACAAGGGAGGAAGCCTCAGATTGGCTTCGACTTGATGAGGGAGGAGTGAGGGCGGCGGATCTAGGTGAGGGGAGGCGGTCGACGGGGATGCGGGATGGTGCAGTCGAAGAAATTGACGAAGGTGATGACGATGATGGGGGACGTCGATGAAGGTTGACGACGGGAAGTAAAGGCGAGGGGGTAGGGAGATCGATGAGAGAGGGTAGAGGGATGATGGTGGTGTGGGTTGCAGGCGACGAGGGCGGTGAGGGGGAGTTCGGGAGGGGTCGGGGGTTTCGGGAATCAACGGGGAAAGAGGAAGAAGATGAAGAGGGGTTAGGGTTTTGTTTGGGGATTTGTTTTTTTTATTATAATTGATTTGGAGATTTGGGGTAGTTTTAGAGTTTATCACTAACCTTAAAATTTTATTAGGATTTATCACAAACCCTAATAAGTTGGATCTGAATTGTATCACACAAAGGAGAGATGAAGAGCAAAACTCAACACAATAATTTTTTAATCAAGAATCACATAACTTCTTATTAATCTCAAGGCCTATATATAGGCTCAAAACAAATCTTGATACAAATCTCAAAATATTCTAATGCATAAAAAAAAGATTACATATGGCTATAATTACCAAAAATAAATATGGTACTGAAATAAAATACTAAACTAAGAAGAATAGATGTCCTTATCACGGAACCTATTGGAGTCATCAAAAACTGCACTTGACAAAGGAAAATTGGAGAATGTTGTTACCTATGGTACAAAGGTATTAAAGAATGATGATGTTGCAGAAATTATTATCCTGTTCTTCTATCAACTATTTATATGATGCAAATCTTCTAATACCTATCATTCTGATTGTGTAGGCACTATCAAAAATGATAGTTGTTTGTGGCCCTTACCATCGGATAACTCTAACTCATACAGTCTTCTTGCATTTGTTCTTTATAATACATGAGACTTTAATCAGGTACAAGAAATTAGATATTTTAACTAGCCAAAATGTGAGGCTGCTGCAAGCTATCATTTTGTTAACTCATAGTCTTCTTGGAGGTACAAGAAATTTCACTTTGTTCTTTTTCATACAGTCTTCTTACAGTTCTTCTTTATCACTTTGTTAACTCTACTCATCTTTTTCAATGGCAAGCTGCTGCAAGCTATCATTCCATTGCCATAGCTCTCTCCATGTTGGAAGCCTATTCCCTCAGCATGCATCATGAACAGACCACCTTGCACATTCTTCAGGCAGAACTTGGATCAGAAGATCTTTGTACTCAGGTAACTCATTATTATATTTATTATTAGAATGTGTATATTTGTATACATTATAAAAAGGCTAAATTTGTGTGTGTGTGTAGGGGGGGGGGAACTAAACTGAAGTTTAAGACAAATTCATTTAACTACCCCCCACATTCTGGCAAAAATCTTCCTTAAAATTTCCTTGGGCATTGAGAATTGATGATTAAGTGCATTTTGTGATCAAATGTGCATGTTCTCAATTGCCTACAGAAACTTAAGGGTAGTTTTTGGTGGAATTTTTTTTAGGGTAGTTTTTTTACTTTGCTCAAACTTCAGGGTAGTTTCTTCTTCTTTTTTTTTTTTTCTTTTTTGCACCTTTAGCCTTGAAAAAAGTACCAATTTGGAGAAAACTTTGCTTAACACTGGTATTTATGCAAGTTGCCGATGCATGGCTTGAATTGTAACATCCCAAATTCCAAATACCACTGAATTCGAGATTTCCACAGGATCTTTTCGTCTCATTCGGTACAATTTTACAAGGAATTGAAACTTTCCATATCACATCAGAGTTACGTGAAATTTTACACTTTACATTTTACAGCGGAAGCATATAACACAGTAATTTACATGTAATGACAGCGGAAGCAATTTACATCATTTAAATAAATGTACATCATCAATGAATAATTTGTAAGCATCAGTTCTCCTTTCACTTTTATCAAGCCACTTATCTTGCATACAAAACTGTGGGTACGTCAGTTTATTCAACCGACGAAAATTATACATGGCCATCCTCTCTATGCTAGAAACAGTATAACGATTTTCATTTCTTAACAAATCACAAACTTGTTCACATATCAAATTAAAGGGAAGATCTTAATGATGTCGTGTTGTGATTGTGCACTTAATCCTTAATACAATTATTATATGACACTAATGCGCACTTGTTCGGATTCTATGCATTCCATACTACATAGGTCCGAGGGCAAGCGCTTATTCGCACTTCATTTTATAGGGTTCAATCCCTCGTCATGACTTAATCTACTATTGTAACTACGGTAAGTATCTTAGATGTTCTCTGATCTACGAGCCCATGTCCAGGCAGCCTGGAGGGGAATCCCACGCACTGACACGACGCATCGAGCAGGCAACCTATGGACAATTCAGCCTCCGCCATGGAACAATGGCACCACCCATAGCCACTCAAACATCCCACAAGCGTCGCCACCGGGACGATAATTCTGGAGTAGTGCCCATGCCATGTCTTGATGCATCAAGCAGGCAGCCTGTGGATCACTCTCACACCGCCAATCCGATGGCCCTCATACTCGTGTTTTTCTCTTACTTTCATCACATCTCCACTATGTATCTAGTTCTTATTTTATTTGAATCATGAACAAAAATCAAAGCTCTAGAGTTAGCCTCTCCACTGTACCGGACTTAATCATTCATTCAACATGACCAACCTTGGTCTTTCTTTTCAAATTTCCATATCATTTCATTTTTTTCCAATTGCCAGTAGGAGACTTAGCTACTCCTTTGTTTCAATTTCAATTCACAATTACCAAAAGTTTGAGCATTTCCAGCTCATGAGTTCATTTTCATAATCTCAATAAATTTTTCTCTTTTCCATGTTCATAACTCTCACTTTCATAATTTCAAATAAAAGGTTCACTTCATTTCATGTATAAATTCATGCAAAAACAAATAGAATTTACTTCTTCTAAAATGTCACACCCAATAATCATTCAACATAAGATTCGCAATCTTAATCATAAAACAAATTATAGAATTTCTGATATGCCAAAAAGAGATCTGGACAGTCGACTTAGAGCTTATCCAGTCGACTTGTTCAGCCAAATAAAGTTCTTCAATAACCTGCTCGGAAGAGTCGACTGCTGCACATGGCCAGTCGTCTGTTCCGCAGCGTTCAAATCTAAATATACTTTATGGGGAAGTCGGCTGTCATTCGTACCAGTCGGCTGTTCTGGATAGTTCAACTATATAACTTTTCATGTTCAGTACAGTCGACTGCTACCAATATTCGGTCGACTGATCAAAGCTAATTTCGATTTAAGGAATATTTCTTCCTTCTGTTCTTCAATTAGCACACAGCATTTTATTCAACTACAGTATGTTCAATGTCAACATAAACATGCGATTCTTATCCATTTACCAGCAAAACAATATTGTTTACGATTAAATGTAAGTTTCACAATACTAGCATTTCTTCCATCCAAATGCAATTTCTAACCGTACATTTGTCTTTACTCATCATTCGTCTACGGAAATAAATATTAACTCCAAATTAGAATGCTAGAAGAATCAAGATAACAGCACACATTAAATACATCGTTTCATGGAATTTCGAACTATATATATTTTATTTCGTCGTACTAGTCGACTGTCAACATGATCGGTCGACTGTACAGGTAATCTCCAATTTCTCTAAATATCTTAGTTCTTTTTCATTTATTCACATCTTCCACAATAAGTATAACACAAATCATTTTAATATACGATCACTCCATCAATCCACTTTTCACAAATATGATGACAATCAATATTAGTCCTAGCATGATCTCTATATTAGAAGTCCTAAGAAACACCCACCTTGTTGAAGAAATAATTGAAATCCTGTAAAGCCTTCTAGTGTGATAATGTGACTCCTCCTTGCTCCTTACCACCGAGAATCCTCTGAAGTGATGACCAGCCTCCAAGATACTCACACACAACTCTCTTAAAATATAACTTTCTCTCCAATAAAGTTCTTAGTGTAGAAGACAAATGAGTGAGAGGGGTATTTATACTAAATCTTTGGGTGAGATAGAGGGCTAGGATTGAGTGGATGGTTATAGGATCAAGTGGATGGTTATAGGATCAAGGGTTAGGATGAGAGTAGGAGTTGTAGTAACTACCCACACTCTAGGTAACTACCCATGCATTAACTCCACCTCTTCAAAAACCGGCCAAGGAAAGTGTGCTCATGCACGTGTACGTGCAATGCACGTGCATGCACTAGTCTCCATATAAAAACTTGTACATTATACAAAAAAAAAATCTTTTAAAATATGTTACCTTACAAGTTGTTATTAAAAGAATCAATTCATGGGCTTAAATTGATGGGCTAAAATATTAGTTTTTACAAAATAGAATAAATTAGATTTTTGGGCTTGTGTTTATTTTAGGAAAAGGGCTTTTATGAAAAATAATTTAAAGAACATATATACATACTTATGCATATACTCATCATCCATAAGGAAAATAATTATAAGATTTCATATTACGTAAATTGCACGTGCACACTATGTGCAAAATAAATAAATAATTTTCATAAATGAAAATCGGGGCATTACATGAATATTTCGAGTCTAAAGAACTAGAGCAACAAAAAATTGTACCCAATGGTATCCCAAAGCCTGAGGTCATCTCAGGTAAGGAAATTACCATGCTCATTTTGGTCATTAAGTTATAAAAATGTTTTTTTAAAAAAATCAATCATTTATATTTTTCCAACGTATTAGACCTTCTTGACTTTATAAATCCAGATCAGGACATCAAAGAAAGAGATCCCCAGAGAAAAAAAAGGCATGTAAAGGAAATTTTTTTCAAACTCATCTCGTATTCTTTGCTTGCTGATCTAATTTTGTAATCCTTCTTTCCTTTTATTTATGTATGCCATCAATCAACAATAGAACCTATGACATACCCAAATACCATATGACTGAAAGGATATTCTGAAAATGGATACTGACAAAGCCCTTCTCATTTCTTGGTAAGTTGCCAATTGCCGACATTATACAACATATGAAGTAATTAGAAAAAATTTAAACAATTACGATATACCACATATATACTATTAGGACATGTTTCCAATGCTCAACAAGCATAAGAAGCCATTGTAAAACTTTATCCTTCACAAGAAAATTTCAAAAGTTGAAAAGCTCTGGGAAAATTTTACTCAAAACTGATTTGAATCATCGAGTTTAGAAGAGAGTATTCTCTCATGAAATTTCTAATTTCTGTATATATTTAATTTAACAAATTCCCTGTGTTTCTTTTTGTTACTATACGTCAGCATTTGAATTTTTGATAGAAATTTCGAAACATAAGAGTATGGACGCAAGTGATGCTACTATTGCATATATCCATTCTTAATTTGACATGTATGGAGTTGAGGGGCAGATTATGCACGCAAAAACTTAACTCCAACCCTCCAAACAGATAATATCTATCTGATAGGGCATTTGCAAAAACAATGATAAACTTCACATAGTTTGATCGGAAAGTATCGTGATAAACTTCACATAGTTTGTTCGAATATATACGCTTGAATTTTATTTTGATTTCATTTTACACAAAAACAGACATGCACATTCCAGATGTTTCTTTTACATTTATGTTCATTTTTACACACTACAAATGTTCTTCCACGTATACATGTTTCATTTTCACACATGCACACACACTGTAAATGTTTGTTTTACATATTCGTGTTCATTTTCACATTAAAGTATCTAAATATGCAATCTACCTATGCACTTTTAAAATGTATCTTTCTATTTGTTTGATCCTTCAAAATACTCCTAAATCTGTCATTTTTCGTATCACCATTGGTAGAATTAAAACTTACAAATGTTTGTAGAGTACTGACTGAAATTGACACGTACACCACTACAAATGTTATATATATTTATGTTGTTTATTTGCACATTAGAATACTATCTGCTTGATACTTTTATGATCCGCACACACACATGCAGAATGAATGTTTCTTTTACATATTTTTGTTATATATTTGCACATTAATATATCTGATTTTATCAAAGGATTTGAGACTTCCTACAACCTATCCCCATCCCCTTTTAAAGAAACACATAGGCACCACCTTTCCCCAGTTACCAGCATACTCCCAAGCATAAAGTTAGAAACTTTCATGTCAGTTGCATGTCCCTAAGATAATCACCTTCTTCAGACTGTTATTTTCCTTTAGAGATAAGAAATAAGTGTGCTATAGTTTCACAATTTTCAATTCTCCAAGCTCAAGGGTCTGGTCTCCTCTAATGACCTATAAAACTGTTGCTTGAGCTTGCAAATTTAGTCAGTACTTTGTAGTTTTGATGTAATCTGACTGGAGATTAAGCATTTAGTTATAATTATACCAATGGGCATTGGTCCACTTATTCTTTATTCACTTCTTTCTTTTTTACCACATTTTTTCCTATGTTTATTTTTGCTTCATATTATTACATATCGACTTACATATTTTTTATATTTCCTGATCTTTTGATTCTGACACTTCAATGCAGAACATCAGTAGAGTGAGTCAATCAAAAAATTTTGTAGATAATTTTGTGCAAGTGATAATCTCCCCATCCTTGTATGATCAACTTCAAGAATCCAGCGAGGATTAAACACCTAAAGAAGTCTACTCAGAAGTTTCAAGAGAAACAAGATAACCTATCTCGAGGTTACACGAGCAAATGATGTATCTACTGAAGAATCATCATATAAGGGTGGCTACAGGCTAACTCTTATCTAGAGTTTCTCCTACAACTAGCTTGCTCCTTTCATTATAAACTGAATTAGTAACTCATTCAATCACCAATTTGTTCGTCCACACAAATCTTTTGTAACTTCATTTTGTGAGAAAGTGGTCAGTTCCCAACTTTAATTCTTATCTACAGATTTTGTTTAATCCAAAGTTTTAAATATCCTTGATTATCCAGTTTTGAGAGTAAATGGACATGGTATGTTATAAAATTTTGTTTATATCTTTTTGGGGAAATTATTTTTTTTCAAAAAAAATTCGATTTTTTTTGTTGAGGAATCTGCTGACGACGATCGGCAGCGGCGACAGTCAGATCCGGAGTAAAGAGAAGTGGGGTTTGGTTTTGGTGTTTCAGGTTTGGGGTTTGGGGTTCAGGTTTAGAGTTAGGATTGGGTTGGGATCAAATTAGGATCGGGTCGGATTGGGTTAGGATGAACCAGGTTGGGGGGATATATTTTTTATTTTATTTTGGAGAGCGGGTCGGGGTTTTAATTTTTTAACTTTTTAACTTTTTAATTTTTTTAATTTTTTTAATTTTTTTAATTTTTTTAATTTTTTTAATTTTTTTAATTTTTTAATTTTTTTAATTTTTTAATTTTTTAATTTTTTAATTTTTTAATTTTTAAATTTTTAAATTTTTAAATTTTTAAATTTTTAAATTTTTAAATTTTTAAATTTTTAAATTTTTTAGTTAATCGATCTGAGAAGGAGATGGGGAGTTGGATTTGATGAGTTCGGCGTTAGGGTTTAGGGGAATGTGGAGTTCGGGGTGAGGAGTTGATGTTGAGGGTAATGGAGTTGGAGTTGGAGTTGGAGTTGGGAGCAGTGAAGGAGAAGATGATGAGGGTAATTAGAACAGGGATTAAGGTTTTAGATTTGATTACTTACTGTTGTTGTAGTTACTGCTCTTACTGTTGTTGTTGTCGCACTTGTTGTTGCTGGAGGCTATTATAGATGGAGGGTATTGTGTAATTAGGGTTGGGGATCAGGGATTGGGATTAGTGCTCGAATACCAAATTAAGACAATCAGAGAGAGATGAAGGGAAATGATATGAATTTATATATTATTTGATTGATTATATCTGGGTACAATATCTTCTATATATAGAAGGGAAGCAATGATTAAACTAATACATATTCTTATATGTGATTAAAATGAGTAATATAATATAATATCTAACAGTCCATAACATAAACATATAAGCCAACTTCTTATAAAATATATCTTCAATCATTCTTTCAAACTCTTCTATTGTTCTTCTCTTACAAGGTAATCTCTTTTTTCCACCCTTCTCCTCCTACTTCATTGTTAGATTTCTTTTTGCCTCTTCATCACAAAGATATATGTTATTTCATAAGTGTAAATGAAGAAAATATTTGGAGAGGACTAACAACAATAACAAATAGAAGTAGCCAATAAGATTATAGTACAAGTATCGTTCTTTTAAAAGTTATATGATCGTTCTTCTTCCTGTTAGTTGTTTCGTAAGAGAAATTTCGGCCTAGCAACAGAAAAAATGAACAAGAAAGGAACATAGCGGTATTTTTTATTAACATATACTATTAATGAGTTATATAATTAATAAGATGTGCATAAACACCTAAAAATTATCTAAATCTCTCTAGACCTGAAGAAAAAATGATTTCATTTTGAGACATACCTACTTTTTGATGACCACTTTCATGTATGCATCAAATTTTGTGACATATAGCTACATATATCTGATGACACAAACATTAGTTTTCATTGAACACTTTCATATACGCATCCAATATCAAACTTTTTCTTTTTTGGGAATATTAATTTTATTCTTACCCTTTCATTTACGTGTATTGCACGTATTTTCAATACACGTGTCAATTACGTAAATTTCACCGTTACACGAAATATCTGTAATATTATCAAAATAAATATTTTTCGTATGTTATATTCCGAGTATTTATAAACATTTCCTCGTTAATCAAATCTATTTCATATTTTGAATATTTTTATGTGCATCGCACGTAAATTTTTATGTGCATTTTTATTTCTAAATTTTTTTAAAAGCCTTGCACTTTTTTATTCTCATTTTATTTATCACAATTGTATTATTTATTTTTTTAATTAAAACCCATAAGCCTAAAATCTATTTTAAAGCCCACTAAGAAAATTAATTAAAAAGAGAAGCCCATGATTTTATTCTACAATTTTAAATGTACACTTTTTCATCCTACATACTTGTCATGTAACAAACACACAAAAATGGACTAATAACAATAATTAAAAGAATGAGAAGTGTGTGCACGTAGAGTACACGTGCACGTGTGTGCACACCAAGAGGTTGGCCAGCCAAAGGAGAGGAAGAGGTAGGGTTGTAGTAATGGTTTTTGTGAGTGGTTATTTATTTTGGATAATGGGTATTTATTTTGGGTAGTGGATGTCTCTTCATTCACCCATTTAGCCCTATAAATACCTCTCTCATTCATTAACAATGTACACTAAAAGAAACAAAAGAAAGAGAGAAAAAAAAAGAAAGAGAGGAGCTTTTTGGTGTTGGCAAATTGCAAGGAGGTGAAGACTTGCTTGGTTGGAGCTTTGGAACAATCTTTATAGGAGTCTATTTCATTGCATCAAAACAATGTGGGTGATTTCTTTTGCTTTCTAGATATTGTAGTACGCATGTCTAATTGTTCCATGGTTAAAAATATGGCATGTGTTCTTTAAATTTCTAATTTGATATGTTGCATGTTGTATTGATAACTAGAAGTGAGATACGAA
Organism: Hemerocallis citrina; assembly: GCA_017893485.1. Classification (NCBI taxonomy): domain Eukaryota; kingdom Viridiplantae; phylum Streptophyta; class Magnoliopsida; order Asparagales; family Asphodelaceae; genus Hemerocallis; species Hemerocallis citrina. The sequence continues at coordinate 118,254,009 of CM030362.1, forward strand.
AATAAATGCATGCTAGTTGAAAGATTTATTATTAAATTGTCATGATTAACAAAATTGAAATTTTAGATTGAGTTGTTATAATGGTATTGGGTGCATACTAGTGTATCATGTTTAGATTAAATGAATTAGGTATAAATTCATACACAAAGTTGTTAATTTTGTTAGGAAATTCTACTGAGGATCTTGTTGAATTATTCGATGCAATCAACACAAATCACCAAGCACATACCATAGATCATACCAAACACACCAAAGCACACACAAGTTTGTCCCGGTTGGTGCTTTCACCTTAATCTGGGGGAAAAGAAACCCAAGATGTTATTCAACTAGAGAAGACACAAAAATATTACAATTCTCACCATGACCCTCTCTCTCAAGCCTCACCAGCAAGTACTAGTTGTTTACAATATAAAAAACTCTCAAGCTTCACCTATAATGAAGTACTCTCCCTCTCTTCTTGGTTCTCAATGGAGGCCAATAACAACAATATATAGAGATCCAGAGAAACCCTTGTTTGATATCTTGATACAATAACCATTGAATATTCCTGAAGAGATAACCCTACGATAAGAGCTGTAAGATCTGACTTGAAGAGCAAGTTTGGCTTCTCACGAATCACCAAGACCCGACCCAAATAATCCATCAGCGCCACATTCGGTCGACCGCACCACAAGGTCGGTCGACCGTCCCCCTCTCAGGAACTTCTGCATAGTAGGGCAGTCGACCGCTCCCTAAGTACAGTCGACCGCAACTCCATCTGCTACTACTGCTACTGACTGTTTCCCTTACTTCCACTCCGTCTCCGATCGTTTCGATTCCTCCATCGTCTCATCGTCTTCTTATCCAAAATATTATGCAAGACATAAACCCAACAAATTTATGCAAAGAAATTTGTTGTTGTAAGTTTTAGTTGCACTTCAGAAAATTATGTCTAATAAACTAGATGGAATCTAGAGCTAAATTTTTTATAGGAACATCTCGTATATGTCAGGAACATATCTTTAAAATTTCATAATTTTTGGATTTCATTTACTATTTTAATAAAATCCAAACTTAGGACTAGTTGGCAGTTAACTAGTTGCTAGAAATTTGTACACATTTCAGATTTTGATCATTTCAACATCTTATATGAAGTAATTTGAGAAAAGCCAAAACTAAGAACTTGAAGTAGACTTGTTAAACTTTCTGTAAAGTCTAATAAATCAAATTTTCACAAAGAACTGAATTTATAATGAATTTTACAAGACTGTACAAGTGGCAGTATTTCAATATTTCGACCTTACTGTAGATTTCGAAGAATTCAGGGTTATAGATACAAAATTTTGGAGAAACTTATAACTAAGAAATTGTAGTATACTTGTATACCTTTATTTTGATCTAAAGAACACAAAGTTTCATGATGTATATAATTTTCTTTAATTTTTACAAGTAGCATGAGCTGCAATTTTCTGATTTGAACTTATTGTTTTGAAAATAAATTTAGACGAAGTAATTGAGGATGATTTTAGGTGATCTTAACTACAAAGATACAGTAGACTCTTATATAAAACTAATGAATCTATCTTTTGAATAGAATTGAGATTTATAATTGAAATGTAAATAAATATGAAAAGAGTTTATTTAATCAAAGAAACTTTGTAGCTTATTAAAGTGAATTGTTGGTTGTGTGTCCAACCAAGAAGTGTTACTTCATGATTGATAACTATGAATAAATGAAGGAATTGAATGAAATATGAATAAATGAAATCGAAATATGAATAATGAGAATCGCTGAATAAAAGATGAAATGTTTATGTTGAGGTTCTTTATAACCTATTTGGTCTAAGAAGTGAGATGGTTGTTGGAATCTAGAGGCTATGCGAGACCCTTAGAGACCGGCATTTATGAATAAAAGAAATTGAGGAGTAACCAGTGTCGGTTGACTCTCTCTTTGAGAAGTAGCTAGTGTGGGCTGACTTTCTCTTGTGTTGGTTTAAGTCCGGTAGGGTAAGCTAGCTCTAGGTTGTGATGATTTAAAATTAAAACTTAAGGACATGCACTAAGGGGAGATGTGATGAAGTATGGGCAAACATGAGATGAGGCCTTGATAGCGCGGTGGGAGGTTATCTTCAGAATTATCGGGGTTGCTGCTCGCGGTGGGAGATATTCCTTCCGAATTGCTGGGATCGAGGCAATGCTCATGGGTGATGAGGTATCGATGACAGTGCGGTGTGGGTTTCGTCTCCAGAATTATTGGAGTGTGAGGTGTGATGGTCGTAAATCACTCGCGATGGGAGGACAACTCTCAAGAATTATCGGGGTCATAGCTCGCGGTGTGGGTATTTGCCTCCAGAATTATCGGGGTGTGAGGCAGTGTGTCCAAAATCACTTGCGGTGGGAGTACGATACTCAAGAATTATCGGGGGGATACTAGAAACTCACAGGATATCTAAAACATACATTGTCACCGTAGTAGTAATTCATAGCGAGGGATTGAACCCTATATTGAGGAGTACAATAAGGGTTTGCCCTCGGACCTATGTAGAATGGGATGCATAGAATCCGAACAAGTATGCATTAGTGTCATTGTAGTATAACATCTGCATTAGGCATTAAGTCATATCATACACTGACATATTTAGGATAGTCACTCTTTTACACTTTATTATGCATTCAAGCTTGTGGTTGCTAAAGTAAGAGAATTGTTATATTATGGCGTAGCGAGGATCGCTGTTTTATAATATTGCGTCGGTTGTAAGCAACTGACGTGGCCACAGTTTTCAAGTGCATGACTTGGATTAGCAGGAAGACGAAAAGAAGAATTGAAGCTGTTGATTATTCCCATGTTGAAATGTTAAATTAGTATATCTATTATGTTGTATTCTTTTTTTAAATTTTCGCTGCATTGAAGTAAAGAACTTATTGTAATAAAACGTTCTTAATTTTCTTGTAAAATTGTACGAATTGAAGTAAAAGATCCTTTTGTGCTACGAATTACATGTAAATAAAATTCAGGGTGTTACACCCACTCTCAAATTGCAATATGTTCTTTATGCTCCTCATTTATCCGTGAACCTTATTTCCATTGGTGCGTTGTGCAATAGTGGTTTTGTCGTTACATTTGATTCTTTAGGTTTTTCTATTACTAATTCATACACTCGTTAGGAGTTTGGGCGTGCTAGTCGACAGGGTCGTCTATATCATCTAGATTTTCTTCATGCAAATAAATCTCATCCTTATTTTGCTGGTAATGTACTCTCTGATTTTGATCTGTGGCACAGACATTTAGGACATATTAGTAAGTCTCGACTCAAGACTTTAGCCCGTAGTGGTGCCCTTGGTCCTTTTTCTTTTCCTCATTTGTATGATTGCCAGGGTTGTCATTTGACCAATCACCTAGCACTCCCTTTTAATAACAAAAGCACTTCTTAAGCCACCCATCTTTTTCAACTTATTCACTCCGACATATAGGGACCATCTCCTACACCTTATCGCAAAAGTTATCTCTATTATGTTAGTTTCATTAATGACTTTACTCGATACACATGGGTGTTTCTTATGCGCTAACGCTCTGAGATACCTCACATTTATCAGTTCTTTACGAACATGGTTCACACTTAGTTTGGTGTGCATATAAAAAATTTTGCTCTGACGGTGCTCGTGAGTACAATTCCGCTGCTATAAGATCAATCATTCAATCTCATGGTACACTCTTTCAGCAATCATGCCCCCTCCTCTTCTGTTCCTCGTTCTTTCTAGGCTTAAGCTGTCATGACGTCTTTCAGTCTCATTAACATCACTCACTTGTCTACCCTATCTGGCACATCACCTTATAAGACTCTTCGTCACTCACTACTGGGCTACAATATGCTTCGTACTTTTGGGTGCACATGTTATGTCCTTCTCCCTCCCACTGAGTGTACAAAGCTCACCGCCCGAGCTACCAAGTGCGTTCACTTAGGTCTAAGTCCTGAGCTTAAAGGATATCGTTGTTTTGATCATGTGGCACGTCATATTCATATTTTTCGATATGTCTCCTTTGTGGAAGACTCTCCCTACTACTTGACCTCTCCTAAGGATGCTAGTTTTCTTGGCTCCCTACTTATTGGGCCTATCTCCCCGGTCATACCTTCACGCATTCCATTTGATCCCACTCATTTGGTTCCTTTCCCATCTCATACTACCATTCCCCCTATTATTCTTCCTATGGAGACACCACCTGCCTCCCCACAACATTATGCACGCTCACCACCTGCTTCCACACAACTGCATGCGCCCACACCACCTATCTCACCCTCACACAGTGTCCATCTGCCACCAGTCCGTTAGTCTACACGTTCTACGTCGGGCATCCCACCGGCACATTACACACCTGATGCCACTGGTTCTTCTGACCAATTTGGTTTTGCCACCATAGCCTCCTACTCACCACAGTTTCATGCGTCTCTCACTGCTGTACACTCCATTCGTGAGCCCAAATTCTATAAGGAAGCTATTCAATATCCTGAATGGTGGGAAGCTATTGCAGAGGAGTTCAATGCATTTGATCAGACTGACACTTGGGATGTTATTCCACTGTCTATGGGCATCCAGCTTGTTAGCTGTAAGTGGATCTTCAAGGTCAAATATTGACTTGATGGCTCCATTGAGCAGCACAAGGCTTGTCTAGTTGTCCGAGGATCTACTTAGCAGCACGACATTGATTATGATGAGACTTTTGCCCCGGTTGCACAGATGACTACATTTTGCACTCTTGCTGTTGCCGCCATTCGTCAGTGGCCGTTATACCAGATGGACGTGAAGAATACCTTTCTTCATGGTACCTTATCTGAGGTTATTTACATGCATCCTCCTCCTAGCCTTCTCAGTCCTCCTCGTCATGTTTGTCGTCTGCATCGAGCTATATATGGTCTGAAACAGGACCCTCGAGCCTGGTTTGAGTATTTTCGCAATGTCACCACACAGGCTAATTTCCGTCAGAGTTCACAGGACCATTCTATATTTATGCGGTCATCACCACAGAGGAGGGTCCTTTGAATTGAGAAATAACTGAGTACAATCTCTCCTATATATAGGAGTAAACCAAATACAAAACTAGCACAATACCCAATGTGGGATTATAATATCTAACACCCACTCTCAAAATCACGGTGGGTCAAGTAGTGTGAGTTTACCCACTAAATATCGAAATCTCTGAACAGTATGAGAATTGGTGAAGAAGTCTGTCGTCTGCTGTGAAGAGGTAACATAATGAAGTGAAATGGTTCCTGCTTCAAAGCGCTTACGAACATAATGACAATCAATCTCTATATGCTTCGTTCGCTCATGGAAGACTGGGTTGCTTGCAATGTGTAGTGCACTTCGATTATCACAATGAAGAGGAGTAGCTCCTGAAAGAGTGACACCCATATCTGATAACAGCCAACGAACATGAACAATCTCTCTAGTAGTAGCTGTCATTGCTCTGTACTTAGCTTCGATCGAAGAACATGCAACAACTGCCTGTTTCTTACTTCGCCATGAGATCAGCGAATCACCAAGAAATAGACAGAAACCTGTGGTAGACCGTCTGGTAGTAGGATCACTTGCCCAATCTGAATCAGAATATGCACTCAGCTCTAGTTTGGATGTAGAAAGCATGAATAATGAGCGAGTAATAGTGTCCCGAAGATATATGAGAATCCGAAGAAGAGCATCGTAGTGAAATGACGTGGGAGTGGAAACAAACTGACAGACAACATTGACTGCGTGAGCAATATCGGGTTTGGTCATGCATAAGTAGACAAGCTTTCCAACAATCTGTCTGTATCTAGTGGGATCAGGAAGGAGCTTACTATCAGTGAGACGAAGCTTCACATGAAGCTCTAAGGGTGTATCAGTTGATCGACTGTTAGATAGGCATGCAGCGGAGATAATATCTGATGTGTATTTCTATTGAAAAATGAGTATCCTCCAAGATCCATGAGCAATCTATAGACCCAGAAAATAATGTAGTCTGCCAAGGTCTTTCATATGGAACTGCTGGTGAAGGTATTTTAAGGTGGATGCAATGCCTACGGAGTCATTCCCAGTAATGATCATATCATCAACATAGAGTAGTAGAAGTACCCTCCCCTGCGGTGATGACAGCATAAACATAGAATAGTCCTGAGAACTCTGACTAAAACCAGCCTTGGTGATGACAAGGCAAAAACACTCAAACCAGGCTCGAGGGGCCTGCTTCAGACCATATATAGCTCGACGTAGCCGTCAAACATGACGAGGAGGAGTAGGGAGGCCAGGAGGAGGATCCATATAAACAACCTCAGATAAGGTACCATGAAGAAAAGCTTTCTTCACATCCATCTGGTATAACGGCCACTGACGGATGACTACAACAGTAAGGAGAGTTTGAACAGTAGTCATATGTGCAACGAGAGCAAATGTCTCATCATAATCAATGCCATGCTCCTGAATAAATCCTCGGGCTACTAGACGAGCCTTGTGCCGCTCAATAAATCCATCATGTTGATATTTGACCTTGAGATCCACTTGCAGCTAATAGACTGAATGCCCTCTAGCAGAGGAACGACATCCTAAGTGCTAGTCTGATCAAATACACTGAATTTCTCTGCAATAGCTTTCCGCTACTCGGGATATTGAATTACTTCCTGATAGGTTCTGGGCTCACGTGTAGAGTGTATAGCAGTGAGATATGTATAAAACTGTGGTGAGTAGGAAGTTAGGGTGGCAAAACCAAATTGGTCAGAAGGACCAGTGGTATCAGGTGTATAAAGTGCCGGAGGGATACCAGAAGTGGAACGTATAGACTGACAAAGTGGTAGTGGACTGATAGAGTGTGGGGGTGAAGATGGTGGAGTGGGTGCATGTGTCGGTGGGGAAGTAGGTGGGGTGGGTGCTGGCAACTGTGGGGATGCAAGTGGTGTTTCAGTAGGGGAACAATAGGTGTAAGGACTGAAGGAGATGTGAATGGAGCTAGAGGAGTGGGATAAAAAAGAATGTGGGAAGATGAAGTCGAGGAGCTAGAAACAACTGGGGAATCGAGAAATCTAGCATCCTTGGGGGAGGTCAGGTAGTAAGGAGAGTCTTCCATAAAGGATACATGTCGAGAAATGCAGACGCGACCCACCGATGGATCAAAACAACATAACCTCTGTGTTCGGACTGAGACCTAGGTGAACTCACTTAGCAGCACAAGCGGAGAGCTTCGTGTGGTCAGTAGAAGGGAGAAGGACGTAATAGGTGCACCCAAAAGTACGGAGCATACTGTAGTCGGGGAGTGAGTTATAAAGATCCTCATAAGGCATCGTACCAGCTAGGGCAGATGAGGGAGTAATGTTAATAAGACTAACAGAGGTCATGACAGCTTCAGCCCAGAAAGAACAATGAGCGAAAGAGAAAAGTAAAAGAGCACGAGCCGTCTCAAGGATGTGACGATGCTTGCGTTCAGCTAAACCATTTTGCTCATGTGTGTGAGTGCATGATTGCTGAAAAAGGGTGCCGTGAGACTGAAGGATCGATCTCATAGTGGTGGAAGTATACTCACGAGCACCGTCTGATCAGAAATTCTTGATGCGCACACCGAACTGAGTCTGAATCATAGTCGTAAAGAACCGATAAATATCAGGTATCTCAGATCGCTGACGCATAAGAAAAACCCATGTATGTCTAGTGAAGTCATCGATGAAGGCAACATAATAGAGATAGCCTTTTCACGAAGGTACAAGAGAGGGTCCCCATATGTCAGAATAAACAAGTTGAAAAGGATGGATGGTTTGAGAAGTGCTTTTGTGACTAAAGGGTAGTGCGATGTGTTTGGTAAAATGACAACCCTGACAATTAGATAAATGTTTAAAAGTAAGAGAACCAAGAGCACCACTGTAGGCTAAAGTCTGGAGACGAGACACACTAATATGACCTAAACGTCTGTGCCACAGATCAGCATCAGAGGAAACAATACAGGCAAAACTAGAATGAGAGTGATGTGCACGAAGAAAATCTAGATGATATAGACGACACTGATGACTAGCAGACCCAAACTCCTCACCGGTGCATGAATCAGTAATAGAACAATCGAAAGAGTCAAAAGTAATGACAAGATCACTATCGTACAACGCACTAATAGAAATAGGTTCATGGATAAATGAGGAGCATAAAGAATATATGGTAATGTGAGAGTGGGAGAGATAATTGCCCCTGAGTGTGTAACGAGAGCCATCAGCTGTGTGTAGAGATGAAGAGAGAGAAGGAAGTGCAGTGCAGGTGGTGAATAGTGTCTGATTGCTAGTGAGATGTTGTGATGCACCAGAATCTAAAATCCATAACGAATTCATACTGGGAGTAGCAGAGAATGCAGGAGCAGAGGAGCCAGCATTGATAGACTGACCCATGAGCTGTAGTTCCAGCTGAGTGAGGTGTTACTGAAGATTAGCCCAATCAGCATGAGTCGACAATGCTAGAGTGACGAGCATGGCCAAGGATGTAATGGAAGAAGCACTGCGAAGAGGAATAAGACTAGTGCTGCTGTGACTGAGAGCACAATGAGGAGGGAGATGTTGCTGATGTCTGGATCGGGATAGGGGACAGGACGGTGCTACCGGTGTCGGAAGTAGAGACATGCGGTGATTTTGTGCTAGTGAGAGCTCACGGTGATCGTCGATCGTTTTCTGGTGAAAATTCCGAACGCATACGTCACTTCAAGGTAATATATACTTAGTTTATTTTCAAGTATAAATATGTCTCTTTCCCTTGTCTCCGAGCCCTCCCCTCCTGCTGGCAAAGCTCCATCTCCGAGTCCAAGGGTATTTGGTAGAGACACGATTGTAGAGGACCCGAAGCACATTGGGCTGTTCGGCAGGTTGCCGGGACCACTGACAGGGCTGCAAAGAGTTCGAGAACTTTCAGAGGAGCATGTTGAACGCATCATTCACGGGAGGGGGAGGACCTTCGAGGAGAATGCGGCAAGGGAGACCTCCGAGGCGGATGACACGGTGTCCATCCTCAGTGTGGAGGACTTGGCAGCGATTCGGGATTGCTTCCAAATCCCGGAGGAGTACGAACTACTGCTGTCGAGTCCCGGGGTTAGGGCCAATTCACCGCTGCCAGTAACCATGTGTTTCTAGCCGGTTGATGCCTTTATCGCCAGGGCTCGGCTGCCTCTCCACCCGTTCACGATTCAGGTGCTTAGGTGGTTTGGGGTCAGCCTCATTCAACTTATGCCGAACGCGTGGAGAGTCATCAATGGGTTTGTGCTCCACTACCAGGCAGCCGGAGTCAAGCCGGAGTTGAGGGTGCTCCGGACAGTCTACCGGCTTCATCAGGGAATTTTTTTCCATGTAACAGGGTCGGTGGCAAGAGCGCTCGGCATGGTGTGCCGAGGTTCAATTTTTCCACGTAACAAGGTCGGTGGCAAGAGCACTCGGCAAGGTGTGCCGAGGTCCAATTTTTCCACGTAACAAGGTCGGTGGCAAGAGCGCTCGGCAAGGTGTGCCGAGGCCCAGAGCAAGATTTTTGGCTGCTTAGGAAACGACAGGCTGGGCAGGTGACCGTTGAACTTTTGACGACTCTGACAGATGTGACAGTCATTAATGTGACAGTACACTTTGGCACGGTAAATAATAAGACGGTTCAACTCATTTTGTCGTCTAGTGCGAATGGGCCTGGCTCTTTGGGCCCATTATCCTCGTTTCGTGTGCCACGCTCTATAAAACTCCACCCCCCTCTCATTTTTCACTTCTCCAAATTTTTACTCAGGTGGTGATTTTGTGCTAGTGAGAGCTCACGGTGAGCGTCGATCGTTTTCCAGTGAAAATTCCGACCGCATACGTCACTTCAAGGTAATTTATACTTAGTTTATTTCCAAGTATAAATATGTCTCTTTCCCCTGTCTCCGAGCCCTCCCCTCCTGCTAGCGAAGCTCCATCTCCGAGTCCGAGGGTATTTGGTAGAGACACGATTGTAGAGGACCCGAAGCGCATGGGGCCGTTCGGCAGGTTACCGAGATCACTGACAGGGCTGCAGAGAGTTCGAGAACTTCCGGAGGAGCATGCCGAACGCATCATTCACGAGAGGGGGAGGACCTTCGAGGAGAACGCTGCAAGGGAGACCTCCGAGGCGGATGACACGGTGTCCATCCTCAGTGTGGAGGACTTGGCAGCGATCCGGGATTGCTTCCAAATCTCAGAGGAGTATGAACTACTACTGCCGGGTCCCGGGGTTAGGGCCAATTCACCACTGCCAGTAACCATGTGTTTCTGGCCGGTTGATGCCTTTATCGCCGGGGCTCGACTGCCTCTCCACCCGTTCGCGATTTAGGTGCTTAGGTAGTTTGGGGTCAGCCCCATTCAACTTATGCCGAATTCGTTGAGAGTCATCAATGGTTCGTGCTCCACTGCCAGGCAGCCGGAGTCGAGCCGAAGTTGAGGGTGCTCCGGACGGTCTACCGGCTTCATCAGGGATTTTTTTTCCATGTAACAGGGTCGGTGGCAAGAGCGCTCAGCAATGTGTGCCGATGCCCAATTTTTCCACGTAACAAGGTCGGTGGCAAGAGCACTCGGCAAGGTGTGCCGAGGTCCAATTTTTCCACGTAACAAGGTCGATGGCAAGAGCGCTCGGCAAGGTGTGTCGATGCCCAGAGCAAGATTTTTGGTGGCTTAGGAAACGACAGGCTGGGCAGGTGACTGTTGAACTTCTGACGACTCTAACAGATGTGACAGTCATTAATGTGACAGTACACTTTGGCGCGGTAAATAATGAGACGGTTCAGCTCATTTTGTCATCTAGTGCGAATGGGCCTGGCTCTTTGAGCCCATTATCCTCGTTTCACGTGCCACGCTTTATAAAACTCCACCCCCCTCTCATTTTTCACTTCTCCAAATTTTTACTCAGGCGGTGATTTTGTGCTAGTGAGAGCTCACGGTGAGCGCCGATCGATTTTCGGTGAAAATTCCAACCGAATACGTCACTTCAAGGTAATTTATACTTAGTTTATTTCCAAGTATAAATATGTCTCTTTCCCCTGTCTCCGAGCCCTCCCCTCCTACTGGCGAAGCTCCATCTCTGAGTCCGAGGGTATTTGGTAAAGACACGATTGTAGAGGACCCAAAGCGCATGGGGCCGTTCGGCATGTTACCGGGACCACTGACAAGGCTGCAGAGAGTTCGAGAACTTCCGGAAGAGCATGTCGAACGCATCATTCACGGGAGGGGGAGGACCTTCGAGGAGAACGCGGCAAGGGAGACCTCCGAGGCGGATGACACGGTGTCCATCCTCAGTGTGGAGGACTTGGAAGCAATTCCGGATTGATTCTAAATCTCGGAGGAGTACGAACTACTGCTGCCGGGTCCCAAGGTTAGGGCCAATTCACCGCTGCTAGTAACCATGTGTTTCTGGCCGGTTGATGCCTTTATCACTGGGGCTCGGCTGCCTCTCCACCCATTCGCGATTCAGGTGCTTAAGTGGTTTGGGGTCAGCCCCATTCAACTTATGCCAACGCGTGGAGAGTTATCAATGAGTTTGTGCTCCACTGCCAGGTAGCCGAAGTTGAGCCAGAGTTGAGGGTGCTCCGGACGGTCTACCGGGTTCATCAGCAGAACCGGTCTGAGTTCCGGTATTATTTGGCCCCGAGGCATGGGGGTCGGCTCATCATTTGCCCCGACTCCATAAAGCATTGGCGTGATAAGTATCTCATAGTGCGGAGTGCAGAGGCGTGGCCCATACCCTCCGGTTGGGTGGAGGAGGTGACGAGGCGAGTCAGGGAGTCGCTAGTGCTTCACCCACAAGAAGAAGAGGCAGTTCGGATTCTTCTGGATCGGCCGAAGTATGATTGGCGGGATTTGACCGAAGACGTCCTCTTCAAGGGAGGGCTCAGCTGCGTAGATCCCAGTACGTGGCTTCTTCTATGTTCTTTTTACTTTTCGCTTTGCCTATCATGACTTGTGTTTTTTTTTAACCAACTTCTTGTTTGATGCAGAGGCGATGGACTACGACGCAGTGCTAGCGCAGAAGGCCACCCTCGGAAGTAGGCGCCGAAGAAGCAGAAGAGGGTCACCACCAAACTGCCGTCCGCGAAGACCCAGAAGGTCGCGCGTGCGGCCGAGGAGGTGGAGGCTCCGGCGGATGTGACCCCATCCCACGCTCCAACAGTAGCCTCAATGTCGGCCGGGGGAGGGGAGTTCCCGATCGCCGCCGCGCTCGGGATGGAGGCTCCCCCGCTGACGGTGGCAGCCAAGGAGCTCTTGAAGGAGGAGCACAAGAGGATTCATGTTCCAGACTGGTAGGTCCGGAAACTAGATGGGTTCCTCGGTGACTCCCTGACGAGCATGCAGGTGGTAAAGCACCTGGCGATGCCAAAGGACCGAGCCACCATGGACGCCGGCCTGGCAGGCGGCGATGCCATCGAGATTGCTCGCTCGGCGGTATCGGTAAGTGTCGACTTCTTGCATTTGAAGGTAGCTTTTATGTTTGATTTTCTAACTCCTTGCGCTTCTCGTTGTTCTGCTGCAGATAACCGTCCACTTCGGTCATCTCATGGAGAAGATGATGGAGTTAGAGAAGGACCTCAAGCAGGAGTCCGACCGAGCTCGGGCCGAAAAGGCTCGAATGGGCAACGAGCTCGACCAGCTGAAGGTCGAGTTCGAGGGGAGGACGACGAGGCTCGAGTACCTCGAAGGCCTCGTTGCGAAGCTCGAGGCCGACCTGCTCTGGTAGAAGGAGTCGGAGAAGCAGCAGGCCGAGGCTGCTTAGGCCAAGGCTGCAGCAGTGAAGGAGGCGGAAGCGGCCACCATGGCAAAGGCGCAAGGCTTCCTTGCTGCAAACATGGCCAAGGCGTACACCCAGGCCATCGCTTAGGTGACGGAGTGGTACCCTGAGGTTGACTGCTCAGGGTGGAGGCTCTTCCCGGACCACGTCGAGGGCTTCGACCCCGAGTCGGAGGAGGAGGGAGCTGATGACGAAGATGACGCCGATGTCGAAGTCATCGGCGAGGTGCAGGGGTCAGTGGTGACTCTGCTGGCGATGGTGCCTCCTTCAGGGGAATCCGACCCCGCCCACTCTCGACGCCCCGAGAAAGAGGTCGCCCCCTTACTTCTTCTTCTTTCTTTTGTTTTTTTTTGTTTTTCGAGCTGTTGCTTGTACTGCCTAATTGCGGACTGGCCACCGCATTTTTTGTTATGAATGGAAATACAACTTTTGAGCTTGAACTTGTCTTGTCTTGTTTGTTTTTGTAGTCTTGAAATTTGACTAAGTGTTGTATGTGGCCTTGTTCCGAAGTCTGATGTGAAGCAAATTTGTGAGTATTTCCTAAGCATTCTCATTGTTTGCTTTGAACTTTTCAGCTTGCCGAGGTGACTCATTCTGCCAAACCCTCTCACTCCGGGGAGGAGTTACGTTCCGAGGTCGGCTTAGGGGTGACGAGGTTGTGTTTAACCAGGTGCCGAGAGTGCCTCTACAAAGTCGAGTTGGGGCTGTGCAGGGCCGAGAGTGAGCGGAACCATCTGCAGCAGATCTTAGGCCGGAGGGACATCGAGATTCGGCAGCTAGAGAGTAGGCTCACTGAGATACCCCCCGTAGACAAGGATGATGGCTCGTTGGCAGCCTTCACCAATGGGCTGAGGCTTCAGTGTCTCCAGCATTCTTTGTCGAAGATGACAGCAGAGAGGGATGATATGCTCACTGAGGTTCACCTCCTGCAAATTGTGGAGGCAGAGCTCCTGGCGGAAGAAGAGGAGTTGACGAAAGTAGTGGGCAAGCTGATGGCCGAACGCGACGAATTGATAGCGGAAGTTGACGCTTTGAAGAAGGCCACAGTGGACAGGGGCATCGAAGTCACTCAGCTCCGCCGAATCATTGCCAACCGTCCTAGCATCCCGAGCTCTGCAGTGCCTCCTCGCTTCGAGGTGGACGTAGAAGATGACTCTCTGAAGCAACGGATAGCCGAGCTGGAGGTGGAAGTGGCTCGCCTCAAACCCCGTTCGGGATCGATCAACATCAGGAGCACTTCATGCACTCGTGAAGAGAGCGAGCAGGGGATTTCGTTCTATGAGCTTGCGACCCGCCCTCCTGTTGCTTGGCAAAGTCCGGGTGATGCCCAAAGTGTTGTGGCGATATCATCGAGCGGAGCGTCCGTCGGTGCAACTGTCAGGAGCTGTGCCAAAGACACGTCTCAGTTTGCTGGCTTAGGGATGAGCTCCGGGGTCAAGCGCCGCTGACCTTAGGTATCTTTGAAGCGGAACATCCCTGCACCTAGGAGGCGTTGAAGATCTCTTGTTCTCCGAGTTTTGTAATTTGTCCAAGTGTTACGAATGGGCTTTGTAGTTTTGGCTTTTCAACTTGTAAACTTCATTGTAAAGAAGGGAACCTTCATTGTAAAGAAGGGCACCATCTTGTACTGTCTTCCCACACTTAATGGAAACGAAGCTTTTTTCTTTCTTGGACTTGTGCATTTTTGTGAGACTTGTGTCATTGTATTCCTTGTGGCTATCTTTAGCATGCCGAGGTCCAGAGCTAGATTTTTGCTCGTTTGGGCGTCGGTACCAAAAGCGTTCGGCTAGGAGTGCCGAGGGCCCGAGCAAGATTTTTGCTCGTTTGGGCGTCGGTGCCAAGAGCGCTCGGCAAGGGGTGTCGAAGCCCAGAGCAAGTTTTTGCACGTTTGGGCGTCAGTGCCAAGAGCTCCCGGGAAGGAGTGCCGAACACTGCTTTGAACCTCTTAGCTCGTGAATTTGTAAGAGGAGTGAGTTCCGAATGGCGAATCACTTCTAGCTCGCTTAGGAGTGAGCCTGCGAAGCGGAGTCCAGCCAAGTGTCGGACTCCGAACTCATCGTTTAAGTATATTTCAACGGTTGTGGGAGCAATTTTGAATGGCGAACCACTTCTAGCTCGCTTAGGAGCGAGCCTGCGAAGCAGAGTCGAGCCAAGTGTTGGACTCTGAACTCGTCGTTTGAGTATGTTTCAACGGTTGTGGGAGCAATTCCGAATGGCGAACCACTTCTAGCTCGCTTAGGAGCGAGCCTGCGAAGCGGAGTCGAGCCAATTGTTGGACTCCAAACTCGTCGTTTGAGTATGTTTCAACGGTTGTGGGAGCAATTCCGAATGGCGAACCACTTCTAGCTCGCTTAGGAGCGAGCCTGCGAAGCGGAGTCGAGCCAAGTGTTGGACTCCGAACTCGTCGTTTGAGTATGTTTCAACGGTTGTGGGAGCAATTTCGAATGGCGAACCACTTCTAGCTCGCTTAGGAGCGAGCCTGTGAAGCGGAGTCGAGCCAAGAGTTGGACTTCGAACTCGTCGTTTGAGTATGTTTCAACGGTTGTGGCAGGGGCGGATCTAGGATTTAAAAACTGGGGGTGCCTTTATCTATTAAATAATTATATAACTCGACAGAAAAAAAATTAAAAATAAAGTAATAATATCTCATATAGTTAAAATGGCATAATGAAGTACGCTGCAACTGGAATCAAATATATAATTCTATTACAAGTTTAGTTGAACTCTCCTCTTCTTCATAGCCTGAAAACGCTTAATTATATCTAAATTATCAACTGTGCTAAACACTTCCTTCTCCACAAAAGTGATTAGACAATCATTAAGCCAAGGATTAGACATCCTGTTTCTCAACTCATCCTTCACATATTTCATTCCTGAAAAAACTCTCTCAACAGTTGCGGTTGCCACCGGAAGAGACAAAGCTAATTTCATAAGCCTATACACATAGTTATATGTCTTGTTCTTCTTTGTTTGCACAAGAGTCTTAGAAAGATCTGAGAGCCCCTTCAAATTGGAAAATCTATCATCAGCTTTAACACTTCTAATATAGTTCTCAAGTTG
This sequence comes from Hemerocallis citrina, assembly GCA_017893485.1. NCBI lineage: Eukaryota > Viridiplantae > Streptophyta > Magnoliopsida > Asparagales > Asphodelaceae > Hemerocallis > Hemerocallis citrina. Next base: position 118,269,807 of record CM030362.1, read on the forward strand.
GCTAGACAACTCCACATCATCAACATCAAGAAAGTCGTTAGGATACAATCTCGCTAATCTCACAAGCGATTTAATGTCAAAAGCCTTAAATGACTCGCAAGGACTTAAACATGAAACGCAATGCAGCAACTCAATATTCTCAGGAGTAAAACAGTCTTCCAATTCATTCAACACCAAATCTATGATACGCAAGAAACAATCATTTCTGAAATAATGCAAATTTGTCAAAATAGGAGCCTTGCGCTTCGACTTATTAATTTTCACATACCTTGCATCCATGTCGGGCACATCAATCTCAAGGTTACCACAAGATCCTACAACTTTTTCATAAAACAATTCCCATCCACCTTCTCGCATTTCTATAAACCTTTCCTTGTTGATTCGGACAAGTTCCATAGCATTCACAATATCTTGCTCACCCTTTTGTAATGCTTGAGACAAATCATTTGTAACAGATAAAACATCAATCATTAAATGGAGCATGAAAATGAATCCAAAAGATTGCATCACCACCAACAAACTTTGTGGTTCACCTTCACACGTTCTATCACTTTGAAGATCTTCCAACACTTCAAGAATGGGAGTAAACAAGTCATGTAACCGATTCAAAGTCCGAAAGTGAGATCCCCAACGCGTGTCACCCGCTCTTGCAATAGACATTTCTTGATTCAACTCCGTACCAGTTTCAATCAAGTCATTATCAATTAATTCTGCAAAATAAGCAACTTGCTTTTTACAAAGAAGAGCTTGACGTTTGTTAGATGCACGAAGGAAAGTCACCACGCGACTAACTTCACAAAAAAACCAATCAACATCATCATGATGCCTAAGAATTGAAATAAGAACCAATTGGAGTTGATGTGCAAAACAATGGACATAATAGGCTTGCGGATTCTCATTCTGAATCAAAGTTTTCAAACCTCTAAGATGACCTCGCATATTACTTGCTCCATCATATCCTTGACCTCGAATTTTAGATATGCACAATCCTAACCCGGACAACAAAGTTTCAAGAGCCTCCTTAAGTGCTTTTGTACTTGTATCTGTGACGTGAACAATGCCAACAAATCTTTCAACAATAAAACCTCTTTCATCAACAAAACGCACAACCACTGCCATTTGTTCTTTGCCTGAACAATCCCCAGATTCGTCGACAAGGACACAAAAGATGTCATCTCCAATTTCTTCAACGATTTTTTTAATTGTTTCAACAGCACATGCATTTGCAAGATCTTTTTGAATAAGTGGAGATGTCATCTTATGATTTTCTCCACCACTTTTTATCGCTGCAGCTATGTGATCACAATTTCTTGCCAAAAGATCTACTAATTCAAGAAAATGACCCTTATATATAGAGTCTTTCCCTTCATTGTGTGCCCTAAAGGCTAATCCACCTCTAACAAGAAATTTGACTGCTTCAAGGGATGCTTTTAAACGAACCAGATAATCAGATTTCTCTTTTGCAGAATGTTTTGTATAAGAAGACTCGATACTCTGTTTTTGGTTCATGAGAGCTTCACATAATTGCACACAATTCTTGTGATGACTTGTTTCTTGGTGGTCAGTTAACTTGCTCTTTTTATTCCAAATCTTAAAACCATCAATCACAAATGCAGTTCTACTGTTTCCTAACCCCGTATAAAACAAATAGCAATTCAAACAATATGCAGCCTTTTCTTTAATACTATATTCCAACCAACTATATTTATCAAACCAATTAGCCTTAAAACTATGATTCTTCCCATAAATTGTTTCAACATGATAACTCTCCAAACGGGCCGGGTTGAGTAGGGCCATGTAAAAGATAAGCTCTTCTTACCTCATCACGCTCATTTGGATGATAATCAAGAATAGGTTTTCTTTTTCCGGGATCCAACTCCAAATATGCCCATTTTTCACTAACATCATTTGGTAGCTTGGGAACTTGTGGATTTGGATTTATATCTACTTCATCATCCAATGGTTCACTTTCTTGTTGAATTGGTGGTGCACTTGTAGATTCCTTGGATTTTGATACCAATTTATAATACTTTAACATCCTATTTCATAAACCAAACATCAAATATATAATTAGAAAAAATTTAATGAGACAAATTGCTAACAATTTGGGGCCAAAAATATAATTAAAAAATAATAGAAATACTTAGCATCCTATTTCATAATCAAATATATCAAATATATAATTAACATAAATTAATTGAGGCAAATTGCTAGAATTTTGGGGCCAAAACATAATTAAAAAAAGCAATATATGCGGTAAATACTTGAAGATTTGTGCTATTTCGGTCCCGGCACCGGCAGAGGAGGGTGGCGGCGAGTGGCTGAGCGATCACCGGGGCTGGCATCGGGATGTACGAGGAGGGAGAGAGACAAAGGGTCGGGGTGCAGTGGTGGGGGAGGGTGTCGCGAGTGGTGGAGAGAAGCGGGAGAGGAATGGGTTCCGTTCGGGTGAGAGAGATATGGGAAGAGGAAGAGGAAGATGAATAGTAGAAGTAGGGGTTGGCGGCTGGGAAGGGTAATTAGGGTTAACAGGGTATTAGGGTATTGGTGTTACTGTGCGGTTAAAAAAAATTTTAAAAAAGGGCCAGATTTGTTGGCAAAAAAAATCACGAGTTTCGCTGTGGCCAGGATTCGATCCTGGACCAGCTAGAAGATAACCCAATACATTTACCATCAGTACTAGGAGACTTTTTGTAATTCTGGGTGGTCCTGGGACTACTTAGACCCATGCCAAATCCGCCCCTGGGTTGTGGGAGCAATTTCGAATGGCGAGCCACTTCTAGCTCGCTTAGGAGCGAGCCTGCGAAGCGGGAGTCGAGCCAAGTTTTGGACTCTGAACTCGTCGTTTAAGTAAAAGAAATTAAAAACAGAGAGATGTACACAATCACGAAAAATATGGAAAAAAGAAGCTTTTTATTGATAACTACTAGTCGGCTGCTTCTAAGTTGCAAGCCGCTTATTACATTGGAGAAATAAAGAAGCAAAATACGAGTAAAAGGAAAGGAACGGTTCGACATATGAAGGTACTTAGAGAGGCACTCAGGTGCTCTCCTGGTACTTCAGTAGATGGTCGGCATTCCACGTCCTAGGAATCTCTCTGCCTTCAAGATCTTCAAGGCGATATGTTCCTGGCCGAACTTCTTTGGTGATCTTGTAGGGTCCCTCCAAATTCGGAGCTAGCTTACTCTTCTTGCTGGGGAAGGAGATAACTAGTTTTCTGAGGACCAAGTCCCCTTCTTTGAGATTGGTAGGTCGGACCCTCTTGTTGTAGGCTAACTCGATCCTCCTTTGATAGTTTTGTTGGCGAATTGAAGCTTTTTCTCGTAGCTCATCAATCAAGTCCAAGTGTGCCCGAAGCTCTCTAGCATTCTGTTCTTCTTCATAGGCCATAAGGCGAGGAGAGGGTAGTCCGACTTCCAAGGGGATCACAGCTTCGGACCCATAGGTGAGGTTGAATGGCGATTCACCTGTGGGGGTTTGCTTCGTAGTGCGGTAGTTCCGCAGTACGTTGGGGAGCTGATCCGCCCATAAGCCTTTGGCCGCCTTATCTAGTCTTTTCTTGATACCGGAGAGGATCTGCCAGTTGGCATTTTTAACTTGACCATTTGACTGAGGATGGGAGACGGAGGAGAAGCGTTGCTGAATGGCGAGGTCTTCACACAGAGATCGGAACGCGGCCCCCGTGAACTGTGTTCCATTATCAGTTATTAGGACCCGACGTACCCAAACCGACAGATGACGTTCTTCCAGAAGAACTGCAGCACTTTATTCTCGGTGATTGTAGCCAATGGTTCGGCCTCTATCCACTTGGAGAAGTAGTCGATTGCCACGACTAAGAATTTGAGTTGACCGGGAGCCGGTGGAAATGGCCCTAGTAAGTCCATCCCCCACATTATGAAAGGGATCGGACTTGATAGGGAGGTGAGTTGCGCTTGGGGTAGGCGACGAATGTTGGAGTACTGCTGGCAGGAGCTGCATTGTCGGACATGCCGTTCGGAATCTTGTAGGAGGGTAAGCCAGAAGTACCCATAGTTCAACACTTTCCGGGCGAGGGACCTTGACCCTGAGTATGCTCCGCCTATACCTTCGTGGAGCTCTTGCAAGGCATATGAAGCTTCGCCCGGGGAGAGGCACCTTAAGTAGGGTCTGCCGTCTACTTGGGTATAAGAGCGTTTGTACAAGATTCCCTCAACAAGGGTGTACCGCTCCGCTCTGGTTCAGACTCTGCGAGCTTCTTTTGGGTCTTTGGGGAGGAGCCCATCCCTTAGAAATTCTATCAGAGATTTCATCCCGTTGTCTTGAAGTTGGACGGGCAGCGGCTCCATCGAGTCGGGAGTTTCTTCTTCTAGGCTCGGTCTCAGGAGCACTTCAATCAGGACGGTCTGCTCGAGACCTTGAAGGAAGGAGGAGGCTAACTTGGAGAGGGCATCTGCTTGGGAATTTTCCTCTCTGGGGATTCACTGGATGAGTGCCTCTTCGAATAGGGCCATGAGATTTTGGACCTTGGCTAGATACTTAGCCATTCGGTCATCTCTCGCCTCATACTCGCCCAAGACTTGATTCACGACCAGCTGCGAGTCGCTAAATATCCGGAGGCGTTGTGCCCCTGCCTTACGAGCCATACCGAGGTCGGCTATAAGGGCTTCATACTCCGTTTCATTGTTGGAGGCCTTGAAGTTGATGCGGAGGGAGTATTGGAGAACGAAGTCATTTGGGCCTACCAGAATGACCCCGACCCCGCTTCCTTCGGTGCAAGAAGATCCATCTACATATACCGTCCAGATAGGGGGTCCGTTTGCTGCTTGACTGATCTCTAGAATGGTGCTCTCAACAATGAATTCAGCTAAGGCCTGAGCCTTCATTGCGGTCCGAGGCTGGTATGATATGTCATGCTGGCTCAGCTCGATCGACCACTTCATGAGGCGGTCGGAGGTCTCTGGTTTGTGAAGGATTTGCTTAAGGTGCTAGTCAGTAAGGACGACCACGAAGTGGGACTGAAACTATGGGCGAAGCTTCCTAGCTGCCATGACCAAGGCGTACGCCATCTTCTCCAGTCTCGGGTAGCGGAGCTCGGCATCCCGAAGTACCTTGTTCACGTAATAGATGGGCTTCTGAGCCTTGTCTTCTTCCCTCACCAAGACAGCGCTGAGGGTTTGTTCGGAGGCAGCTAAGTAGAGGTAGAGTGTTTCCCCGGGGATAGGCTTGCTGAGGAGAGGGGGGTTGACTAGATAGGCTTTAAGCTGATCGAAGGATTCTTGCTGTTGTTGACCCCACTCGAAGCCCTTAGCCCCCCTGAGAGCCTTGAAGAAGGGAAGACACTTCTCCCCTGACTTAGAGAGGAAGCGCCCTATGGCTGCGAGGCGCCCTATTAGCTTCTGAACCTCTTTCACATTTTTGGGAGGAGCCATGTCCAGTATGGCTTTGATCTTCTCGAGGTTGTCTTCGATTCCTTTTTGGCTGACCATGAGGCCTAGGAATTTCCCCAAAGAGATCCCGAACGCACACTTATTCGGGTTGAGCCTCATATCGTGCTTTCTCAGTACATCAAACGCTTCCTGTAGATCGGTAACATGGTCGGCCCCATGGATGCTCTTAACAAGCATATCATCAACATATACTTCCATGTTTCGGCCGATCTGCTCTTGAAAGACCTTGTTGACGAGGCGTTGATAGGTTGCACCAGCATTCTTCAGCCCGAAGGGCATTACCCTGTAGCAATAGAGCCCCTGATCGGTAACAAAGGAGGTCTTCGGGATATCCGGGGGGAACATGCGGATTTGATTATACTCGTAGAAGGCATCCTTGAGGCTGAGGAGTTCATGGCCCGAAGTAGCGTCGATCAAGGTGTCGATGCTAGGGAGAGGGAATGGATCTTTAGGGCATGCCTTGTTCAAGTCGGTGAAGTCGATACAGATTCTCCAGCTCACGTTGGCCTTCTTTACCATAACTACGTTCGAGAGCCATTCGGGGTAATTGACCTCTTGTATGAACCGAGCCTTAAGGAGCTTGTCCACTTCTTCTTTTATAGCTTGTTGGCGCTCGGGAGCGAATTTGCGCCTTTTCTGTTGGATCGGTTTGGACCCCGGGGCAACACTCAGGTGGTGGACGAGGAGCTCTTCGGAGATTCCTGGCATGTCGGCAGCCAACCATGCAAAGAGGTCGCGGTTCTTTCTAATGCATTGGACTATGTCGGAACATAGGGCAGATGGGAGGGTCTTGCTGATGAAGAACTTGCGGTTCGGATCTTGCTCGAAGAAGAGCACTTTCTCCAATTCATCCACCAGCTCGGACGTTGGTCGAACACTCTCTTGGGGAATCTCGAGCATCTCGAGGGAGAGGACTGGACCCCCGGTGAAGGTCATGTAACATTTGCGGGCCATCTCTTGACTTCCACTTACTTCCCCTACTCCTGTCCTTGTGGGGAACTTCATCTTGAGGTGATAAGCCGACGGGACGACCTCTAGAGCAGCAAGGCCTGGTCGGCCTAGAATCACATTATAAGCAGCTGGGATATCGACTACCATGAAGTCCATCGGTTCCGTTCGGGTAGTAGGAGTTTTGCCAATGGTTACGTCAAGGGTGATTACCTCTTCGATAGTCACTGGCACTCCTGTGAACCCGCGGAGCGTATAGCCGGCGGGCTTGAGCCTGTCTCGCGATTGCTTGAGTCCTTTAAAAGCAGCGAGGAAGAGGATGTTAACGGAGCTACCATTGTCCACCAGTATCCTCTCGACTTTAAAATTCGCCATATGGAGGTTGATCACTAGGGCGTCGCAATGGGGAGTTCGGACACCCTCGAGGTCTTCATCAGAGAAAGTGACCGGTACTCCGAGGCCTTTGGGAGGGGGGATGCCGTGCACTGAGTTGACTTCTCTGATGAAAGCCTTTCAAGAGGAGTTGGAAGTGCCTCCCATGGGGCCTCCATGAATGAGAGCAGGATGCGTTCCTCTTCAAACTCGGGAGTCTCGTCGCGCCTTTCAGAGCGCTTGTTAGCCCCCTAGGCGGAGGAGGGGGAAGATCAATTCGGTCCTTTCTCACAAATTTAGACAGCTGCCCCCTCTGGATGAGAGCCTCGATTTCATTCTTCAGGGCCCGACAATCATTAGTGTCGTGGCCGTGGTCCCGGTGATGTCGGCACCATTTCTCTTTGTCCCTCTTCTTGCCAGGGGTGTTCATCTTCGAGCAGGAGGTAGAATACCTTCCTTCTCAAACTCCATGAGAATGGTGGAAATGTTGGCATTAAGAGGAGTGAACTTCTCGAATCTGGGAGGGGGTCGGAGCTTGCCCCCGTTGTCCTTCTGGAGCTTCTTGGCTCCTTCTTCTTCAGCGGCCTTTCTCTTGGTCCCGGAGGAAGACCCCTCAAAGGTGGGGCGATGTTCAGCTTCCTTAGCCCGAATATACTTCTCGCTTCGGAGAAGGAGGTCGGAGAAGTTTTGGAGGGGCTTCTTGGCTAGGGACGATCGAAGGCTAGAGTTAAGTACATTTGATTGGAAGGCTGCTGCAGCGACCGACTGGTCGAGGGAAGCAATGGACCTTGCTTCCACGGTGAACCTTTTCACATAGTCTCTGAGATTTTCACCCTTCTTCTGGTTGAGGCAGAGTAGCGAAATGCTGGTCTTCTCTGTGTGGCGGCTACTCACAAAGTGGGTGACGAAGAGGGTCTCAAATTGTTCAAAGGAGAATATAGAGGATGGGGTGAGGCGAGAGTACCACTCCCGAGTCAGGCCTTTGAGAGTGGCCCAGAAGGTTTTGCACAATAGAGTGTCGGAAGCTTGGTGGATCAGCATAAGGGTCTTGCAGCTTTCGATGTGGTCCACGGGGTCTGACTCCCCAGAGTAAGTTTTGAACTGCGGGGGCTTGAAGCGAATTGGAACTGGTGCTTTCATGATGGTTCGAGAGAAGGGAGGTCGACTTGGACGGAGGGTTCTTCCTCTAAGCTTCTCTTCCTTGTCTAGCTGACCCAAGTGCTTCTCCATCTCGTGGAGACGACGGTAGACAGTGTCATCCCTTTGATGGTAGCCAAACGAGCCTCTGGACTCGTTTTCATACGAAGGGAAGCCGGGGCTACGACGACGGTAACTTCAGGAGTGGCGATGACTAGGAATATGATGGTGGTTGCTAGGAGCTGGGGGAGGAGTTAGGGACCGATGGCGAGTACTTTGGAGCGGAGGAGGAGTGGGGGCCCTCAGAGCATTGTTGTTGTTGGGTTGGAGATGGAGGGCTTGCAAGATGGTTGCTTGGAATTGCTGGAACTCGGCACGAGTGATAGGTGCGTCATCATTCCTTGGGGGTTGCCGATCAGCAGGAGAATGAGGCCTTCTCCTATAGTGCCCAGAGGACTCTCTCCGCCCTCTGTGAGGAGGGGACCTTCTGTATTCTCTGCGATGAGGAGATCGCTCATTTGGACGTTGTTGGCGAGAGGCTCCCTCTTGGGCCCGCCTTTCATCCAAATGGCGGCGACGATCCTCTTCTTTCTGCCAATTGTTGAGGGTGTTGCGAAGGTCATCGGAGGCCCGGGGATTGTGAGATGCCATGGATTCGGTAGAGGGGTTATGTACGAAGACGTGGTCCCATTGAGGAGGCTGCTTCTGAGGGTTGGGACGAGAGGTCCCTGCGCCGGCATTCTGGGGGCCGACGTTCTGAAGAGAGGGTTGGTCCTGCTGCGGGGGCTGATCATGTTGAGGCGAAAGTTGCCCCTGCGGCTGGACGGTTTGGAGGGGGATCTCCTATTGTGGTTGAGGAGGAGTGGGCCCACGGTTGGACCCTCTGGATCTTAGCTTTCGGGGAGGCATGGCAGGAGATGATCTTAACCAAAGGAAGAGGAAGGATAGCTATTCGTGGGTTCCCACAGACGGTGCCAATTTGTTACCGCTAAATCTGGTGTGGGGGCAAACAGTTAGAATTTGTGGATTCTTAGGAAAACTGAATAGCAAACCTGGAGCCTTTCCACCGGAGTTTGACCGTTGACTCCTGCCGTTCACCTGCAAGAAGTGCGAGACACCGGGGTTGGTGGGGGCTGATCATGTTGAGGCGGAAGTTGCCCCTACGGCTGGACGGTTTGGAGGGGGATCTCCTGTTGTGGTTGAGGAGAAGTGGGCCCACGGTTGGACCCTCTAGATCTTAGCTTTCGGGGAGGCATAGCAGGAGATGATCTTAACCAAGGGAAGAGGAAGGATAGCTCTTCGTGGCTTCCCACAGACGGAGCCAATCTATTACCGCTAAATCTGGTGTGGGGGCAAACAGATAGAATTTGTGGATTCTTAGGAAAACCGAATAGCAAACCTGGAGCCTTTCCACCGGAGTTTGACCGTTGACTCCTGCTGTTCACCTGCAAGAAATGCGAGACACCGGGGTTGATTCCGGCGACGCACCCTCCGACGCTCAAGTCAGTAATCAGAAAAGATTACGAAAGAGCGTAAACTGGAAAAAGATTGATTACCTCCTAATGGTGGTGGATGGGGGGTATTTATAGCCACCTTTGGGATCAGTTTAGGAATGAAATCCCTAATTCCCAGTGAAAGGATAGAGCGAATCAGGGCCGTTGATTGGATACAATCAAAAACCCTTATTCTATCCTGCTGAGCTCGGTTTATTGCGGGTTGGGACCCGCACCCAATTGAGATGGATCCGTTCGTGGGCTATTGGGTCTTTGGAAAAAAGATCCAGTACCCATTTCGGACCCGTTTGTAGGTGAAATTACCATTTTACCCCCAGGATCCAAGATTCGTGCCCGATTTGGACGGTTCCGATTTAACCCTATTTTTAGCCATATCAAACCTCAATGTAATAGTAAACATAGCTAAAACACAAATAAAAAATTTTCAACTTTTATTACATCAATTCTTTATAAAACACAACGGAAAATTAAACACCTTGAATTACAAATTCTTTCTTTTAGAATACATTCTTTTACAATTTACATAAGCCACAACACCATTTTATCTCATGCATCCAAATCCCAATGCTATAGGTACCCACCTGTAAAGCATGAGGCTAGAGATAACCCTAACCCCCAAAACTACCGGGGTCAGCCATAACGGTGTGAGTGACATAGAAAGAAATGCAACATGATACAACATAAGGGATAAAGCAATAAACAACATATACCAACAGTAATAAATGTAAAGAAGGAGTTAATAAAAAAATAAAACATGAAAACATCAAGTGAAACTAGACTAAGTGTCAAGTGTAGGAAAACAGAAAAACAACATGCATAAAACCAAGTCAAGAAAATACCAATGCTATATGCTGACTCTCTAATGCACACTTCTTGAATCTATGCTCCCCACTCTACATAGATCCAGTGCAAGCCCTTAACGTTCCCTACTTAATAGGGTTTAGTCCCTCGTTATCCTTCTACGATGACTACTATGAAATCTAGATAAACTGTGAGTATTAGCCCATGCCTCGATAATTCCGGAGGTCAATCCCTATCCACCGATAATTCTGAAGACTATTTCACTCACACCTAGGAATCTTTGAGAATACCCCACACCGCAAGCTATGGCACCTCATCACACGAATACCCCCATGAGTGTCGCCTCGACCCCGATAATTCTGAAGATCAATCCCATACCGCAGGTAATTCCGGAGACTATTTCACTCACACCTCGATAATTCTAGGGATTATCCCACACCGCAGGCCATACTGAGGTTCATAACCCATGTTCTCATTTCATCATATCACCATCTAGTGCTTGTCCTTATCCTTTTAAGTTAATTAGTTAATTACGAATCTCCTAGAGTTGGTGTACCCTATCGGACTTAACTCAACTGATCAACAACAAAGACTCAACTAACCAAATCACAAAATCTCAACTGCCGATAATTTGGGTCCCACTCACCCTTTAGAGACTCGTAACTCAACCATCAATACCAAATCTTTCAATAAAACTCATAATTCCATCATCAAAACGTTTATATAAAGAAAACTTCTTAAATCAACAAAAATCCATATTCATTTAATGTGCTCATAAAATTCCAGAATTAAAATAAGATATTATATCCATTAAATAGTAGCAAATCATATTTTGAAGTCGTAGAATATCATAAAACATCAATCCCTTCGAAAACCACATACTTCTCTTTATAAGGTCATAGGAAAGTAATTTAATTTTTATTATAAACAATATAATACTCTCTGTAAATATTGTAATCTGTAGCAAAACATCACCTAAAACAGTATATCAATAATCCATAAGCTCGAAGAAATAATCGTTCAAAAGAAACGAAGAAAACTCAATAAGACAATCCAAAACAGCAGGTGCGGTCGACTGTCAAAACAGTGCAAAATAACGGCAGTCGACTGTGTTAGGGTTGTGTCTTGTATACTCGTTGTTCAGATTAAAAGAAGGTAATATAAAGTACGGAGTTCGAAGCGTCGAAGTGAGTAGAAGGAGAAACAGCAACAGCAAGGGTGCAGGCTAGTTGCGGTTGATCGGTCTTGGTGACAGTCGATCGCACCCCCCGACTGCATCCCCGACCGCTCCTAGTACAGGGAATGTCAGAGAGTGGTACGGTCGACCGGTCTTGTTCGACGGTCAACCACTCGCGGTGCTGAATCGTTTTTGGGCTTCGTTTTGTTTGGTCGATTCAGCCCAATCTTCAACTCCAAGTTAGATCGTGCGGCTCCTATTCAGTTACTTTTTTTCCAGGTTTTATCGGACGACTAAGGATCAAGATTAGACCTAGGTTTCTCTCTATTCTTCTATATATATTATAAACTCCTCCAATATGAGAGGCAGTACTTCATAGATTCTTTTCTCCATTGCAAAGAGAGGCTCGAGAAAGAGATAGTTCTTGGTGGGTGAGTTTAATTCCTTGTGTCAAGTGAATCAGTAACTCCTTGTAATCTCTTCTAGTTGAATATCAGATCTCCCTATATTTCTCCTCGGATTAAGCAAAAGCTAACCAGAATAAGTCATCATTGTTGTGTTTGTGTTAGTTTGGTGGATCTACTTGCTTGCTCAATTTATTCCCCTCGTCTACTTCGACTTCCTCATTGCTCTAATTAGTTCCGCAGCGACCAGATGGTGTTTGTTGACCCCCCCCCCCCAATCCCAACAACTGGTATCAGAGCTTTAGGTTGTCGAGTTCCTTGCTTAAGATGACAGGCCACAGTATTTTGAAGATCAAGCAGTTTGATTGTAAGATCAATTTCAATCTTTGGAAGACTGACATGTATGATGTTCTTGTTCAAGAACGGTTGCAGTCAGCAGTTAAGAAGAAGGAAGATCCAACTTATATGAAGGATAGCGTTTGGGAAGATATTCGTGAAAGAGCCATAAGTTTAATCCGACTATCCTTGGCGGACGAGGTCAAGTGCAGATTTCTTGAAGAAACTGACGTGGCGAGTTTGTGGGAAAGACTCATAACTGACTACTCTGGTTCGTCGTTATTAGATCAGATGCAATGGAAGAGGAAGTCATTCCGTTTATCTATGAAGGAAGGTACAGATCTCTAAGACCACATTACAGAGTTCAATAAGGTATTATCTGAACTTAAGGCGATCAATCCAGATGTGTGAGAGGAAGATAAAGCTTTCAACCTGATATATTCACTGCCGGATTCGTATGAGCCTTTGATCACGACCATGCTACACGGTAGATCTGCCAAGGAGAGTATTTCGGTAGATGGTGTAATCAAAGCATTGAAGGAAAATCAACTTAGGAAGGAGACCCATAAATCATCATCGTCTATTCCTACAAGTTATCTAGCAGTGGATGGTCCTTCGGGGGGAAGACAAAGTGCTTTGTAAAAGGATTCGATCCGTTGCCGATATTACAAGAGGCCAGGGCATATCAAGAAAGACTGTTGGAAATTGCAGAATCAAAAGAGCACCAAGAACGGGAGTTCAGCCGCTAATGTAGTTAGTGCCTTTGGTGCCTTTGATTCAGGTGGTTCGTGTCTTCTTATTTCAAATTCTTTAGAAGTGGATTCTAGTTGGTTTCTTGGCTCAGGGAGTTCTTCTCATATTTGCTCCAAGAGGGAGTTGTTTTCTACCTATAAGTCGACTACAGAGCATTGTGTGACAATGGGAACTGGAGAGATTTGTGAAGTAGTGGGTGAGGGAACAGTTGAGTTAAAGATGCCAGGTCTAAACATGTTCACTTTAAGGGATGTTTTGCATATTCCTCTGCTAAAACGGAATCTGATTTCCTTGGGAACTCTTGATGCACGAGGTTGCAGGTACACAGCTCGAGGTGGAGTTCTGTCTGTTTTTCAAGGTCGTCGTGAAGTGATTAGAGGTATGAGAATGGTTGGGCCAAGCCAACACAATCTCTACAAGCTTTGGGGAATTCAAAAATCCTGCGCAGGGGTTGCTAGTTCTTTTGCCATTATTCCCGCAAGCTTAGCTAGTTTGCCGCAACTAGAATCATGGAGATGAGACCACGACATTCGAATATCGTCGAGAGGGGGAGAATGCCTATGGGTAGGTGGAGTTCGTGCGGAGTTTGGCAACTTTGTAAGTACATCTACGGAGGTGTGCCTTTGAGGGGAGACACTGGATTTGGTGAGATTGGGGAGAGATTATTTCAGTTAGAAGAATAAGCAATTGTTCTAAGTTTTCTTTGCAAGTGGAATTTGTTAGAGTTTGGAGATGAGTAACACATCATGTGATAGCACTCGTATGCTATCCAAGGTGGAGTTTGTTAGGGTTGTGTCTTGTATACTCGTTGTTCAGATTAAAAGAAGGTAATATGAAGCACGGAGGTCGAAGCGTCGAAGTGAGTAGAAGGAGAAACAGCAGTAGCAAGGGTGCAGGCTAGTTGCGGTCGACCGGCCTTGGTGACAGTCGATCGCATCCCCCGACCGCACCCCCGACCGCTCTTAGTATAGGGAATATCAGAGAGTGGTACGGTCGACCGGTCTTGTTGGACGGTCGACCACCCGCAGCACTGAATCGTTTTTGGGCTTCGTTTTTGTTAGGTCGGTTCAGCCCAATCTTCAACTCCAAGTTAGATCGCGCGGCTCCTATTCAGTTACTTCTTTTCCCTGGTTTTATCGGACGACTGAGGATCAAGATTAGACCTAGCTTTCTCTCTATTCTTCTATATATATATATATATTGTAAACTCCTCCGATATGAGAGGCAGTACTTCATAGATTCTTTTCTCCATTGCAAAGAGAGGCTCGAGAGAGAGATAGTTCTTGGTAGGTGTGTTTAATTCCTTGTGTCAAGTGAATCAGTAACTCTTTGTAATCTGTTCTAGTTGAATATCAGATCTCCCTATATTTTCCCTCGGATTATGCAAAAGCTAACCGGGATAAGTCATCGTTGTTGTGTTTGTGTTAGTTTGGTTGAACTACTTGCTTGCTCAATTTATTTGCCTCATCTACTTTGACTTCCTCATTGCTCTAATTAGTTTCGCTGCGACCGGAGGGGATTTGTTGACGCCTCAATCCCAACAGACCATCCTATTGAAATTCCCAAAAATAAAGAATGTCGGTCGACCGTAGGCTTCTATACAACCAGTTCAAAGCTTTGTGCACATTTCGACTGATACTTGATTAAACTTTGTGACATCAAAATAAATTTCCTGAGATGCTAAAATATGGCTTGTATAACATATAGGAATTTATAAAATAAATCAAAATCATCTCGAATCCATAAAAGAATAAGTTTTCACAAAATTCCTTCAAATGGCAATACCCATACATGAATGTTCATAAGGGGTTTTAGCTTCAGTTTTAGCATCAAAACTCTTCGAATAGAAGTAGTAAATTATCTAGTTCAATCTCAGTATGAAAATAATCAAGATTTAATTTAAAACTTCACAAAACGCACAAAAACTCAATTTCTTCAAAACAGTGAATTAGAATATATATAAGTGTATGTGTGTATGCTTAAGCATCAAGAATCCATTCTAAATACGCAATATATTATTTTAATCAATCTGAGTATTGAAAACAACTCAAATTCAACTCGAAAACTTCCCAAAATCTCAAAATGCAATTTCGGCTGAACACACACAGATCCGAAATTTTCATTACTCAATCCCACTTCAAAACTTGATCTTTTTAATTGAATAACTTTCTTTGTAATTCATTAAACTCATGCTCCATCACTCACAATAGTTTACCCGTGAATGTATGCAATTATAATAACCATTCAACAAGTTTCATTCATCAGGAATTCATCAACAGTGTGTGTGTGTGTGTGTGTGTGTGTGTGTGTGTGTGTGTGTGTGTGTATCAATCAGAAAAGATCCCAACTTTGTACAGATTGTACGTTATGAAACATACCACTTATTATATCCAACCCAAAATAGCGAGCATATGATGGAAAACAACCTATTCATGACTTCTAATAAGTTCTTTAACAATCCCAATTCATCAATTAGAGTTTTAATTCATCAATGGCATAGTTTTCATAAAAAGAGTCAATCTTTTAGTTCATCTACTCATCAAAATTCATATAATCATCATACAATTCTTAATCATGCTTTCTAATACACAAACCATCACATACAACATGTTTAGAACAATAAGAAAATAAACATATGTCACTCACCTTATTCAAGAATCAACCGGAGATAATAAAGAAAATAAGAAAACCCTTCCTTTCGCAAGAAAACCAAGATCCTCGCTTCGAAATTTGAAGAAAATAATAATAAAGAAATACTTTTGTGTAGTGCAGCAAAGAGACGGCTGCACTCTCTTTTAAATAGACCGGAAATATGGTTTTAGGGTTTTTGAATAAATTTGTAAAATATCCCTTTTGAATATATCTTTACATATATAAATCCTTATACTTGGAAATTAGATTAAACCAATTCAATTTAAATTAAAAACAAAACCAACACTCTAGATCTGGCCGGCACTGTTGTAAAACACAGAAAAACGAAATTTGTACTTTTTGCCTCTAAGTGTCAATTTTGCAAAAAGACCATTTTTAAACAAAACCAAAATAAACCAAATTTATTAAAACATAAAGTAAACTCTTCACCTCTGAATTGACTAGCCATCATGCTTAGCCCAAAATCCGAAAATCTGGAGTTTTTACTCCAAGTGGTAATTTTGCACAAAAGTTCCTCCTTTTGTATTATTTGCAAATAGGTCAAACAATTATCAGAAAAATCCAAAAAAAATCATAAATAATATCTAAAAATAAATAATGGGTTTACCCAAAATAATTTCTGATTTTGAACTTTCTAAGAAGATATTTGCACATGTTTTGCACATGTAAAAAGATAAATTTCAAAAAATATTTATTAAATCACAAAAAATCATATTCATTCATTTATTAATCTCAAAATCATTATTTAAAAAATCTGGGGTATTACATTATCCATATCCAAGATGGTGAGGGTTTCATTCCAGATGACAAGGAGTAGATCCTTGTGAAAGATGCAGTCGCTGATCAAAGATAACAGAGTTAATATAGGGGTTGGGTGGTGAAGAGGTCTATGTGGTGTCCATACGAGTGAAAAGGAGAGGCAGGATTGGCATGTTGACAAAGATGGTGGTCAGATAGAGGGAGATGATGGCTTTGCCTTCCTAAAGCCACCCAAAGTGTCTGTCGAGTGTAATGGACTTGGGAAGAGTTGTCCGTGCTAGAGAAAAACCCTGAAATGACCATACCAAATCATATAAAATTTGAATTTAACAAAGCAGAAGATATAGAAAAAGGAAAAACACCACAAATAATGTTTGTGAAAAAAACACTATCAATAAGAAACAAACAACAGGCGTTGGAGATAATAACAATAATAAATACATGACAATGGTAAATTGAACAAACAAATTACCCTTGTAGATACAGGAGCTATTAATTCACATATTAAACAAACAAATATAAAAACAACGGACTTAATAGCATTAGAAAACTCATATTACTATTTGGACTACTATAACAATAGACATCCAATTGTCCATAAAATAGTATTACCACTAAAAATAAACAATATAAATAAAATACTATTACATTTACATGAAGACCCAGAGCACAATAATGAAAGGTTATTGGGAACTGACTTCCTTACATCAGTACAACCATACTCAATACAATAAGAAAAAGTAACAATGATAGTAAATAATAAAAACTAGTATTATACATGTGCTGTGCACGTGGGGAAAGTTGGGGGGGGGGGATGAAAAGGGCAAAAAAAAATTCTACCAGCACGTGCGTTGCATGGGTTGGGATATGGACAAATTACACTAAGGTCTTCTCCCATTATAGTAGTAGAGATAAAGTAATAAATAGAATATTGTCTAAATTAATCCATTAAGAGCAACCAAAAAATACATTATACATACAAATAAAATTTGTATATGAAGGATACAAATTAAGAAACTATCACAGTCTAAAAGATACTAGAGCAAGCACAAGCTTATGCCGTGAAAATATATTACCAAAATATAACCAAGATAGAAATAATAAAAAAGTAATAACTAGATTGACAGGACAAACCATTATGCTTGACATGTATCAACAAAATGTTACGATATAAGTAGAAAATTACATCCTAAAAATACCAATAATATACCAATTTGACGATATGAATAATGATGTATTATTAGGAAACGACTTTTATGACAATGCTATCTTATGATAATATCACACAAAATAGTTATATTTACAACACATTGTAAACACCAAGCAATAACAATTCGAATAACACAACCTTATTCTAGGACATACTTATCACATATCAGAGTTTCTTCAGCTCAGCACGGTGAATATCAATATTTACCAAACAAAACCAGAATACAACAAGTACAAGAATCAACTACACAAGAAATTTTACAAAAATAATTAGAAGATCTGTATGGAGAAGACCCTTTAGCAAAATGGCACTTAAGTAAACTCACGGCTTATATAGAGTTAATAGATAAGAAGAAAGTAATAAAAGTTAAACCTATAAAACATACTTTAATAGATTTAGAAGAATTCAAAATACATATAAAAGAACTAATAAAAATCAATTACATAAGAAAGTCACAAAATCCACAATCATCATCAGCATTCATAGTAAGGAATCACTCAGAAGAAGAAAAAAAAGGTAAATCTAGAATGGTAGTAAATTATAAGGAACTAAATAAATATATTAAAAGATTTGGATATCCATTACCATATGATATATGCAGATATTACTAAACACAGTAAGAATAAGAAAAACATACTCAAAATTCAATTGCAAATAATGGTTTTACCATGTAAAACTAACAGATGAATCAAAACAATTAACAACATTTAGTACACCACAAGGATTTTATGAATGGAATGTATTACCTTTCAGATATAAAAATAGTTCAGGAGTATTTCAAGAATATATATGGATAAGATATTTGAAAAATACAATAATTTTATACTAGTATATGTTGATGATACCCTAATAGGATCCGAAAACGAATAACAACATAAAGAACATTTACTAAAATTCACAGAAATAGTAAAACATATAGAAATTATATTATCCAAAAAGAAAATGGAGTTATTCAAGACAGAGATAGAATTGTTAGAAACAAAACTATCACACGAAGGAATAGAACTACAACCATATACAGCAGA
The DNA here is from genome assembly GCA_017893485.1 of Hemerocallis citrina. Classification (NCBI taxonomy): domain Eukaryota; kingdom Viridiplantae; phylum Streptophyta; class Magnoliopsida; order Asparagales; family Asphodelaceae; genus Hemerocallis; species Hemerocallis citrina. The sequence continues at coordinate 118,288,321 of CM030362.1, forward strand.
AAAAATAAAGACATTCCCGAATATATTAAAAGAAAAAAGAGAATTACAAGCCATAATTGGAAGACTAAAACAAACAAGATGATATACTACAAAAACTGAAAATATACAAGAAATGGAATGGGCCACAAACGATGAAGAAAAACTTAAAATATTAAAATAACAAATTTCATAATTAACCAAACTAAGATTACTTGTTAAAGAATGTACATGGATAATAGAAAACAGATGCAAGTGAAAATAATTAGGGAGCAATATTAAAATTTATAGAAAAAGATGAAAAAGAAGAATAACTAGCCAAATATACTAGTGGATCATTTACACAAATACAACAGAAATATCACGTAAATGGAAAAGAATTATTAGCAATATTAGAAGCCATAAAAAAGTTTGAGTTATTCATAATACATATAAAATTCACAGTAAGAACGAATAATACCCAAGCAAAAACTTGGATTAACAAATTAATAGATCCAACTATTGCAAATAAAAGATTAATAAGACGGCAGATGGAACTAGCACATTATGATTTTACAATAGAAAATATAAAAGAAAAATATAATTTCTAGCATATTTTCTATCAAGAAACTGACAATTTTGTTTTTGTAGGATGGAAAATAGAGTCCCGTAGAAAATGATATAGTTTTCCTCAAGAAAACTGTGGAGCAAATAAATGAAGCATTTAACCATTTACAATTGCAAATACGTGAACTTCATAGTTTATTTTACCATCACATAAATTCTGAACATATTAAGAAAATGAGTGAAGGGAGTAAACCTATCAACCTACAAAATACGAATGAAATCACAAAAATGGCCACACAAGCGAGAAGCTCCACATCCATACAACCAACTACCTACAAAGAAAGTTTACTCTCAAATCCTCCAAAATATTCAAAGAATTATTTATTTTTACAATATATTGGGAAATTATGCCAGACCACCCAGTAAATCAATTTATCAGAACTATTTCTCAACAATATATGGACAAAGCAATTATACTCGCTGGAGCAAATCCAAAGATAGTAAAAGTATTATTTGAAAGATGACTTATTCACTGCATATATCCATTAAGAGAATGCGAAGAACTTAGCCAGCTACCAAGAGAAGTATATAAGTCTGCTAAAAGCTACTTTGGTCTTACAAAAGCCTCCAAAATATATGTTTGGATATTCTCAGCAATTCCGGAATTTCTTGAAGATGAAGAAGAACTCCCTGCATAATATATTATAAAAATATGGATGACTACACAAATTCTTTTTGGAGCAACTAATATAGTACCATATAAAATTGAAGAATTTGAAAAACTATTCCAACAATGAGAGCTATGGGATTTAGAACTATGTATTGCAATTTAAAAGACATACAAAATAGAGACAGTAACATAAGGATCTATGATAGCCCAGATCCACAAAAATTAATGATCTAAGTATAGCAAAGATAAAACAGCCACAGTCGAAGAAAGAAGTCTTTGACAGCGGGTACAAATACTAGATAAAGGGGCCATGACCATGACAGAAGAGACAACTGTCCACTACTGTAGATTCACAAATGCTGACAATGTGGGAAAGGACAAGATAAATCTGAAGAATAGTTGTTTCTAATGTGAGTGGAGAATGATGAAAGCCATGATGTAACTAGAGCAATTATTGAAGACTAATGTAAGCAGTGATGCAATTGTAACAATTATTAAACATATGATGTAAGCAGTGACACATGTAAACTAAGTGTAAGTTGATCCCATAGTCTACAAAAAGGAAAGACATAAGAAGAAGAAATGGAGACAATCTAAGAGAGAAATTCTATATAATCTTGTAAGAAGAGTTGATCTGTAAGAAGTATAGAATCAATAACGACTATCTTTCTTGTTATTTTTTGTTCAATGTAAGGTATGACTAACTAATCTCTTCCCCTCAGAGAGAGTTTTATAAGATTCTACCTAAAAGATATGGCAAAAAGACCATTTTACAACCTCCTGTAGTTGAGCTATACACCTTGTAGTAGGAAACGAGCTAGGTTTGTAGCGCTCCGAATTTCCAATATGATATCTCAGAAATATGTGGCACTATTTTCAGCATCAACCTCAATTGTAATAGTAAACATAGCCAAAAACACAGATAGTTTTTTTTCCAACTTTTATTACATCAATTCTTTACAAAACATAGCGGAAAAACAAACACCTTGAATTACAATCTTTTCTTTTACAACACATTTTTTTACAATTTACATAAGATCTATTATCATTCTAGCACATGCATCCAAATCCAAGCTATAAGCACCTACCTGTAAAACATGAAGCAAGAGATAACCCTAACCCCCAAAACTACTGGGGTTAACCATAATGGTGTGAGTGACATCAAAAGAAAAACGACATAAATAAAACATAAGGCATAGAGTCATAAACAACATGTATTAACAGTAAGAATAAATGAAAAGAATATGGAATAACAATAAATAAAATATGAAAACATCAAGGAATATGAAATAGTAAATAGTAGGGTATGAAAACATCAAGTGAGACTAGACTAAGTGTCAAGTGTAGAAAAGAGGAAAACAACATGCAGAAAACAAAGTCAAAAAAATAACAATACTATATGCTGACTCTCTAATGCATACTTGTCGGATTATATGCATTCCATACTACATAGGTCCGGTGCAGGCCCTTAACGTTCTCCACTTTATAGGGTTAAATCCCTCGTTATGCAACTAATCCTACTACGGTGATGGAAACAAGATCCAGAATACTCTGCGAATAGGCATCACAACCCTCGACGCGCAAGCATCATGTAAGAATAGCTCGAAAACTGGAGAATCACCTCCCTATCGTGTATTCCACTAATAGGCTTGTGAGGCCCTCGACGAGTCGATACACCAGGTACATCCCGTGAATAGGCCCGCCGATCCTCAACACGCAAATGCACCCTGCATGCTCTGTGAATAAGCCTGCAGACCCTCGACACGCAAACATACAAATATCCTCTCGAGACAGAACAACACACAAGTCCTGGAACGCATCCGTTGGACCCAAACCAAGTGCATATACTTACGTTTCCCAAGTTCCATCACATCTCCACTAGTACCTGTTCTTAAGTTGGTTATTATTAAAAATACAAAAAAATTTCCTCTCTAGAGTTAGTGTATCCTGCTGGACTTAATTCTACAAAGCAACCCTAATAACCCCAACTGGTCACAATCCACAAAATCTCATCTACCGGTTCACAGGACTCTCACTCAACTCTTAGAGATTCACCAAAACGAATATCAACACCAAAACTTCTAATAAAACTCACAAACCCATCATCGAAACGTTTATAATAAGAAAACCTTTTAAATCAACAAAATTCAAATTCATTAAATGTGCTCATAAAATTCCAGAATTCAAATAAAACACTAAATCCATTAAATAACAGAGGAAACATATTTTTAAGTCGTAGGATATCACAAAACATCAATTACCTTAAAGAAAATATATTGCTATATGAAGTTATAGAAGAACAAGTTAGAAGTCTATATAAACAAAATACAACTCTTTGTAAAATACAAAACCTCATCTAAAGCAGTAGATTAATAATCCATAATATTGAAGAAATAACTGTTTAAAGAAAACACCTGAAAACTCAAGAAATCCATCAGTCAGAGCAATGACAGTCGACTATTGAACATTGTCAGTAGACCGTCCTGCGAAAATCCGAAAAACTCATCCAGGACAGTGACAGTCGACTGTCTATCCCTACAGACTACAGTTTGAAAGTTGTGCATGTTTTACTGATACATCGATTTACTTTATAAAAATGCAAATTTGTAAGAAACCAAATTCGTGAGATAGTTGGATATAACTTGTACAACATGTAGGAGTTATTAAAACAATCAAAAACACTTGAAGATCTCAAAATAGAAATTTTCACAAAAATCTTTCAAACCAGTCAACCTATATATGTATATGTTCAAAATAGGGATTTAAGCATCAATTTTAGTATCAGAATTTGCCAAATAGAGTAGTGTATAGTTCAAAATCAATTCAGTATCAAAACAACTCAGATCCAATCGAAGATTTTATGAAAACATCAACAACAACAAAAAAAAAACATTTTCGGCAGAACACATGGTTTTATGTGCACCTGTTCATATATGCCTATATGTAGAAGTGTTTAAGCCTCAAGATTCAATTGTATGCAAGCAATATATCGTTCTAATCAAACTCAGTATAAAACAACTCAAATCCAATTTGAACACTTCATAAAAGCATCAAAATCAGATCGGCTGAACACCTTCAGACCGAAACATCAAGAACCCTCTTTTCTCATCAAAATTGATCTGTTAATTCAAAATCTCTTCTTGTAATTCATTAGAATCATATCCAATCACTCACAATAGTTTACCCAGGAGTATATGCAATCATAATAACCATTTGACAAGTTCCATTCATCAAAATTTCATCAACAATGTATATGTATATATATCGATCAGTAAAAGGTCTTAACTTGTTCAAATTGTACATTATACAACATATGCTCATTATATCCAACCAAATCAGTGGCAAAACTGAAAGGAACAACCTACTCATGGTTTCCATTAGGTTCTTAACAAATCTCTAGTCATCTACTTAGGGTTTTAATCATTAATAGTATAGTTTCATGGAAATTAAAGATTCAATTTTTAGTTCATCTACTCATCAAAATTCATTATATCTTCATACAGTCATACAACATGAATTCTAATAGATAAATCATCACATACAACATGCTTAGAACAAAAAGAAAACAAACATATGTCGCTCACCTTATTGAAGAATCAACCGAAGATAATAAATAAATAAGAAAAATCCCCTATTCGCAAGAAAACCAAGATCCTCGCTTTAAAAATCCAAGAAAATAATAATAATGAAATTATTTTGTGTGGTGCAGCAAAGAGGCGACTGCACTCTCTTTTAAATAGGCCGGAAAATAGGGTTTTAGGGTTTGTGAATAGATTTGTAAAATACCTCTTTTAAAATATATCTCTACATATATAGATCCTTATACTTGGAAATTAAACAAAACCAACTAAATTGATATTTAAAAACAAGAATAACTACCCTATAATCAGCCGACACTGTTTTGAAAACCCAGAAAAATGAAATTGCACTTTTATCCCTCTAAGTGGCAATTTTGCAAAAAAAAAACCATTCTTTATCAAAACTTGCAAAATAAACCAAATTTATTATATAAAAAAAGCAAACTCTTTACCTCTTAGTTGACTAGGCATCATACCCAGCCCAAAAATCCAAAAATCTAGAGTTTTCACTCCAAGTGGTAGTTTTGTACAAAAGTCCCTCTTTTTGTAATATTTGCAAATAGTTCAAATAATTATCAGAAAAATCCAGAAAATTAACAAATAATATTTAATAATAAATAATGAGTTTTCCCAAAATAATTTTTGACTTTGAAATTTCCAAGAAAATATTTGCATGTGTTTTGCAGTGTAAAAAGGTAAATTTCAGAAAAATATTTATTAAATCACCAAAAATCATTTTTAATTCATTTATTAATTTTAAAAGCATTAATTAAAAATCTGGGGTATTACATCACTCCCTCCTTAGAATAGTTTTGTCCTCAGAACTACTACTAATAGGGTCCAAACAAAAATAAGCAAAAAGAAACTAAATCTCATAGTTTAAGAAATGCAATTACACAAGAGAATGTAACCTAACAAAAGCAATACAATCAACTCAAAGAGCACAATCATACAAAAGAATTCAATCATACAAAACGAACGTAATCATACAAAAAGTTCAGGAAAAACCTTCCGCATGCGATCCTCCGACTCCCACGTAGCTCCCGCTGCGCAACTCTGATAACTTGTCTTCAGAAACCTACTGCAACATCCTCTGAATCTCTGCATCTAATTTCTGACATTCCACCCTCTGCTTCAACCTTATGAGGATCTATGGCCACTCCCTCCTTAGAAAGGATATGACCAAGAAAGCTACCTCGAACTTCCAAAACTCACACTTCGACAGCTTGGCAAACAAGTTATGCTCCCGCAACTTCTGTAACACCTCTGTCAAGTGCATAGAATGCTCTTCCTCCGACTTCGAACCTGATGATACCCCTTTACTCACCAATTCATTAACCTGCTCCTGACTTCATCTGGAATCATTAACTTAGATACCATAGCAGTCATTTTCGGGTCCTTCTTCTTCTCCCGAAAAGTCACTGCAGAAATACCTAGTGCTTTTACTAACACCTTTTCCTCTTGCATTCAATTGTGGCATCATATATTACCATCCAATCAATGTCCACAATCACATCCACACCCCGAACTTGCAGCTCAATGAGATCAATGCCAAATAATCTCCCACCAATCTAGACATCACAGTCCTCGTGATATCAATCAGCAATCGATTCTTCCCCTGATGGTGTCGCCACCATCAAGACTCTGCTGGGAAACAACTTAGGTTCCACACCTAAGACTTTTGCAAAATTGGGCGACACAAATGTATGCAAAGAACCAGTATCAAATAAAACTTTTGCTTTTATTCCATTAACCAAAAAAAATTCTGTTACATGGAGAATGATACTCAAATCTCCCATTTATTCTCAAACAAAGTTTTACTTAATACATAAATAATTGAATTCAAAATTCTTGCACACCCCAGATAACATCTTCTGAGTTACTCGCATCCTCCTCAGTCAATGCGAACACTCGCCCCTGCCTCTGGACTTTTCCTCCGCCTGCACCATCCTTCTTCAACTGCGAACAGTTTGGTCTGAAATGCCCTTCATGACCACACTGATAACAAATATGTGCCTTCCGAGACTTGGTGCATGTTGCCTGATAATGACCTGCCTCTCCATAGTGGAAATAAGTCACGCCTTGAATTACGGGTGCCTTCTGCACTGGCCTACTGATCTTGCCCTAATTCACTGGGAACTCCTTCCCACTCTGACTAACTGCTAGCCTCTTGTTCTTGTTCCAGGTCTCTTGCTTCTTCTGGAACTGATCCATATTTTCTTTTGTCATAGCTGCTCTCCTGACCAGCTTATCAAACCTCCTTATGCCCAAAGGAATCATCCTCAACCTCAAATTTGGCCTCAAGCCCTGCTCGAACTTCTTGGCCTTCTTTGCTTCATCAACAATCAGCTCTGGTGCATACCTTGACAGCTGGGCGAACTTAGTCTCATATTTGCGTACTGTCATGCTGCCTTGTTGCAGATTCAAGAATTCCGTTGCCTTCTTCTCCTGGATATCCAGAGGAAAGAAATGATCCCTGAACTTATCCAGAAAGCCTCCCAAGTCACTTTCCGATCTCCAAAGTCCTCTTCACTGATTGCCACCAGACGCTAGCATCCTTCTCTAACTGCATCGTAGCTAATTCACCTTATTGACTGCTGGGATTTCCAGAACTTCGAACACCATCTCCATCTGTCTAATCCAATCATCAACCTCATTTGGATCAGACTGTCCCTCAAATACAGGCAGCTTCATCCGCTTGAAGGACTCAACCTGCTTGATCGGATCAGTGTTAACAAACACTGGTCCAGCTCCTTGATTCTAATTTTGATCCTGTGCCATGCTAGCTGCCATGAATGTGTTCAAGGTCTGATACACCCTGGTAATCTCAGTCTCAAGATCAAGTCCAGCCCCATGGGAACCTTCATCCCCATCACCATTACCATCATTCATGGTCCTGGGTCCTGCCATTATACTGAATACTACAAAATGAAGGTAAAGTTAGAGCATTACAACACAGTTCATGTCCACATCAATACCTCATGGCAAAACCTAATCCATACCCCAAACCAAAACATCATGTTTTAACTCTATGTGATACTCACACTCTAATGTCCACACCTAGGTACTCACGCTCTAATGTCCATACCTAGGTTTATTTTTATACCATATTTATTATTATTATTGAAGCATGCTCTGATACCAATCTCTGTAGTGCTCCGAATTTCCAATATGATATCTCAGAAATACGTGGCACAATTCCCAGCATTAACCTCAATTGTAATAGTAAACATAGCCAAAAACACAGATATATGTTTTTTCCAACTTTTATTACATCAATTCTTTACAAAACACAGCGGAAAAACAAACACCTTGAATTACAATCTTTTCTTTTACAACACATTTTTTTACAATTTACATAAGCTCTATTTTCATTCTAGCACATGCATCCAAATCCAAGCTATTAGCACCTACCTGTAAAACATGAGGCTAGAGATAACCCTGACCCCCAAAACTACAGGGGTCAGCCATAACGGTGTGAGTGACATCAAAAGAAAAACGACATGAATAAAACATAAGGCATAGAGTCATAAACAACATGTATTAACAGTAAGAATAAATGAAAAGAATATGAAATAACAATAAATAAAACATGAAAACATCAAGGAATATGAAATAGTAAATAGTAGGGTATGAAAATATCAAGTGAGACTAAACTAAGTGTCAAGTATAGAAAACAGGAAAACAACATGCAGAAAACCAAGTCAAGAAAACATCAATACTATATGCTGACTCTCTAATGCATACTTGTCGGATTCTATGCATTCCATACTACATAGGTCCGGTGCAAGCCCTTAATGTTCTCCACTTTATAGGGTTAAATCCATCATTATGCAACTAATCCTACTACGGTGATGGAAACAAGATCCAGAATACTCTGCAAATAGGCATCACAACCCTCGATGCGCAAGCATCATGTAAGAATAGCTCAAAAATCGGAGAATCACCTTCCTGTCGTGTATCCCACGAATAGGCTTGCGAGACCTTCGACGTGCAGATACACCAGGTACATCCCGTGAATAGGCCTGCCGACCCTCAACACGCGAATGCACCATGCATGCTCTGTGAATAGGCCTGCAGACTCTCGACACGTGAATGTACAAATTTCCTCCCGAGACAGAACAGCACACAAGTCCTGGAACGCATCCATTGGACCCAAACCAAGAGCATATATTTACATTTTCCAAGTTCCATCACATCTCCACTAGTGCATGTCCTTAAGTTGGTTATTATTAAAAATATAAAAAAAATCCCCTCTCTAGAGTTAGTGTATCCTGCCGGACTTAATTCCACAAAACAACCCCAATGACCCCAACTGGTCACAATGCACAAAATCTCATCTACCGGTTCACAGGACTCCCACTCAACTCTTAGAGATTCACCAAAATAAATATCAATACCAAAACTTCAAATAAAACTCACAAATCCATCATCGAAACGTTTATAATAAGAAAACCTTTTAAATCAATAAAATTCAAATTCATTAAATGTGCTCATAAAATTCCAGAATTCAAATAAAATACTAAATCCATTAAATAACAGAGGAAACATATTTCTAAGTCGTAGGATATCACAAAACATCAATTACTTTAAAGAAAATAAATTACTATACGAAGTTATAGAAGTAGAAGTTAGAAGTCTATATAAACAAAATACAATTCTTTGTAAAATACAAAACCTCGTCTAAAGCAGTAGATTAATAATCCATAATATTGAAGAAATAACTTTTTAAAGAAAATGCCAGAAAACTCAAGAAATCCATCAGCCAGAGCAATGACAGTCGACTATTGAACATTGTTGGTCGACTGTCCTGCGAAAATCCAAAAACTCGAGAAAACTCATCCGCAGTGACAGTGAGTCGACTGTCGAGAAGAACTAGTCGACTGTCCGGCAAAAATCTGAAAATTCAATAAAAACTCATCCGGGACAGTGACAGTCGACTGTTGAGAAAAACCCGTCGACTATCTATTCCTATAGACTGCAGTTTGAAAGTTGTGCATGTTTTACTGATACATCGCTTTACTTTATAAAAACGCAAATTTGTAAGAAACCAAATTCCTGAGATAGTTGGATATAACTTGTACTACATGTAGGAGTTATTAAAACAATCAAAAATACTTCAAGATCTCAAAATAGGAATTTTCACAAAAATCTTTCAAATCAGTCAACCTATATATGTATGTGTTCAAAATAGGGATTTAAGCATCAATTTTAGTATCAGAATTCACCAAATAGAGTAGTGTATAGTTCAAAATCAATTCAGTATCAAAAAAACTCAGATCCAATCGAAGATTTTATGAAAACATCAAAAAAATCAATTTTCGGCAGAACACATGGTTTTATGTGCACTTGTGCATATATGCCTATATGTAGAAGTGTTTAAGCCTAAAGATTCCATTGTATGCAAGCAATATATTGTTCTAGTCAAACTCAAAACCACTCAAATCCAATTTGAACACTTCATAAAAGAATCAAAATCAGATCGGCTGAACACCTTCAGACCGAAACATCAAGAACCCTCTTTTCTCATCAAAATTGATCTTTTAATTCAAAATCTCTTCTTGTAATTCATTAGACTCATATCCAATCACTCACATTAGTTTACCCATGTGTATATTCAATCATAATAACCATTCGACAAGTTCCATTCATCAAAATTTCATCAACAGTGTATATGTATATATATATCAATCAGTAAAAGGTCCTAACTTGTTCAAATTGTACATTACACAACATATGCTCATTATATCCAACCAAATCAGTGGCAAAACTGAAAGGAACAACCTACTCATGGTTTCTATTAGGTTCTTAACAAATCTCTAGTCATCTAATTAGGGTTTTAACCATTAATAGTATAGTTTCATGGAAAGATTCAATTTTTAGCTCATCTACTCATCAAAATTTATGATATCTTCATACAGTCATACAACATGCTTTCTAATAGATAAATCATCACATACAACATGCTTAGAACAAAAAGAAAACAAACATATGTCACTCACCTTATTGAAGAATCAACCGAAGATAATAAAGAAATAAGAAAAATCCCCCATTCGCAAGAAAACCAAGACCCTTGCTTTAAAACTCCAAGAAAATAATAATAATGAAATCCATTTCTGTGGTGCAGCAAAGAGACGGTTGCACTCTCTTTTAAATAGGCCGGAAAATAGGGTTTTAGGGTTTGTGAATAGATTTGTAAAATACCTCTTTCAAAATATATCTTTACATATATAGATCCTTATACTTGAAAATTAAACAAAACCAACTAAATTGATATTTAAAAACAAGAATAACTACCCTATAATCAGCCGGCACTGTTTTGAAAATCCATAAAAACGAAATTGCACTTTTTTCCCTATAAGTGGCAATTTTGCAAAAAGACCATTCTTTATCAAAACTTGCAAAATAAACCAAATTTATTAAAACAAAAAGTAAACTCTTTACCTCTTAGTTGACTAGGCATCATGCCTAGCCCAAAAATCCAAAAATCTGAAGTTTTCACTCCAAGTGGTAATTTTGCACAAAAGTCCATATTTTTTGTAATATTTACAAATAGGTCAAATAATTATCAAAAAAATTCAGAAAATTCACAAATAATATCTAATAATAAATAATGAGTTTCAACAAAATAATTTTTGACTCTGAAATTCCCAAGAAAATATTTGCACGTGTAAAAAGGTAAATTTCATAAAAATGTTTATTAAATCACCAAAAATCATTTTTAATTCATTTATTAATCTTAAAAGCATTAATTAAAAATTTGGAGTATGACAAGGTTATGGTTGTCTGTACTGAAGTGCTACTTAGTTGTTCCAAATGTATCCCTTGGATGAAGCTCTTTTGAAGATCGTAGTAGTCATGGGATGGGAGGAATATAAAAGGAGCACTGAAATCGTGGTGCATACCAAATATATTTTATCCACTTGTAGTAAACGGTACAGAACAATTCAAAGAGGCTAAGCTAGGTTGGAATCATGTTTAGCCCTTTTATTTGATTTTTTATGGTATCCTTAGAAACATCTCCACACTCTTGATTTCCTTATTGTTTCAATCTTAGCTCTAAATTAGAATCATAAATAAGAATAGATAATAATAATAGTTCCAATTATGAGTTAATTCAATAATTAATTGTTAACTATCATGGAAGTGATAAAATGTGAGTTTTTTATGTTTATTATCCTCAAAGTTTAACATGCACAGTTGATTTTTATGAGTTTAAATTATTTTTAGCATAAAACGAGTAATAATTATAACAATAAATCAGGTTAATCCTGGTCAAACTAGTAATATAAATGTTCAAATAATTGATGACATCTGGTGCTGGTCCGATTATGACTTATGAGTGCCGCTGCAAGACAAGACAAATTTCAACATTGTACCTATGGGATAGAGATAGAGGAAGGGAAAAAAACCGAAGATTTCACATAGTACTTTTGATCGAAAAATCAATGTGATTTCTTTCCCCCGCACGATGAGAAAAATGGGTCAGATTCTACCGGATCAACAAACTTATGGGACTTAAGGAATGATGGAAGGGAATAAAAAAAAAAGAGAGGTAAAGAAAATCGAAAGGTGGATAATTGAGATCTATAGGTGGCTTATTCGAAGAGCTGACCCAAGCAAGGGCATTTCAGGTCTGCTATCCCGATCATTATTTTCTTATCCCAGAGGTAAAGGGAAGGTCCTTCCCCTTTGGCCGGTTGTGGGCGAGCAGGGATTCGAACACCTGACACCGTGGTTCGTTATCAAGCTCACTGTCTCCTTTCATACCAAAAGAGTTGACCTGCGGCTAGCTATGGCCCTCTCCCCGACCGAGAGTGAAAACACTACCCCTGAGGAGAGGAATAAGTTAAGGTGGCATTAAGCCAGGATTGGTCTCCTAACTTTTCATAAAATATCTTTATTATTATTTGAGAATGAAGAATTTAGTAGCTATATATTTAGTCATACAACAACATATAGACAATATCCTTCAGAAAATGACCATATGGAAGAACCTCCATATAATAATGATAGTGAATTATAAGAAACAGGATCAGAATTCATGAGAGGATTTGAAGATATACTTTAGTATTTTAATATTTGGGAGAATGATAATGTATTAATTGTAAAGTTTTTAATGCTTTTTTGTTCTCCTTTGTAGGCACAGTTACGCAAGGCATCTCAGTTGGTATCAGATCCTTATTTCTAAGTACCTTACCTGATTTTCTCAAAATTTTTAGTACAATATGAATAGTCAAAAAATTAATTCAAAAAGATCAAATAGAAAATATTACAAAACAAAATTTTAAAATTGCATAAATGCCACACATTCTATAGAAAATCTCAAATATTATAATGGGAGAAGGCCTTAGTGTCATTTGTCATTATGTCATTCTACCAACATGTGCAACGTATGTACATAACTAATATAAAGGAGGTTTCCATTTCAAATCCTCCCTACGTCAGAGTTTTTATTTTTATTTTTTGAAATTATTAAAATGTGCATCGCACGTGTAAATTATTAGTCTATTAGTCTAATATTATAATGGGAGAAGGCCTTAGTGTCATTTGTGAATCTATCAACGCGTGCATTACACGTGCATAACTAATATGAATGAGGTCTCAGGTTCGAGTCCTCACTACGTCAGATTATTTACTTTAATATTTTTAATATATTAAACGTGCATCACACGTGTAAATTACTATCTATCTATCTATCTATCTATAATATAATATATAATCTATCTATGTATCTATATTATAATAAAAGAGTTGGAGTTGTAAATCTACCTACTTACGTGCAATGCACGTACAACTTCAACTCTCCCAGTATATTCTTCACATTTACTTTAAAAATATATAATATTATTTATTAAGACATACAACGCACGTGTAAACCAGAATTTTTACTTTATTTTTTTAAAAAAACAATACGTGCATCGCACGTGTACATTACTAGTATTATTGAATAGAAAGTATAAATGTTTATTTGAAAACTAGCACTTATTTACAAATAGTTTGGACTGGCCCATTTGTGCAAATAGTTCCAAAAGCTAGCCTATTACTCTAAGAGAGTTTCTATGATGCAAACCTTCAACTACTACAACTATACACACAGCCCCATTTTTATAGGAGACTCTTATTAATAAAAGGGTATAATAGTATTTAACTCACACACACACACACACACACACACACACGTTCACTTCCCATAAAATTAATTTAGAAACTAAGATCCTTTTCGTCTTCACCGCCCGTCTCCTCGCCCGCCCTTAGATCTATCCATGTCGACGCACCCAGACCCGGTTCATCCGACCAAGTCAACCTCAACATGGAGTTCCCCGGCCTCCCCTCCACCACACCGTCAACATCGAGCAATTCCTCCTCACCAACACCTCTCTCCACTACAATCCCCACTCCTCTCCCCTGCCGTCTCCCACGCCCACTGCGGCCACTGTCGTCAATTCCTCTAAGAAATCTGCCACTCTCAACAACTCACCATCATCGTCACCTCCGATCGAGAATCGCTCTTCCGCCCCTCCACTTGTTCCCCCACCCCTGCGGCCCCTCTGATCTCCACTCCTCTGATTTCGCCTTCCTCCTTCTTGTTGCAATGGGAGTGGCGAAGAACTGGATTGGGGGTGGTGAAGGCAGCGGAGGAGGTTGTAGAGAGAGTGCACGCATCGTACAGCGGGTGCAGATCGGGATTTACAGTGGCGAATGGGGAAGGTAGGGTGTATAAGGGGTGGTACGCATATAATCCGAGTTTGGAGCCGTTGCGGGCGGCGATGGTGAGGTATTTGGTGGGGGAGGGGAGGAGTGGGAGGGTTGTTGGTGGAACAGAAGAGGATAGTGAGTAGGGGTGTAAAATGAACAGGACAGTCCGTGGTCCGTCCGAGTTTGGTTCGAGAAATAGCCCAACCGTGGACCGTACGAACTGTTATACGAACCGAACTTGAACAAATTATTAGGTCCGATACTTTACCGAGCTCGAGCCGGACATAATTCCGACTGAGTATTATTGTGGTCCGATATTTTATCAAACCGAGTCCGGACTATAAAATTTTTGTCCGACATGGACCGAGCCGGACATAAACCCGTCCGAGTAGAATTTTGGTCCGAGCTTGAACATATGGGTGTCCGATCCCGTCCAGTCCGATTTACAGCCCTAACAGTGAGGGTGTTCTTCCAGAAGGCTGTGCATAAATAGGGTTTAATAAACAGCTTGAATTGATGGTTTATTTACGAGTTTGCCATCGGATGATCTTGATCAAAGATATATAATTAGACGGTTATGAGTAAAAGTAGGGTTAGTTAAATAAACTAGTATTTTTTCACGTGCAATGCACGTTTTGATAAAGAGTTGGAGTTAAGCGTATGATATATTTAAGTCAATAGTAATTAGCACGTGCGATGAATGTCTTAATTTTAAAAAATGGAGCTGAATGGGTGATACACGTAATTTTTTAAAATTAAGAAGGAAAAACTTTCATGTGTATGTGTGCACGTGTTGAAAAATATATTTGGAGTTGCACGTGCGATGCACATGTTTGTTTGGTAACAAAAGTGGTGTTTCTTTTGTGACAAAAATATTAAAAATTGTTTATTTGTGATAAACTCTTCCATTAAATAGTATAAGTAAATATTTATATTATAGATAGATAAATGGATAGTAATTTATACATGTGATGCATGTTTAATATTTAAAAAAAATCTAAGTAAAAAATCTAACATAGTGAGGCTTCGAATCTGAGACCTCTTCCATATTAGTTGTGCACGTGTGATGTATGCAGGGGCGTAGCTGCCCTATGCCCCTGGGATTTTAAAAAATTTCAAAAAAAATATATATATAGTAAAAAGAAATTTAATAAGGGTTTATGTGTAAAATTTCCAACCCATTTAGTCATTTACCGATTTACTTTACTCTTTCTTCTTCCACTCTTTTGTTTCCACTCTACTGAACCCAAACTTACTTCATAATGAATTTGTAAGAGAGATTAAAATCTACGGCCTTCTCCCAATATATTATTATTACTAGTAATTTACACATGCGATGCACGTTTTAATAATTTCAAAAAATAAAAATAAAAACTCTGACGTAGGGAGGATTTGAACTGGAAACCTCCTTTATATTAGTTATGTACGTGCGTTGCACATGTTGGTAGAATGACAAAATGACAAATGACACTAAGGCCTTCTCCCATTATAATATTAGAGATTAGAGATTAGAGATACTAGTAATTTACACGTGCGATGCACGTCTTAATAAATATATTTTTTTAAAGTAAAAATTTAGACGTACTATGAGTTTGAACCTAAGAGCTCATTTATAATAGTTATGCACATGTGTTACACACGTAGATAGATTTACAAATGACACTAAGGTCTTCTCTCATTATAATATTAGAGATTTACAGGTGTGATGTGCATCTTAATAATATATGGTTTTTAAAGTAAAAGTTCAGAAGTAGTATGAGTTTGAACCTAATACCTCATTTATAATAGTTATGTACGTACGTTGCACGCGTTGATAGATTGACAAATGACATTAAAGTCTTCTCCCATTATAATATTAGAGATTAGAAATAGTAATTTACATGTGTGATGCACGTTTTAATAATTTCAAAAATTAAAAATAAAAACTCTGATGTAGGGAGGATTTGAATTGGAAACCTCCTTTATATTAGTTATGTACGTGCGTTGCACATGTTGGTAGAATGACAAAATGATAAATGACACTAAGGCCTTCTCCCATTATAATATTAGAGATTAGAGATTAGAGCTTAGAGATATTAGAGATTAGAGATTAGAGATATGAGCAACTTGCTCATTTAGTAAATGAGTAATTGATTATGTGGCATGCATATGATACATTGGACAACTAACTTTTTTAATGATTGTCCAATCACATGTTTGCCACATCATCAATTGCTTTAGCCACTACCAATTTCACTACCATTTCCTTCACTACCTTAGGTGGCATACTCCTATTGGAGAGTTCTCCCACCTACTCTATCATCTACTACCTATTGGAGTGTGTCACCTAAGGTAGTAAAGAGAAATGTAGTGAAATTGGTAGTGGCTCTAGCATTACTCATTTACTAAATGAGCAAGTTGCTCATACCCTTTTTTCCCTTATTATTACTAGTAGTTTACACGTGCGATGCACGTTTTAATAAATATAGTTTGAGTAATGCTTCATCCACTACCAATTTCACTACCATTTTGTTCACTACCTTAGGTAACACACTTCTATTGGTGAGTTCTCCCACCTACTCTATCTTCTCCTACCTATTGAAATGTGCCACCTAAGATAGTGAAGAAAATAGTAGTGAAATTGGTAGTGGATGTAGCATTACTTATATAGTTTTTTAAAATAAAAATTTAGACGTAGTCTTGATTTGAATCTAGGACATCCTTTATAATAGTTATGCACGTGCGTTGCACGGTTTGGTAGAATGACAAAACATTTACAAATGACACTAAAGGCTTTCTCCCATTATAATATTAGATTATTATTATAGAATTAGATATTAGAGATTAGATTAGAGATTAAAAACAGTTGAGGGAGTTTTTTTTTTTTGATGAATCGGATAGAGTCAACAGACTCCAGCCATGCATAAAAAGATCAACAATTACAAGAAGGGTCTTACAAGGAGTAAAACAGGAAACATAATGTTAAATAATTACAGCTAATAACGAGACAAACATGTTACATTAATATAGACAAGGCCATGGTTGCCGAAATACGCTATCAGCACCCTTAGGAAAATCAGGATGAGCATTCTGCGCTGCCGTCGCGTGGTGCGGGAAGAAGAGGGAGAAACTGAACCCCAGACGTACTCGCCGAGCGCACTTCCCAATCAGCATTCCTGCTAATAGATACAACGCCAAAAAAACCACCCCCGGGTAGGGCTGAGATCCGATCCTCGGAAACCAGGGCCGAAACCGAGCATAGTTAAGGCTCAGAAACAGATAAAAAGGAACGAGGCAAAACATATCCATAAAACAAAGTATAAGAGTAATAATAACCCAGACAGATCAATCCGATCGGTGGTAAGACAACCACCATTAATCTAAACGAGAGAAACAATCAGATGATGCGATGCCTCAGCCAACAACTATATAACACCATAATCAATGATTAGCCCAAAAAGGATTGATAATACATAGCTGGAGATATTAGAACAAAAAGGCAACATAGTATGCCAACAGACCAGTACACTTAAGGTTCACAGAACCAATAACACAAAGGGCTGAGCAGCAGACTAGCCAGTGGAGAGAACTGAGAGGCTAGGAAAGAAACGTCAGGTGTATGCCGCAAACCCAACAAAATAAAGGCGGTCATCGAAAGCCATACAAGTAGAAAGCAACCATATAACACTCCAGCTGTGATTACAATCGCTCACCAAACCTGGAGATTAACTCCTTAATCCTGCAATACATGAAATGGTTACTTACTTCAATTCAATAAGAACTTTCGAGTACAGAGGAAAAGAGTAGCTAAAGCATGCTACACTATCAGACAGGAATTTATAGAACTAATAAAACCAGAGCTTCAGTAAGAACGACAGGTTAATGCTATCATCATCAAATAACGTTAAGGTTAATAAGACAATTGTAGGCCAATTCTAATCTCTCATAAGAGAGGGCTTCTCTAGCTTCAACCTTTAATGACGAGGACCAAAATTTGAATAAAAACAAAAATTCGTCAGAAATAGAACGCTGGGGAGAGGCTAATTGACGGAAAATTCTGTTATTCCTTTCCTTCCACATGATCCAGATTATAATTTGGAAGGAAAGGTACCACGATCTGTGGTAAGCAATAATAGGGGAGCGCTTCGTCCAGCACTCGATCAGACTGGCCGGAATGATTGGCGATTCCTAAGCCAGCGCAGCAATTTTCCAAAGGGGTCGCGAGAAATCACAGCTTACGAACAAATGGTTCACGTCCTCAGACGCGGAGGAGCACAGCGGGCACAATTGTCCCCACGCTAGATTCCTCTTATTGAGGATCTCAACGGTCAATAGTTTATTATTGATCGCTAGCCACGCTAGAATTTTCACCTTTAAGGGAGCACACGATTTCCAAACTAGATCGTAGAAAGGCGATAAAACACCTCTAAAGTTAAGGAAGCGATAGAAGGACTTCACCGAGAAGTTCCCTGATGAGTTCCATCACCAACAAAAATCCTCTTTATCTCTCCAAGCAACGTTGTTGAGGGAAGTTAGAAGGTCGTTAAAGACAGAGATTAGATGAGGGGGGGATTGGTAGTGAGGGGAATCGACCAATGCCTTTGTAATGAGATGTTGCAATAGTAGTCAGCAACTAAGGCATGAGGATCGGAAGCCAGACGGAAGATAGCTGGGAAAGCGGTGGCTAAAGAATAATTACCGATCCATCGGTCGGTCCAGAATCTAGTCCTGGAACCATCAGCACAGCTGTGACTCAAACCGCATTGGAAGGCCGCCGAGGCTTTCCAGACTCCCTTCCAGAAATGGAAGGCGTTACGATGCGGATGATCCGGTAAATTCCACCAATTATCGGGCGAAAAGTATCTATCTTTGATACTAATGATCCAGGGAAGATCATCTTTTTTGAGGAATTTCCAGATCCATTTGCCTAGTAAAGCAAGGTTCTGGTGCCTAAGATCTAAAACCCCCAATCCACCCGCTTCCTTAGAGGAGCGGATAAGTTTCCAGTTACACAGATGTGAACCTGGATAATAATGAGAAGACCCAGACCAGAGGAAGTTACTTCTGATCTGATCAACCCTCTTGATCACCTAACCAGGAATGAAGAAGAAAGACATCATGTACATCGGTATCGAAGATAAAACCGAGTTGATAAGAATCAATCTACCTCCTCGGGATAAGTGTTTCCCAGACCAGACAGAAAGCCTGGATTCCACCTTATCGATCATGGGGGACCAATCCGATTTATGCAATTTGCCCCATCTGAGAGGGATGCCTAAATACGTGATTGGGAAAGAAGCTATTGGGCAATTAAAGAATTCTGAAATTTTTTCTTGCCTGTTAGGCGATCCTCCCAACCAGAGGACAGAAGATTTCTGAAAATTGATGGAAAGCCCTGAGGCCAATTCGAAGCAATAGAGAAGGAGTTTCAGGTTCCTCAGAGACTGAGGGTTAGGCTTAGTAAATATGATGGTGTCATTTGCGTACTGAAGATTGAGCACACCATTGAAACTGCAGGAGTTTCCAAGACCTTCGATAACCTAGGCTTTCCAGGCGTTGCGCAGTAGCTTACTGAACACGTCAGCTACTAACGAGAAGAGGAGGGAAGAAAACGGATCACCTTGCCTGAGACCACATTTGATTTTAAATTTGTGTCCCTCGGTTCCGTTAATCAGAATCGAAGAGGTTCCGGCGAACAGGCTGGATTTAATCCACGCAATCCATTTCGGACCGAAACCTCTATGAAGTAGAATATCAAAAAGAAAATCCCAACTGACGTTGTCGTAAGCTTTTTGAAAGTCAAGATTAAGCAGGATTCCTTCTGAATTAGATTTATGACAATGAGAAATGATTTCTTGTGCCGAGGCAACTCTATCAAGGATGAATCGATCCTTTATGAATCCCGATTGGGCTGGATCGATCAGAGGAGATATAACTGCGCTCAGTCTAGTCGAGAGAACCTTCATGATAATTTTGAAAGAAGAATTGATGAGACTTATCGGTCTAAAATTCACTACGGAGTTCGCTCAAATCAATTTAGGAATAAGAACAATGTGAGCATAGTTGATACGGTCGAAAGAAAACGAACCTAGGTGAAGCTCAGAGAACATACGGAAAAGTTCATCTTTCAACCAATTCCAGAATTTTTGGGAAAAAAAGGCGGGAAAGCCGTCGGGGCCCGGAGCTGCGTCACTTTTTAATGCAAATACCGCCGCTTTGATTTCATCCATAGTAAACGGGGCCTCAAGAGAGGACAGATCGATAGTCTGCGATCCGTAAAGTTGAGACCAATCGAGGCTAATGGATCTAAGTTTGGGCGATCCAATGAGATTTTTATAGAAGGAGAGAAAAGATTGATGAATATCCTCATCCGACGAAAGTTCGAGGCCATCATCAACGATCGATGAAATTCGGTTGCACCGTTGTCTATGGGAAGCAAATTTATGGAAGAACGCTGTATTGCAATCTCCCTCTTTCAACCATCGAAATTTGGCTCTTTGAGCCCATTTCAGATGGTCTTGGAGAAGGATGTCGGAATATTCATGTTTGCAGGAACGCCGTTCATCGAACAGCGCTCCAGAAATAGGACCCTGCTCTTCCATCTTATCTATCGATTCAATGGAGGATAGGTAAAACATTTTAAGAAAATTAGTGTTAAATTGCCTTTTCTTGCGCCAAATTTTGCAACCGAATTTAATTGCGTGAAGTTTGAGAAGAATGGAACCCAGTCCGGAGGATCCAGAGACTGCAGACAGGCAGTCAACCACACAGTTGACAAAAATATGATCTTACAGCCAGAATTTTTCGAATCTGAATTTGTGATGGTGATGGAAGGTGAAGTTGGAGTGAAATGCTATGGGAACGTGATCAGAAGAAGGGTTGGGTAAAGCCAGAGTGAAAGAGTTGTGGAATTGGTTAATCCATTCATTGGATACCAAGAAACAGTCGAGCTTCGCCATAGTCGGGTGATGACGAAGGTTCGACCAAGTAAAGGATCTACCCGATAGCGGGATATCGGTCAATTGTAAAGATCGGATGCAATTATTGAAATTAAAAGAACGGTTATCTAGAACACAGTGATTAGATCTTTCGGAGGCAAATCTGGTGACATTAAAGTCGCCGCAAATGATACAGAGCCCGCTAGTAAATGGGAGAAGAGATAGGAATTCGTTCCAAAATAATTGTCTACCCTCGGAGGAGGATGGACCATAAACCGAAATCACCGAAACCTGGGTATTAAGAGGCACCCAATATAACTGAGCTATAAGGAAAAAATGGAGACGCTTAATCGCTATAAGCGAGAAGATCGCCTCTTTGAATCCGAGCAGAATGCCTCCCCTAGCTCCTATAGCGTCTAGTGATATCCATTTAGTGATGATGGATCCTCCAATAGACCTAAGGATCGCCGGGGAGGGGTAGTCGATTTTAGTCTCTTGAATGAAGATAATATCACAGTGATAGAAAGAGATAAGTTGAAAGATCGCCCTTTGCTTGACAGGACAATTCAGTCCCCTAATGTTCCAGGACAAACTAATCATAATAAACCTTTGTGCTCCACGACTCTTAACCTTTCTTTCTCCCTAATGGAGAAAGCCACTGATGTGGGGGAGGAGTGAGGTAAAAAGCCTAATTCCAAAGATTTGTTAATGAGTTCTTGATCGGATAACTTAGCAAATTGGAGGTGGAAAATTGAACCAAGAGGAGAGCGCATTGAGCCTTGCTCAGAGGGACCAAAGACCTCGTCCTTGATCCCTGAAGGAGGGGAGGAATTACTGAGGAAACGTGGGACAGATGAACACGCTGAGGCTTTCGCCATTAATCGAGCGCTCGCTCCGATAAGTCGGGGAGAGGATCTAAGATGATTAGGAGAGAATTCCCTGGACTGTCTCCTAACCACTTCCACTGGAGCGTGGAAATCGACAATAGAGTCGTGCGTGGTAAGGTGGTCGACGAGAGGAAAATTAGGAGTTCGTTTATAAAGAGGAGAAGAATACAAGAGTGCTCCCGACCCCGATATAGGTCCTACCGAAGGGATAGTACTAAACAGGGTCGGAGCAGTACCAAGCGCTGCCAACATAGCACTCTTTAGGTCGGAAGATAACGTTAAATTTCCTTCCAACACAAGAAAGAAAGAAAGAAGTTTGTAGTAGAGGAGGACGTTGTAAACGGCAGTAAAATTCACTAATAAAAACAATCCTAAAAGCAATATCATAAGCTAAAGAGTGCATGCAAAAAGGAGATAAAACAGTAGAATTTACCTTAAGATTAGAGCGGTCCCTTTTCCGGTCCTCTTCCTCGTCTTCTAGCAGATCATCGTGATCGATCCAGATATCAGATTTCAGCGAAGACGAGCCTTTGACCTTTATTAGGATTAGCTTCAGTGATCAAGGAGTGATGAACTTGTTTTTGGAAACGATTCCAGTCGGACTCGAAGTGCAGATTGACATCCCATTGCGGCCATTGAGGGGTAGGAACAGGAGACTTGGAAGCCTGAGCTGAAAAGTCTGAAGAACGGTTGGCAGTAGGGGAGGCTACCTTGGCCATTTGAGTAGAGCCAGCAGGGGGGAGAGAATTGGGAAGAACATTAGTGATCACAGATGGCTTGGTAGCACTCTTATTCGCCTGAAGAGAGGGAAGATCTGGATTGATCCACACCAGATTAGGAGGTTTGGCAGGGGAAATATTCGCCTGGCTCCTAGGAGCAAGAACCTTACTAGGAGGTGGGAACTTTTTCTTAGTCGGGCCTCTGTAAGCTGCTTTCCAAAGCGGTTTCGATGACGAAGATGATCCTGGGTGGAATGGAGAAGATGAAGCGGTTGGTTTGGTAGCAGTCTTCGGAGGCCGATAAGGCACGATAGGATCCGCTACAGCTGAATCCGCTGAACCATGGTACTGTACCGTCACCGGGAATGATACCAAACCATCTTTCAGGATAAATGCTTCAATGCGCTCTTGATGCTCGGGGATGTTAAAGATAGCTTCCACTTGCATACACCCCGAAGCGAGCTTAGTAGTAGACGAGAAGCTAGAAATATCGCCCACACACTTAACCAAATCTCCCACCCGATGAAGAGCATCGCAAAATGGTGGTAATCCCAGTAACGTTACTTTAGTGGACACGAAATTGGGGGGAGACTTCGGTGGGGTGAACTGATCCCATTTGCAAGTGGAAAGTGAAATAGATCCGATTGCTAGTGAAGTGTTGTCAATTAGTTCTTTCAGCAATTTGGGTGAAGGACAACGGATGACGACATCTCCGTTAGAACAAGAACTGATGACCCAGTCCCAGTCCTTCACATTACAAGAGCTACTAAGGAAAGAATTGAGGGTGAATATTGGGATTGTCCCTCCGTTAAACGAAATAGCCCCATAAGTATCGAAATATTTCAAGCGATCAGAAAGTTCTGAGGTTGGAATGAATACTTGCGATATGACCGGCTTGCGGGGGATTAGAGGGGGAGGAACATCAGAACTTGCCTGCAAATCGCCGGGCTCCGAAATGCGATTGCTTAGAGGTGGAGTTGGTAGAAGCGGAGATTTGGCAGATGATTTTTTAATCTTCGGTTTGTCGGAGTTAGCCTCGACAAACTTGCGATACAAAGCCGAAAAATCGAGCGCCACGAGCACTTGCTCGGAGATCGGCACCCCAATCGAAATCCCAAGCAGCCTCTGCAAAGCAAAACAGCAGGGACGAGAATGACCGAGTTTGAGACAAAATAGACATTTCATGGTGGCCGTACAAATTTTTTTAATATGGCCCTGCCTTAGACAACGAAAGCAGGTAATGGGGAGTCGATTGGAAGGGGATGAGGAATAAGCAGGAGAAGATGATAAAGAGGAGGTGAATAGGCGGGAGGTTCTGGGAAGTTTCCTATCCCCTGACTTGAAAGACCCAGATGTACGAAGCCCATTAGTCACAATTTCCGTAATAAAATTTCTTCTTTTTTTTTTTTAACTACTTGGACCCATGAAAGGTCCATGGGTTTCAACTAGGTTAAGAAAAGAAAAGGCCCAGAACTCAAAGAAAGGCCCAGATGTAAAAAGAAAGGCCCAGAAGTGCCTTAAAATAAAATTTTTTTACTTTTTTTTTATTTTTATTTTTATTTTTTTTCCCACAGGCGACGCTCAAGAGATACGATACCGATCAGCCGCGCCGAAGAGCAGCACGATAGGGAGAAATAAATCTTTTGCTAAAGGAGCTTAGAACACCGGCCCAAAGCGCAGGGCAGTAACTACCGCTTAGGAAAGGGTAGAAGGAAAGAGGCAACCAATAGCCCCAATGGGAGCTTAAAACAGTTGAGGAAGTTAATTAAAGGTTTGTACGGTGAAAAAATCCTTACTCTAATTAACTCGCACAAATGCACTCCTATAAAAACCCTAACCCCTCCGCCCTTTCCCAATTCCCCACTTTCAAAGACATGGAAGAAATCGAGGACGCAGAAATGGAGTTCCGATTCCAAGAAGACGACCCCCTCTCCGAAATCACCACCGGCACTGCTGTCCCTAACCTCCGTCGCCCGCGCTTCGCACGTGGCGGCCCCATCTTCGTCCCCGACCTCATCGGCCCCCTCACCTCCATCCACGCCTTCATCTCCTCCCTCGATCTAATCTCGGTATTCAACCCTTCTTCTTATTCTTTCGATTTCTCTTTCAATTCAAGCAACGAAACCCTAGTTTGCCGATTTGGTTTGTTTTTGGTTGCAGAGTCTCGAAGCCGAACTCGATTCCACCGCCGATTTCGAGGACGAACTTGGGGTTGAGGAGCTGAGGGTTTACTCGGAGGAGGAGTTGGTGGAGAGAGCTCTGAGAGAAGGGTTTCAGGTATGCATCGCACGTAGTTTGCACGCGCTCTTCATCTTAGGTAACAGTGCATTGTAAATTGTCTAGTTATTTGTAAAGCGGAAAGGGAGCTTGAGGATAATTCTCTCACATAGACTAGTGGTACACACACAATATGACTCTTTATGGATGATCCACACCGTTCATCATGTTTTTTATATCGTGAAACACGTGTACAAAAATAGAATTCGTTTGGAGGCTTCTTAACTATGCATTGGTGTTGCCAATTTGTTATGTATTATTGGAAAATCATTTTCCAATTTGCATCCATTTGGAAACATGATCAAGAAGCATCAAAACAAATTGAATTTTCGTGCACAAATATTATCACATGAAGGTAGACGTGAACAGTGTGGACTGTCCATAGTAGGTCACACGGAGTGATTATAATCACTCTATCTAAGGAAATCACATCGTATAAGTACGAGGTTCCTTTTACTCTATATGTAATGAGAAGTAGGAATATTAATCTATAGGGGTTGAACTGTTTTGTCTCAGGATGATTCAGCTAGCAATGCCACTGCATCTCAACCAATGGAAAATGGTAACAGAGAGTAAGTCATTTCCTTTCGCTGCCAAATTTTCATATTTGTCGTATTCTTTTGCTCGGTGCGCTTAATTTTCACTGAAAAGTTAATATATTATATGTTTTTGACATTTATAGTAATTGAGAATTTGATGTAAGAAGACAATAACCAGTGAGAATGGGCCAGTGAGAATGGGAAATACGAGAGGGGGGGGGGGGGGTCTGTTTTTATGACATTGGGTCTTATTGCAGTTCAGAACTAAAACTTGCTATCTTTCTTGTATGTATTCTTATATTTATATGTATACATGCAAAAAATAAATTCTCTTAGTACATTCGATGAGTTTTGAAGCATGATGGGGGGAATATTATTTTAGGTCTGTTCCTGCAAAATTGTTCTTTCATTTAGCGGGAAATTGATAATTATTGTCGGTGGTATTTATATGTGACATGGAAATTTTGCAGGGCGATGGATCATTCTTCTTTCTCAGGGAAAGAAATTGTTTGTTTGGGGAATTCCATAAATGAGAACAGCAACTTGGCAAATGAAGAAGATAGCTCAGGACCAAAATTGAAACGGAAAAGGAGTAAGAAAAGAGGAAGGGTCTTCGACAGGCAAAGTCGAGCGGCTGAACTGGAAGTAAGTCTTCCAATTTATGTGCTAACTTTTCATCTGATTGATATCTGTGAAGATTTTATTTAGTCTGTAATTCTTTTTATTTTCATTAGTTACTCTTCTAGTATATGAACATTGAATTTCTGGTTGCCAAAAAGATTACCCGTAGCTACTCATCCCATCGTGCCTGGTCTGCAATAAGGAATCCCACTCATTCAACTAATTGGCTTTTGGCTCTGTTAGGCTGCATACTCACAATTTCAAAATGTAGTGTCCTCTCTTCCTTTGCTCTATGTAGCTTAGCTGTTTACTGTATTTGTTTGGACTATTAACCATTATATCTAGCTTAACAGTTAACACACACTTTACATACTATCTCCAGCACATAATCAACTATTATTGTAGCTTGTTTGACTTACACATTGCAGTGCAAACTCGCATTGTGTGCTTAATTTTGAGAAATTATTTTCGGAAAAATTAGGACATGAGGACACAACCATAGTCATAGTTTAAACGATCAGCTGATCCCAATCCGATCCGGCCGATCCGAGTCAGTTTTGGAAAGGGGCGATCTGATCCTCCTCCAAAATATTGGGATCAGCGTTCAGCCAATATATGATATGTTTCTGGTGATTTAGTCCGATCAAACTTCGAGTCAACCGAGCCGATAAAAGTTTGAAAGCGGCAAAATGAAGAGCATAGAACAGGAAATAAAGGAATCTATTGAAAAGTAAAAGAAAAATAAAAACAAAGTAGACACTTTTTACCTAAATCATATGCAAGATAGTCGTCTCTACAAGTTTTCACTACAAGCAATAACACGCTATATGAAATGAGGTGGTTTCAAACACACTTGTAAATTGTAGATGCAACTTGGTTTCACACACATTTGGGCGAGGTCAAATTTATAGTATGGCATGATATATGTGCATAAGCAATCATTTGAGTTTGATATTAAACTAGGAAAATGCACGCGTGCAGTGCACACTAGAAAAAAAAGTGTGAAAAAATAATTTTATGCAACATAAACTTTGTGATAGTTTTTTTATGTCCATGATTGTAAAATTTATTATAAAAACGAAATATGGAATACTATTAGTCGGAACACCAATTTCTTTAAAAAGTTAATGATGGCAATATACAATTTATACCATTAACTATATACATATATATATAGGAAAATCTTCCATTATGCACCACCCCTCCGTGTGCACTCGTATGCACTCGGTCTTCCCGCCTTCGTATCGACGATCCGAACCGTTCACATTGATCTACACATCTAAATTAGTCTAAATATGTAAAATCAAATTATTTGAAATTCATTTGCCCATCCATCATGTGACTATAAAAAAATAATGATTTTTAGCCATGAAAATCATTATTTTTTTATAGGCACATGATGGATGGGCAAATGAATTTCAAATGATTTGATTTTACATATTTAGACTAATTTAGATGTGTAGATCAATGTGAACTGTTCGGATCGTCAATACGAAGGCGGAAAGGCCGAGTGCACATGCTGTGTGCACCATAGGTGGTGCACAATGGAAAACTTCCATATATATATATATATATATATATATATATGTATATATATATACATATATGTATATATATATATATCCGTTGTGCACCACTTTGGTGTGCACTCACTTCGTAGAGCCCCCATGAAAAATTCGAACCGCTCATCTTGTTCTACACGCTTAAGATTACCTAACAATAAGAAATCAAGTAATTTGAAGTTCATTTGGCCTTGATTTACATCATCGCTTAACTATATGGCCGAAAATTTCTAACAACATGATGGATGGGCAAATGAACTTTAAATTACTTGATTTCTTATTGTTAGGCAATCTTAGGTGTGCAGAACAAGATGAGTAGTTTGGATTTTTCATGGGAACTCTACTGAGTGAGTGCACACTAAAGTGGTGCACAATGGAAGAGGACTCTCTCTCTCTCTCTCTCTCTCTCTCTATATATATATATATATATATATATATATATATATATAAAAGAAAATGGTAGGAAAAGTGGCATAGGAGGAAATTTCCTCCAATGACACCTCAAAATACCCTACCCTCTCTTCTCAAATGCATGATCCACAAAGTTCAAAGTGTTGAACAAGTCATAAAACATAAGTGGAAGATATATTATCAAAGTTGGATATGTTTTGTCCAAGCATTAAGTGGTCGCAATTGTTCTATTGTTGAAAAGCCATTCATTTGGCGACTTCATTGATGAGTGGGAAAAACTTGTTTAAATGTTGTGATTTTACATCACTCTATGTTTTAGGGTATGATGATCAACTTGATCGGTGTGGATCATGGATTCCGATAGCGGAGATTGAGTTTTTAGTATGCCACATGAGGGAATTTCTTCCTATGCGTAGGACCTTCCCTAATCTCTCTCTATATATAATTATTAACATTGTAAATTATGTAATGCATAATAGCACTATAAATCATATAATTCACAATTTCTAAGTTGCATTTACAGAATTACAGAGTATCTCAATCATTTCAACAAAATGTTTCTAACAAATGTTGGAGTATGATAGATCTCTTATTTACAATTTAGGCTATTGGAGGTTCACAGATTTGTCAAACTTGCTAGTTTTCAAAATATCATTATAAGATTCTAAATTGTAGTTTGTGATATCAACTTCTAATAGTATGCTTCCAAAAATTTCATTGAACTATCTTTGGATAAACATCGTCTTCACCTCCGTTCTTGCATATATACCTATTGGAGGTTCACAGATTTGTCAAACTTGCTAGTTTTCAAAATATCATTATAAAATTTTAAATTGTAGTTTGTGATATCAACTTCTAATAGTATGCTTCCAAAAGTTTCATTGAACTATCTTTGGATAAACTTCCTCTTCACCTCCTTTCTTGCATATATACCTACAAAATCAAGTTCGTTGTTATAGTAAGATGTGTGGTTCATTCTTAAATGACAATAATTGAATTAAAAAAATTGAATTATAGGTTCTGAAAAATAGAAAGCGATATAATAAATTTAATCTGCATTAATCAAAATTGATCAAATTTCTATGAGTTTGAGATCCATCATACCTTTGTGACATTTGAGGAGCAAGAGTACTATACGAGATTATAAGTCCTGTAAAAAGAGCCTGGTTCGTTCTTATAGTAAGATGTGTGGTTCATTCCTAAAGGACAATAGTTGAATGTCATCATTGAATTACAGGTCCTATAAAAAAGAAACGAATACAATAAATTTAATCTGCATTAATCCATATTGATCAAATCTCTTAGTAGTTTGAGATCCATTATACCTTCATGACGTTGAGGAGCAAGTGCACTGTAGGAGATTGTTGGACTTTGAAACGAAGTGAATGAAATGATTGCGCTCATTGATTTTCCATTGTTTTTTTCTTCTTCAAAATCCCACTCGATCCTAATCCTGAATAGGATGGCCATTCATAAACATAAGTGCGTATTCAACTTTTGCTTTAATAGAAAAAAAATCCATAATCTTTCATTCTAGACAGACCAAAAGTTGAACTTTAATTGAGGATGTATATTAGCAATAGTAAAATAAGAAATAACAAAACAATTTTTTTAAAAGTTAGACACTATAGAGATAGGGGACTTATGCTTATATAGAAGATCTCATTTGGTAGTTATTAAAACCGTTCACACTCGTTTTATTATATTATTTTATTTATTTTTTTTTAAAAAGAAAAGTAAATAAAAGAAAATTATCGCGGAGTAGTAGTTAGAGAATATATTCTATTTGGACGTGGAGAAATTAGTACATTTTCTACAAAGTGAGTTTTAAAAATAAGATTAAAAGGTGGGGGGGCACTAAATTTTCCACCCATTATCTCACCCTTCATTGCTGGAATGTGTATTGGATGTCTTGGGATTTAATTTTTCTAATTTTTGCTTTTTTTACAATTTTGACTTAAAAAAATATGCGTACCAAGTTGGGGGATGCCCTAAATTTTCCATATCTAATTTTCGTAATTTGTGCTTTCTACATATGACTTCAAAATATATGATTACCAAGTAGGGGGCTGCATTACATTTTCCGGATTTAATTTTTCTAATTTTTTGCTTTTCTACAAGTGACTTCAAAAAAATACAATTACCAAGTAGGGGGCCACACCAAATTTTCGACCCCATTATACCATGGAATGTGTGAAATGTGATGCCCTGGGATTTACTTTTTCTAAAAAAAATTTAAAATTTTTCGAGATGGCACTACTGTAATTAGGTAGAAGTTTTGAAAAATTTCCTCCTAAGGGCTAATTTGACATAAGGAATCTTTTCAGAACTCCTGCATTGTAAGGGAGTAATAGATTTGTAAAAAAAATCGATGAATTGATTTTTAAAAATATTTAAAAATTTTCATTTAATCAAATAAAAATATTTAAATATGATCTTTTAATTAAAGAAACACCCATACAATAAATTGGTTACACCAATCCGATAGTGCCAATTTAGCCGGTAGTGTTGATATCGACTCTAATATACAAAAGTTTTGGCAACTCGATATCGTTCCCGTCACTGAGATTTTGAACCTTGATCATAATAATAATAATAAAATTTTATATATCTCATCAACATAGATTTAGCCCAAATGACACCCTATATAATTTTTACTAACATAATAATTTCCATGCAAAAGAAATAATATTTCTATAGCCTGTACAAATTAAACAGTATAAGATAATTATAAGAAATTATTGAGAAATGTGAAAATTATTTCAAAATTGTTGAGTAGTTTTTCAAATGGTCTTAAAGGATCGCGTAACATATATATTTTTTTAATATGCCACTTTTCGAAACTATTTGGAGAAAGATGACAGTTGTCAAAGTATTTGCGCTTGTGGACTCAACAACTAAACTCGCCGTTCCCACCGGCGAGTTAGTTGTTTCATACTCACTATTGGGACACAACGAGTTTAGTGCTAATTTTTGGAGAAACTCATTGTTTCCATTAACGAGTTCAGTTCAAAATTTTCAATGAAGACTCGATGTTCCCTATGGCGAGGACATTTACACTAGACTCGCTATTGGGGATAGCGAGTTTAGTTCAAAATTTTCATTAAAGACTTGCTGTTCCCAACGGCGAGGACATTTATACTAGACTTGATGTTCGGAACGGCGAGGATGTAGAAAATTTTATAGAGTGAAACACTTTGTTGGACTTAGTAAATTTTCGAAAAAAACTCTATAGATTTTTTTTTTTGAACTAAACTCGCCGTTCCCAACAGCGAGTCTAGTGTAAATGTCCTCGCCGTTGGGAACGGCGAGTCTTCAAAAAAAAAAAGAACTAAACTCGCTGTTCCCAACAACGAGTCTAGTGTGAATGTCCTCGTCGTTGGGAAAGGCGAGTCTTAAAAAAAATTGAACTAAACTTGCTTTTCCCAACAATGAGTCTAGTGTAAATATCCTCGCTTGCTGTTGGGAACGGCGAGTCTTCATTGAAAATTTTGAACTAAACTTGCAGTTGGGAACGAGTTTCTAAAAAAAAAGCTACACTCGCGTGTTCCAACGGCGAGCATGAAACAACTAAACTCACCGTTGGGAACAACAAGTTTAATTGTTTAGTCTACGAGCGCAAATACTTTGGCAACTGTCCTCTTTCTCCAAATAGTTTCGAAAAGTGGCATATACAAAAAAAATCCATGTTACAAGTGTCCAAATTATTTGTGTATTATACAACTGAGGAGGAAGTGTCCATGAAGTGTTAGTGTGGGACACTTGCCATTCGTCCATGAAATATTAGCGTCCTACACATCTTTGACTATGGTTCCATGATAGAAGTATAAATCCGTCAAATGAGAAATTTAAATTGCGCAATTGAGATACTCTCCTAATGTGCATCTTATATGTAAACTTCCATTTTTACATTGACAACTTTACGCTTTTGGCATATCCTCTTTGTATTTAGGTTTATAGTATTCATATGTTAATTATTTACATATTCTGTTTTTGTTTTGTTATCACTATATGTAGTCCCAAGTCCCATACTTTAGAGAGTGGAGCTTTGAAGTTGGGGAGTAATAAAATAAGAACTAGAAGCAGTTGGTGCTTTCTTAAACAAAGTAGATCTTTTTGCATGTTACCATGTTTTTCTTCCCTTCCAATGTCAAGAACATATTGGGATTTGATCATTATTATGAAGAAAAAACTAGAAGCATTTGGTACTTGCTTAACAACCTAGATATATTTAAACTTATATTTTATTTTCTTCTCTTCCAATTTCAAGAACATATTTGATCATTATTATGAAGCATCCAACATTTCTGGTGGGAACCAATTCCCAATTTATGGTTTGGTAAGACAAGCACGTTCATACTACTCCAAGTTATTGATGAATAAGAGACATATATTATAATTGCAGCACATCAATATTTAAAAAAGAAGAGGTCGGTGACAGAGTGGGAGGGCTAATGATAGTGACCCCTTCTCCCATTATAAACTAGTACAAATTAGTATAGGAGTAAAGAGAAAATCACTTTTAATTTTTATTTTTTTAAAGTGGTATTTCATTCTCATATAAAAGGACACATATTTGAAAAGAACATGGAAAGCTACTGATCCTTAAAATTTGATGATAAGCACATATTTCTTTGATTACTCTTAGAAATATTTTTAAATTATTTTCTTTACGCAGTCTAGCCATCAAATAGTTTGGAATAATTCATCGCATAGTTTTTAAATCTATAGAACGGCTGTTTACTGTTTTAGTCAAATAAATCAGGAAAATTCACAGCATATGAACAATTTCATAACATGCACATCTAGAAATAATCTATCATTTTATGAAATGTAATATCAATGTTTGCATATGTAATTGTAAGGCATTATTCAACCTGCAAAGCTTTTCTGAAGTCTATTATTCAAGTGTCTGATGTTCATTGAATAAAGGTGTTCTTTGCTGGGGTGTGATGTTCATTTTTACTATTCGCTCTTATAATTTGCGCAACTACCTTGCTTTCATATGGTATTGCTCTTAAGTCTTAACTATTTTATTGTGCTTCTAGTTTTAGTGTTTGCCATTTTTCTTCTGTGTCAATATAATACTTGATATTCCTTTACTACAAGCAGGGAAGTTATATGGCTAAAGTTGAAGAGATAGCAAAAATAAAGCAAAAACAGGATGAAGACAAACTGGCAGCTAGATTGCATTCGTTCAGGTAACCTTTTATTTTCTTTGTTGTTATCCATATGCTATATAGTTGTTATAACAAACTATATGACAAACTATTGTATATATCACACTGAACACATTCTAAATAAGCTATGCAAAGACAACCTTACATTTTTCATGTGAATATGCTGTTTGCGACCAATTCATCATCCTAGATGTGATATTTCAGAAATACTGATGCTGTCGTATCTCTTTTATTTTTTAAAAATGATTAATATTCGTTACATGCTTTTGCTTTTTTCTTCGTCTTAGAACAAAATATGACTGCATTGTGAGCTAAATGTCATCTACCTTTTTGACAACAAACAATCTCCTTTTTTAACAATCTCATTTCTCATTTTTTAATTGACAAACTTGTGTTTTATAATAAGCAACAAATCTTGGTAAATGGTGCTATTACAATCAAAAGTAGTTTGGTCTACGGAATGTTAAACAAATTTCTATGAAGATGACCTCTCCTTTATCACAAGCACTGACACCTATTTTATTTTACCTTCCCATGGCTCTGTATGGAAGATGTTGGTGTCACGTTGGCTAATGAAATCACTTATCATGTGTACGGTGTTATATCAGAAATATGAAGCAAATATGGTTTGTCATGGAAAATGGATGATATGGTCTCAAGAATATGATCTAAATGATTTTGATATTCACCATTTGCTCCAAGTATCATTAATCAAATGTGCAGATTCTTATCTTCCTCTTACTATCATCAAGCACGTTTGCCTTGGTTGAGGATGGTGCTCCAATTGATAGATATTTTCAGTTTTTTACAAGAAATATATATTAAATTATTACAGTTAACTAAATGATTTCTCCAATCCTGTTATCAATAATCACTCTGGCTGATTTAATGTGGATTCTGGCAGAATTTGGTTTATGACATATTGGCCAACATGTTGGTTTGGCATGAATTTTCACTGAGTTTTGTCACTAGTGTAACTGTGTAAGACATATATGCCCTTATTGGTGGGTTCTCTCTTTTATGACCATTTTGGACATTTGGCCAGCATATACTATCTCTTTCACACATACACATGCACACAAACACACATGCATGTGCACTTTTTTACCATTTATTATATCTAATTTATTATTT
The DNA here is from genome assembly GCA_017893485.1 of Hemerocallis citrina. Taxonomy (NCBI): domain Eukaryota; kingdom Viridiplantae; phylum Streptophyta; class Magnoliopsida; order Asparagales; family Asphodelaceae; genus Hemerocallis; species Hemerocallis citrina. The sequence continues at coordinate 118,323,037 of CM030362.1, forward strand.
TGGTGCAGTGGCTGTTCTATGTCTGTCAAAGGTGAAAGCTCGACATCAGAGAAAAATGAGAGGATGAGATCTCTTAGGTTTATAACATCTCCTCTGAAGGTTAGAACTAGTTGCATGTGTTATTTGATTTCGTATATGTAAGCAATTCTCAAGTGTTGAACCTATTGATCTTACAGTGCAAGTAGATTAATTTCTACATAGTTACCCGTTTATTAATTTTTGGGCAAAAGATTTAAGAGATTTTGGTGATTGGACATTACTTACAATATTAGCATCTTTATTGTTTTTTATGTCATATTCATATGATCACTATTTTCTCGTGAAAAGTCTGTTGCGCATTGACTACGAAAATGTTCAATTTATGCTTTAGAACTAATGAAGTTTGTAGTCTCTGTGTGTGCTGGGGAATCTGGATTCTCTCTAGAGGTTAAAACTCCAGGGGAGTCCAGTAATTTTATTAGAGCCGCCCATCAAGTCAGATGGCTGATGGATGGCTGTCATCTAACCAAAGGCTAATGAAACTTAGCGTTCAGTTCATCCTCTACTTGCCTTTGGCATTTCCATCTCAGGGAAATCACCATTGTTCTCTCCCTGCCCTTCCCCAAATAAACTCTCTCCCCCCCTTTTCATCTCCTTGAACTCGAACAAACGAAAACTCCAACTGTTATGTATTATTTGGGCATATTCTCATGAATCCATCCTGTCAATCTTCTCTAAGTCCAACCCTGAAAAAGCCAAATTCAATTAATGAATAATTCAACAGACGGAAAATTTAACCCATATGTATAATTAGGGAATATTGCCATGTAATCATTCTGTCAACCTTCTTTAAACCCAACCCCCAAAATTTAAATTCAATGGATGGAAATGTTAGACAGATAAGCGAAGGCTACCATCAGGAATAATTAAAATAATCATTAAAATAACAATTATTCACTGCAAAATACCAACACCAATCACTTCACAATAAAATCCCTGAAAACCTTTTTTGATACGAGGAGAGGAGCTCTCGCCGTACGATTGATTCACAGTTGAATCTGTCTGAGAGTGGGTCATGGTGGAGTTTGAGAGTTTGAGTTGAGGAGGATGATGGCTAAAGAGAAGGTGGTTGAAAGTACTTGGTTTGATTGGAGACAAAGCAAAAGAGAATGGAATCGATAAAATATGCTTTATCTCCCTTGTTAATGACAGCTTCATATCAGCCATCCATCTTAACTCAATTTATGATGGACAGCTGAGATAACTACTGGATCATCCAGTAGTCTTTACCACTAGAGAGGATCCAGATCCCTGCGTTGGGACGGTGGGGGTGGGGGCCTGTATGTGTTGGGGTAACTGAAAGCTTTTAATTAAATATTCAGTTTTGCTTTTTTCACCCCTGGATTTACTTGAAATTCGTGAAGAAAGCTTACAAATGTATTAAGTGCACCAAAAGGTTAAATATATGCACCCATCTTAAAAACTTTAATGGTGAGAAAACTGCTGAATTTGCTTCTAAAAGCTGATGTTGAGTTGTACCCCTTGATGTTTCACCTGACTGTTTTATATAGAAACATATTTCCACTTTGCCTGTTACAACTAGGATAATTTGTATGAGCAAAAAGTAGGAAAATGACACACTTGCATGAATGGATAATAAAACATACCTATTGCCTCAGTTGTTCTTTTTATTAGTATGTGTTGCCACTGTTTCCTGTTGAGCGTCTTTTTTTGAAGATATACTTTTTTTCTTTTCTTTTAATGATATGATTAATAGAGTTTTAGCGATGTTGCTTAATGTTTACTGCACAAGTGCATATATACATTGTTTCACTTTTAAGGATTTGATTCATTTGAATGATAGTGTTTTGGCAAAAAGTCATCCTGATAACAACTTTCATAAAACTCGTTGTATGTATTATATATCTTTTCTTTCACTCATTCTTTTCCAACCACCAGCTTCAATAAAATGTTGAAGATTTTTGCATTCTAAGCAATGTTAAATTGGTGTAGCTTATATTTAACATGGATTTCTCTTGGTTTTTGCGATTAGTTGTGTAACTGGTATAAAACTCATCCATTAATCATATTATCTTTGTAGTTACTGTGAGTATATTTTGTTTGAAGCATTTATTTTGAAATGATATATTGTCTTGCTTAGGGTTATTTCTTTTGACATCTGTCTGAGTCATTTTCATGTGATATCTCATCTTCCACAGTTGAATTCTTGTGGTTCGCAAGAGCATGTTCCATTAGATTATCCTGAAGTTGTTCTCTGTGTGGAGATTTATCACCACAAAAAAACTTCCCAAAAGGTATGAATTTTCCTTCACGGATTATTCTTATGCATTGATGTTTGCTTTATGGTTATAATTGATTTTTCAGCTGACTTTTTGTTGTTCCTTGCTTACTAGATTGAATATTTGGGTTTAAGGTGGATAGAAATTCCTTTATGATTTACATACCTTTATTCTAACCCAGTTAGCTTTTCATTTACGTTATTGTTGTGGTGTAGTATATCTTCTTTATGGATGGCTCATATCTTGGTTACTGAAGTGTACCTGTTCATGCCCAAACTGTAACCAGAGTAAAGTGAGCTATGGAGGGAATTCTATCAGACATGATTGTTGATTTTTGTTCTTTCCCGAATATGAATGGAGCTATAAATTGATTCTAGTTTCAGTGTGGGATGTATTGAGTAGATGTGTGTTCCTTCAGGCCTGTTTTAGTTAGTGGCGAAGCAAAGACTTAGTTTCTGGCTTTAGATACCAGTTAAGGTTAGCATTTAAGTGCTTGTGTCTCTGTATCATGCCCAAGGATCGAAGTGGTTTGGTTGCATTCAGCCGAAGAGAGAGCTATGGAGGGAATTCTTCTTTATGGATGACTCATATCTTGGTTACTGAAGTGTACCTGTTCATGCCCAAACTGTAACCAAGAGTAAAGCGAGCTATGGAGGGAATTCTATCAAACATGATTGTTGATTTTTGTTCTTACCCAAATATGAATGGAGCTATAAATTGCTTCTAGTTTCAGTGTGGGATGTATTGAGTAGATGTGTGTTCCTTCAGGCCCGTTTTAGTTAGTGGCGAAGCAAAGACTTAGTTTATGACTTAGTTTATGGATTTTTGTTCTTACCCAAATATGAATGGAGCTATAAATTGCTTCTAGTTTCAGTGTGGGATGTATCGAGTAGATGTGTGTTCCTTCAGGCCTGTTTTAGTTAGTGGCGAAGCAAAGACTTAGTTTATGGCGTTAGATACCAATTAAGGTTAGCATTTAAGTGCTTGTGTCTCTGTATCATGCCCAAGGATGAAAGTGGTTTGGTTGCATTCAGACTGTTGTATCACAACCGAAGAGAGATATGCCATACATATATACTGTTTAGGAAATATGTATGGTTAAAAACACAGCAAAACATGCAATTAATCAAAATTGATTGAATTTATTCTGATATAAAGGCCCCACAATTGATACAAATATAGGATACACTTATTTTTTATTCTGCCAAAATTTTGTTTTTTATTTGCATCTGAAAGATACACGTCCCCCACTTAGTGATTATCTTAACACTCCAGTTTGGATAATTTCTTGCTGGTTTCATGAGCTTTTATGAACTGTATTAAAGGCCGGTCTTGCCACTTTCCCGCTGAATTATTAGTGCAACAAGATTCTCTCTTGATCAACCTATTCGCTTTGTTTTCCTAATAACTTAACATAGAGTAGATTTTGGTTTTGATATTAATCTAATGTTTTAATGTTAAATCAGCCTATTCATTATGTGTTATTTGTTTATCTTAAATTAACCTTATCATATGTGGCCGATTTTTTAATGCTAATTGAAGATGCTTGATATTCTGTCGTGATCCGGTTTATAAAAACCTATTTTCTAGTTTCTTCAAATTGATTTTGTTGTTGGATTTTCTTTGTTCTTAACTGCAGACCCAGGAATTCTTAGTTTTGGGAAGTCAAATCCTTTCTGACTTGAGGGATAAGATCTACTGCTTGACGGATGAACTGATGAAGACAGCAGAACAACATGATCCTTCCGGATATTTCCTCATTGAAGTATACGCTCCCTCTTATTTATATCACTTGTCTTCTTGCATTTGGCCGCTTACATACTTGAAATATAAAACTTGCACTTTTTGTAGGATACTTTCTGCAATGACATAAGAGACCCTTCTTCTACTGACTATAGTAAACCTATATTTGAGTGGCTTGAGAACAGCAAAAACCAGGCAATGGAGAAATGGGATTTTGTAATGTCTGGGGAACTGAAAAAAACTCAAAAGGAGATGCTAGGGGATGTTGATGTCTCCCATTTACCTAATTTTAAAGCAGTGAGCATGAGCAGAACCCGCTTTTCTGACTTACATTTTCGGTTGGGTGCTGGGTATCTTTACTGTCACCAGGTAATTGCACATGAACACCATTGCCCTTGCTTTCCAAAGAGCAAGGGTAATTGCACATGAACACCATTACCCTTGCTTTCCAAAGAGCAATTCTAGTGCTATATGTTTTGTATTTTTTTTATAGAAGTTATGTTTTGAAGTTTTATGCTTGGAAACAGTGTTACGGGGTTCTCCCAATCCCCCTTCTAACCACGATCCGGATCTAACGATCCGATTCATGGTGCGTTCTCGATCCGGATCTCTTAAACTAGCGATCAACGTACGTTTTTTTCATATCTTTAAAATGAGCACCTTTGTTTATTAACCATGAACTTCTCTTCAAACTCTCCTTAATTAGTCTGGAGTTTAATTCGATTATTACTTTTATATTTAGCAATTTAGGTAACTATTATTTTTATATATTTATTTTCTCCTGGTCTCTATCTCTACATGAGTGCACACACACATATATTTATTAGTCAAATGAGGGTCCCAACTAATCCTGCCCCCTCAGTACCTTGTACCACTCAAGGTAACGAACCACGATTCTGTTCCGGATTGACCATGAACCGCAGCATGCGTTCCTGGTAACACTGCTTGGAAATTCATCTTGAGAATCATTACTTCTCACGAAAGTACATTGTGTATATAGCTTTCTATCAGTTTTATGAGGGATGACAATGGGTAAGGGTAAACCCGATTGTCCTATGGCTAAGGGTAAGGATGGGATTTTCATATCCATTTAATAAAAGGGCAGGGTAAAGCCATAAAGGTACAAAATTTGTACCTGTTTGAGAAGTCGGGTGAGGTAAAGAAAATACTTTCACACTGACCGGTTTAATCGTTTATCCATTATATATAAATGATGAGAGCGTAAAATTATAGTAAATCAGTAATTTAACTCAATACCAAATGTAGGGTAAGGTATAGATATATACCAAACCCGATCCGTACCCTCCCTGTTGCCAACCCTACTTTTATCTTCTTCAAATGACACCATTATGATGGATGCGTGAGAAATTCAGGAAAGCCTATAGTTTTTATACTTTGAAGTTTGAAGCCTATTATCAGGGTACTATGTGAGTCATACAACATGATTATTATCTTTCAGCTTTCTAATCTCTACTACTATAATGGGAGAAGGCCTTAGTGTAATTTGTCCATCTACCAATCCGTGCAACGCATGTGCATAACTATTTAAATGAGGTTTTAGATCAAATCCGGACTACGTCTGAATTTTTACTTTTAAAAAAACTATATTTATTAAGACGTGCATCGCACGTGTAAAGTACTAGTGTAATTATAATGACACAAATTTTGATGATGTTAAATAATACCGCTACTGGTATTATTTAATCTTTTTTTTAGTTATTGGTAAGGGCCAAAATCCGGAGGTACAAATGTACATAGGCAGCATCTATTGTAAATAAGTACATGCATAGGATGAATTACTGAACGTGCTTATCAGACTCACGGATACTAGCTCGTGCTTCCATTATTAATTGCTCTAGATCAGCAATGGGGAGAGGGGGGATCCCCATAATTTTGTTGTTCTGTCTATTAAATTGACAACCATATTTGCCAATAGTTGTAGTCCCAGTCTTTATCCAGTGACAAAGCTACATGTTATATTGTGCAAGGGAAGTGGCCACCCATTATGCCAGTTTGTACGTCATATTTTTTTGACTGGATCTCAACTCTTCGTACCAGCGAGAACTAGATATTCTATGCCCTGTTTCTTTTGTGTAGTCCGTAGTCCCAATCTTTGTCCAGTGCCAAAACTACGAGTCATACTACATGTCATATTGTACAAGTGAAGCAGCCACCATTTATGTGAGTATGTACGTTATTTTTCTTTGATTGGATTGCAACACTTGTACCAGCGAGGACTGGATATTCTATGTCCTGTTTAGTTGGGTGGGGCACTGGGTCTTCCAATCCCTATGCCCCACAAGTTACAGACAATTTTCCTAGTGGGAGTCGGAATTCAAACTTTCAGGTGGAGTGTAATAGCTATACTTTGTAAAAGAAATCTGCCAGACAGGAAAAAACATGTTAGTGAGAAATCAAATATCTAGGCAAAATGTAAGAAGAAATAAATGAAATTAGAATTGAGAGTGGAGGATATATGCAATTGGATGGTTGTACTACTTGTTCCTTTAAGTGACACCTACATCAAAAGGAAATAGGAACATAAGTGAACAAATAAATAGTAAGACAAACTATATTGTAAATAGGTGACAGCTGCAAAGGATGAAATACTTCTATAGTTCTATTGTTGTGATACTTGTCTTGTTAATTTGTTGTCATTGTGTATACTCATATTCATTGTCGGTCCTATTTAGTGCTTTTACATTATTTTTTCTGCTCTCTCTCTCTCTCTCTGTGTGTTCATTAGTCTGAATGCATCATTTTGTGCAAAAACCCATATTGTACATATTGCAAATCTGGTCGAGTCATTTCGTTGTCTAGTATTCTCAGCTACGAGCAACAGCACTGTCAAGAAACAGCGATGGAATACATGTATCCATGTAGATATTATTATATATGGAATGTCTATTTTAGTTCTCACAAGATCTGTAAGGGAAAAGCGTAACAGGAATAGAATTAGACTTAACTGAATTGTGCTCTCTCGAATTTGACAGTCGTCTGGAAGTAGTGACCGATTACTTTTATAGGATTCCCCCCCCCCCCCCCCCCCCCCCCCCCCCCCTCCAAAAAAAAAAAAAAAAAAAAACTTTTATAGGATATCCATTTGGTGAAGGCTCACAAGGCACCACATAACACCCCACCACCAGTCCACCACACACACTAATTGGGATGCACATTCAAACTAACGCAACAGTTGTTGCTTTCACTTCACCTTTTTCTCTCTTCCCCTCCTGCACTGTCTTGTAAGGTCCATGCCTGGTTTGGTGCTCTATATACATTGGTTTGTAACTTGTGTGCACCATATAAATTTCAATGCAAAAGCCAATGCAGGACATGAAAGAAACATTACATAGATTGCAGATGACCATAACAACTAGTGCAGAATTACGTGTGACACATTATTGCACATTTATGCGACTACTAATGTCAAGTCTTTTGTATTGCAGGGAAATTGTAAGCATTCCATGGTTATAAGAGACATGAGGCTGGTCCACCCTGAAGACGAGCAGAATCGAGCAGAGTACCCTCTCCTCACATTTCAAATCAAACATCAGCGTAGGAAATGCTTTGTCTGTAAGATTTTCCATGCTACAAAAGTTACAGTGGATGATAAGTGGGCACAATACAACCCTTGTTATTTCTGCATCAAGTGTTATTTCCTTCTTCACTACAAGGAGGATGGTTCTCTGATGTATTCCCATACTGTTTTTGATTATTATCATGAATGAAAAAAGGAACTAACATCCCCCCACCCCCACCCTGGCAACAAAAAAAAAGTTTTCAGCAAGAATCAATACACCCCTTAGTATTTTTTTTTCTGCACTTTGCTCCCCTTTTGATTTTGGCTTTAAATTGCACTGCGGTATCCGATATGTTTATGTTACTGATTTATGACTAATTTTTCATTTGATAAATTAACAGAAATTCAGTTTATTTTTCCTATTTAAATTTTTTTGAATGAAGAATATATTGGTGGTGATGGTGATTGCAGGGATAGGGTATAAGAAACTGTACTGCCCAAGAATGCCGACAATACCTAGATGCACCAATAACTACCACAAATGCAAGATTCCATAAACACAAGAACAAAAGATATGCAAAGATAACTAGTACTTCTTACTTAAGAAATACAAATGTGCACAGAGATATTTCTCTAATCTCTCTCTAATCTCTCTCTAACCTTTGGTAGTATTCGGCACAAGATCATTCTTGAAGGTATTTTAGTTATGTACTCATAAATTCTAGAATTTACATCTATATTTATAGTTTCCAAGTAAATCCTAAAAGATAAACATAAATACAGCATAATTGGATCCAAACCCGTGACCTAAATAATAACCAGCCGCTCGATGCGGTCGACTTCACGTTATGTTCCAGAAAGTCTGCACGATCGACTGTGAAACCTGATGGTCGACTGCTAATTGCCAGTTGACTGTGTTACCAAGCAGTCAACTGTTGATATTGTTGCCACCAAGAGCGGATCCAGGATTGAAAAGTGAGGAGGGCTGGAAAAAAAATCGCACAAGGTAACATGCAAAATATATATAAAGTTGTTATAGATACTAGTGTTGCCGCTAATTTCGGTGTGGGGGCAAGCAGATAGTATTTGTGAGTTCGTGAAAAACCTGAATAGCAAACACCTAACCTGTTCCGCCGGAGCTTGACCGTTGACTCCCGCCGTTCACCTGCAAGGAAGTGCGATACACCGGGGTTGATCCCGGCGACGCACCCTCCGACGCTCAAGTCAGTAATCAGAAATGATTAAGAAAGAGCGTTTAACTAGAAAAAGATTGATTACCTCTTAATGGAGATGAGTGGGGGGTATTTATAGTCGCCGTTGGGATCAGATAAGGAATGTGATTCCTGTGATCTGATAAGGCATAAAATCCTCGTAATCAGATTAGGAATGTAATCCCTTAATTCCCGGTGAAAAGATAGATGTGAATCAGAGCCGTTGATTAGGATTAATCAGAAACCCTAATTCTATCTTTTCTGGACTGGGTGTGTTTCGGGTTAGGACCCGTACCCAGTTGAGGTGGATCCGTCCGCGGGTTATTGGATCTGTGAGAAGGAGACCCAGTACCCGTTTCAGACCCATTTGTATGTGAAATTACCGTTTTACCCCTGAGCTTTACGATTCGTGTCCGATGTGAACGGTCCCGATTTAATCCTATTTTTAGCCATATCACGAGCCCCCCACTCCCGAAGACTGAGTTTGATCAGCCTTTGAGTAGTAGTTTTACTGTTTTAATGGCGTACGGGATTTTATCGGTGTTCTTAAGGGAGTTTGAAATCTTGCTCGGGGTGTAACAGTGTTATTATGGGCTTGTAAAATGCCCAAAAATATTCTCAGAATTTTCTGGATTTTTGATGATTTTTCCAGATTTTTCTGAATTTTTTCTCATTTTTTTGAATTTTTTATTCATTTTCCGAATTAAATAATTAATTATCAAAAATATTAATTAATTATTCTAATTTAATAATTATTTTTTCAGAATTTAAAAATAAAATTTTCTGAATTAATAATTATTTTTAGAATTTTTAATTAATTTTTTTCGATTTTTTAATTATTTTTTCGGATTTTTTTAAAAAAAAACAAATAAATAAATAAATAAATAAGTTAAATATTACTTGGACACGTGGCAGATTTCTGACCGTCCATCATGATCAGATCTGCGCGCATCGTGAGGCAGATCACGATCGGGACACGTGGCGCTTTTCTGGCCGTCCATCATGATCAGATCTGCGCGCATCGTGAGGCAGATCACGATCGGGACACGTGGCGCGTTTCTGGCCGTCCATCATGATCAGATCTGCGCGCATCGTGAGGCAGATCACGATCGGGACACGTGGCGCGTTCCTGAGCGTCGATCGTGTCGCGACGCGAATTTTGAGACGATCGGACGGATCGTGTGGGTCGGCAGATTTTTTTCTCAATTTACAGCATCGGTACCCCGGTACTTCGGTTCGGCGCCTCGGCAAAGGCACCTTGGCTCGGCTAGATGCCACGTGGCAGTGCCACGTGGCGTTTTTTTTTTTTTTTTTCCTCTTCTTCTTTTTTCGCGCGCTGCTTCTTCTCTGCCTTCGCTTCTTCTCTCCACCGAACTCGTCCCACGCCCTCCTTCTTCTTCGTTTCTTTCGATTTCTTTCTCGCTGCTTCTTCTCTTCTTCGTTTCTTCTCCTCACCGAACTCGCCTTCGTGCCGACTCGACCCCGCCACTCCTCCAGCACCATCTTGGCAGTGCTTCGGCAAGTTCAATGGAGCTCCGAGGGTGAGCTCGGCAGGGTGGAGGAGCTCGGCGAAGTGGGTCGGCGCTTCGGTGCTCGGCGACTCCGTGGAGAGGAGCTCGGCTCGAAGTCGAGACATGGCGGAGCTTGGTGCTTCGGAGGTGGAGCTCGGAAAGGCGGCGAGGAGTTGTGGCGGAGTTCGAGCTTGGGCGAAGGTGGCGAGGAGTTGGAGCTTCGGTTTGATGGGTTCGAAGAGGAGGTTGATAGTGGCCGTTGGAGGAGGTGCTCGGCATGGCGATGGAGCTCGGCATGTGTTGGGTTCGGAAGCGAGCTCGGGATGTAGAGCTCGACGCCGGAGCTAGACGACGGAGGGGGTGAGTTCGTCGTTGAAGATGGAGTTGACGAGCTGTTTTGTTTTTGCTTGGGTTTTGTTTTGGCGCCAGGTTCATTGGAGAAGGAGATGGAAAGGAAGAAGTGAGTAAGTGGGTCGGGTTCGGATCCCTTAACGGGTCGACCCGGCCCCGTGCCAACTCTTTCTTTTTTTTCTTTTTTCTTTTTTTCCCTTAACGGTTCGGATCCCTTAAGTGGGTCGGGTTCGGATTCCTTCACTCTCGCTGCTGTTCATGTTCTTTCTCTCCTCGGCTTTTTTTCTTCTTCTCCTCTGCTTTGTGTTCGGCAAATTCGAGCACGGATTTTGAGGAGATTTTTTGCCACTTTGCGGTTCGGTAGTTCGGTAGCTCGGATTTGAGATCCGAGCTACGTGGCTCAATCTGGACGGTTGATCACGATCGTGGCGCGAATCACGAGACAAGAGACACGAGTTTCGAGAAAACGTTATCTTGTCGTTTTGTGATGACGTGGCGAGATCTGAATCGTTCATCATGTTTTAGCACGAATTTTGAGACGATCCGACGGTGAGATGGGTTTGGTCGAATTTTTCTCCATATACGAGGGTCGGTACCCCGGTACCTCGGCTCAGCGCGTCAGGGCTGTTTGGCCGAGGTGCTGAGTTGGACGTTTTGAGGGAAGTATCTCTTGAGGGTTCCTCCCCTGTGCCCAGTAGCTCGGCTGCTCGGCTGAGCTGTTCGGTAGCTCGACCGGGCGAGCCGGTGGCAGGCGTCTCGGAAGATACGCGTGGCCGGATCTGGGCCGTTCATCATGGCGCGCATCACGAGGATTGGGTTCAGATCACGAGAAAACGTTATCTTGTCGTTTTGTGAGCGTGGCACGATCTGAACCGTCCATCGAATTCTGACGCGAATTTTGGAGAGATCCGACGGTGACTTCGCCTCGGGATGATTTTTTGCCATATACGAGGGTCGGTACCCCGGTACCTCGGCTCGGCGCGTCAGGGCTGTTTGGCCGAGGTGCTGAGTTGGACGTTTTGAGGGAAGTATCTCTTGAGGGTTCCTCCCCTGTGCCCAGTGACTCGGCCGTTCGGCTGAGCTGTTCGATAGCTCGGCTGTTCGGACGGCTCGAGCGTGAGGAGAAGCTCGGTGAGTTGATGAAGGGGATGAGTCGGCATATGGAAGAGGTGATGCTCTGCTTTGGAGGTAAGCGAAGTAAAGAGCTTGGCCTTGAGAAGAAAGAGGAAGGGGAGGAGAGGCATTCGGGTTCTCTCCCCTGCCTCGTTCTTTCGCACAGTGAAGAAGAGCAGAAGTGTTGGGTACTTTTGGCGGGAAGACTGAAGAAGGAGAAGAATGAGGGAGCTAAGAAGGGTATGGGTCGGACCGAGGGTATTGGATCCGACCCTGACCCGTTAGCCTCTTTTTCTTCTCGCTCTTCATCTGCTTTGCTTGGCGGTAGATGGGTAGCTCGGCTCGGATGGTCGTGGGGGCAGTTCGGAATGGCCATCTTCCTCCGGCCTGTTTAAGGACGAGCCGGTGAAGTAAAGTCGAGCCATAGGACCCCGACCATCGTTAGATTAGTTTAAGGTTGTGGGAGCAGTTCCGAATGGCGAGCTACTTCTAGTTCGCTTAGGAGCGAACTTGCGAAGTAGAATCGAACCAAGTGTTGGACTCCGAACCATTCAACGGCTGCAGGAGCAATTTCGAACGGCGATCTACTTTCGGCTCATCTATGGACGAGCCGAGGAAGAAGAGTCGAGCCGAGTGCTGGACTCCGAACCATCGTGAGGTTAGTTTGAGGGATGCAGGAGCAGTTTCGAATGGCGAGTTACTTCTAGTCCGCTTAGGAGCAAACTTGCGAAGTAGAATCGAGCCAAGTGTTGGACTCCGATCCATTCAACGGCTGCAGGAGCAATTTCGAACGGCGATCTACTCCTAGCTCGTCTAAGGACGAGCCGAGGAAGAAGAGTCGAGCCGAGTGCTGGACTCCGAACCATTGTGAGGTTAGTTCAAGGGATGCAAGAGCAGTTTCAAATGGCGAGCTACTTCTAGTCCGCTTAGGAGCGAACTTGCAAAGTAGAATCGAGCCAAGTGTTGGACTCCGATCCATTCAACGGCTGCAGGAGCAATTTCGAACGGCGATCTACTTCTGGCTCGTCTATGGACGAGCCGAGGAAGAAGAGTCGAGCCGAGTGCTGGACTCCGAACCATCGTGAGGTTAGTTTGAGGGATGCAAGAGCAGTTTCGAATGGCGAGCTACTTCTAGTCCGCTTAGGAGCGAACTTGCGAAGTAGAATCGAGCCAAGTGTTGGACTCCGATCCATTCAACGGCTGCAGGAGCAATTTCGAACGGCGATCTACTTCTGGCTCGTCTATGGACGAGCCGAGGAAGAAGAGTCGAGCCGAGTGTTGGACTCCGAACCATCGTGAGGTGCTTAGCAAGTTATGGGAGCAGCCATGTAGAAGAAGCTGGACTCCGAACTCGTTGAGAAGTGGTCCGCTTCGGCGGCGAGCGGAGAGAAGAGCTCGGATTGGAAGAGAGCCGTTCGGGAGGCGAGTTTGAGGAGCAACTCTAGGAGAGAGTTGTGGGCTCCGAACTGTCTGAGAAGAGGTCCGCTTCGGAGGCGAGCGGAGCGAAGAGCTCGGCTCTGGGAGAGAGCCATTTGGGAGATGAGTTTGAGGAGCAACTCTAGGAGAGAGTTGCGCGCTCCGGACTTGTTGAGAAGAGGTCCGCTTCGGCGGCGAGCGGAGGGAAGAGCTCGGCTCTGGAAGAGAGCCATTTGCGAGATGAGTTTGAGGAGCAACTCTAGGAGAGAGTTGTGCGCTCCGAACTCGTTGATAAGAGGTCCGCTTCGGCGGCGAGCGGAGGGAAGAGCTCGGCTTTGGAAGAGAGCCATTGGTGAGATGAGTTTGAGGAGCAACTCTAGGAGAGAGTTGTGTGCTCCGGACTTGTTGAGAAGAGGTCCGCTTCGGCGGCGAGCGGAGGGAAGAGTTCGGCTCTTGGAAGAGAGCCATTTGTGAGATGAGTTTGAGGAGCAACTCTAGGAGAGAGTTGTGTGCTCCGGACTTGTTGAGAAGAGGTCCGCTTCGGCGGCGAGCGGAGGGAAGAGCTCGGCTCTGGAAGAGAGCCATTTGGGAGGCGAGTTTGAGGAGCAACTCTAGGAGAGAGTTGTGAGCTCAGAACTGTCTGAGAAGAGGTCCGCTTCGGAGGCGAGCGGAGCAAAGAGCTCGGCTCTGGGAGAGAGCCATTCGGGAGATGAGTTTAAGGAGCAACTCTAGGAGAGAGTTGTGAGCTCCGAACTGTCTGAGAAGAGGTCCGCTTCGGAGGCGAGCGGAGCGGAAGAGCCCGGCTCTGGGAAAGAGTTGTTTTCGGGACGAGTGTGAGGAGGAGCTCTTGGTAAGAGTTGTGAGCTCCGAACTCGTTGAGAAGAGGTCCGCCTTGGAGGTGGGCGGAGCAAAGAGTTCGGCTCTGGAAGAGAGCCATTTGGGAGAAGAGTTTGGGGAGCAACTCTAGGAGAGAGTTGTGAGCTCAGAACTGTCTGAGAAGAGGTCCGCTTCGGAGGCGAGCGGAGCGGAAGAGCCCGGCTCTGGGAAGGAGTTGTTTTCGGGACGAGTGTGAGGAGGAGCTCTTGGTAAGAGTTGTGAGCTCCGAACTCGTTGAGAAGAGGTCCGCCTTGGAGGTGGGCGGAGCAAAGAGTTCGGCTCTAGAAGAGAGCCATTTGGGAGAAGAGTTTGGGGAGTAACTCTAGGAGAGAGTTGTGAGCTCAGAACTGTCTGAGAAGAGGTCCGCTTCGGAGGCGAGCGGAGCGGAAGAGCCCGGCTCTGGGAAAGAGCTGTTTGCGGGACGAATGTGAGGAGGAACTCTAGGAGAGAGTTGTGCTCCAAACTCGTCGAGAAGAGGTCTGCCTTGGAGGTGGGCGGAGCGAAGAGCTTGACTCTGGAAGGGAGCCGTTTGTGAGACGAGTGTGAGGAGGAACTCTTGGAGGGAGTTGTGCTTCGAACTTTGTTGAGAAGAGGTCCGCTTCGGAGGTGAGCGGAGCGGAAGAGCCCGGCTCTGGGAAAGAGCTGTTTGTGAGACGAGTGTGAGGAGGAACTCTATGAGAGAGTTGTGCTCCAAACTCGTTGGGTCTCGGCGCGGGTGATTGGCGCCTCATCGTTCCTAGGCTGCTGCCGACCCGCGGGGGAGCGTGGTCTTCTTCTGTGATCTCAGTGGTGAGGGGACCGCTCACTCGGACGTTGCTGGCGGGAGGCTCCCTCTCGGGCCCGCTTCTCGTCCAGACGGTGGCATAGGTCCTCTTCCTTCTTCTGATTTTGGGGATTGTGAGAGGCCATGGAATCCGTAGATGCGTTGTGTATGGAGGCGCGGTCCTGATTGAGTGGTTGCTTCATACGAGAGCCCCCCGCACCGGCATTCTGAGGACCGGTGGGAACCTCGGGGGGTTGCTGATTCTGAAGAGGAGGTTGATCTTGCTGAAGATGGTCCTCGGCCGGAGGAGGAAGTTGCCCCTGCTGCGGAGCGGGATGGACGGGGACTTCCTGCTGTTGATCAATAGGGTTGGGTCCACGGTTGGACCCCCTGGATCTTACTTTTCTGGGAGGCATGGCTGGAGAAGAGCTAGTCGACGAGAAGAGGATGAGGCTATTCGTATGGTTTTCCCACAGACGGCGCCAATCTGTTGCCGCTAATTTCGGTGTGGGGGCAAGCAGATAGTATTTGTGAGTTCGTGAAAAACCTGAATAGCAAACACCTAACCTGTTCCGCCGGAGCTTGACCGTTGACTCCCGCCGTTCACCTGCAAGGAAGTGCGATACACCGGGGTTGATCCCGGCGACGCACCCTCCGACGCTCAAGTCAGTAATCAGAAATGATTAAGAAAGAGCGTTTAACTAGAAAAAGATTGATTACCTCTTAATGGAGATGGGTGGGGGGTATTTATAGTCGCCGTTGGGATCAGATAAGGAATGTGATTCCTGTGATCTGATAAGGCATAAAATCCTCGTAATCAGATTAGGAATGTAATCCCTTAATTCCCGGTGAAAAGATAGATGTGAATCAGAGCCGTTGATTAGGATTAATCAGAAACCCTAATTCTATCTTTTCTGGACTGGGTGTGTTTCGGGTTAGGACCCGTACCCAGTTGAGGTGGATCCGTTCGCGGGTTATTGGATCTGTGAGAAGGAGACCCAGTACCCGTTTCAGACCCATTTGTATGTGAAATTACCGTTTTACCCCTGAGCTTTACGATTCGTGTCCGATGTGAACGGTCCCGATTTAATCCTATTTTTAGCCATATCAACTAGAAAAGTAAAGTTGTTACAGATCCTAGATAGAATAGAGTTGGGCTTGAGCCCAAAAAAATAAATAGAAGGCTCAAATATATATGAGGTGGGTTTTAAAAAATATTTGGGGTGGGCTTTAAAAAATATATTGGGGGGCTGAAGCATACATACCACACTAATATACCCAAAAAAAAAAAAAAATTTACAAAGAAATTGTCAAATGTTGGGGGGGCTGTAGCATACCCCAGCCCCCCCTTGGATCCGCCCTAGTGCCATCTCCTCTGCTTGGTGTGTGCTGCTCTTGCTGCTGTTGTTGTCTTCTCATATCTTCCTCTTCTAACTTCAAATTTTGAGCTCATAGCTTGGCAATTGTTTTATGACCGTTAGTTTCCAGGTTTTCTTCATATAGACCGTTAGGGAGCGTGATAGTTTGGAGGAAGGGTTGATGTATGGGGGTGATCTCACCATATTGGAGAGTGGTGTACTTATCCTTTATTTTATATTTGTTACTTGGGAACAAACTTGAAAAATATGAATTGGGCCAATTATATATTATATATTATTATTATTATTTACAATGACTTCTTCCATACAGGGGCGAAGCTAGAACAATTTTTTCAGGGAGGCAAGAAAAAATTCTATTACTATATATAAATATATAGGTATTTTTTCTTTTTTTTTGGGGGGGGGGGGGGCAGGGCAAACAATAAAATTTAATAGATTTAAGGGAGTTTTTTAAAAAAAATTCAAAAATTTTAAGGGGGTTTTCAATATTTTGGAGGGGCCTGAGCCACCCCGGGCCCCCACGTAGCTCCGCCACTGCTTCCATGAGTGGTCAAACATGAATTTTGGTGGAAAAAGAGTTCTACGACATACAACCAAACATGGCATGGAATTCCTAGAATCCTCATTTTACTTATAAATAGTGCATAAGTGGGCTAATAAATCCCCACATAAACTTTACCTTCAAGTGATGAGAAACAAGATCTTTGGCGTAGAAGTTTTCATAAGGTAAACTTAGAAACTATATTCTATTTCATGAGTTGTAGATTATTAACATAAGAGATGATAGTAATAGTGTATGTTTTGTTGTGGTCATAAGGTTAAGTTTATCGAGTTTGGTATTGGAACGCTTCGTGGAGCTTAGAAGCAATCGATTTGAGAAGCTATAAGTGGGTAACAACTTTACAATTTAGATTTCAATTATATTGTAAGGTGTATGCATGTTAGAGAAACTATATATATTGTATTGGAAGATTATTCATGCTTTGATTAATTAAATCATGTGTGAATTATTGTCAATTAATTGTGTCAAATTACGGTAAGGTTAACATGGAAACATTTTATAGTTTTTGTCATAAATTTTAGACTTACTTCTGAAAAACTAGATGAAAAACAAAGCTAACATTTTTATGTGTATCCTGTATATGTCTTTAACATCTCCACAAATTTTCATGATGTTTGGATGTCAATTGTTATTTTAAATAAATCTGAACTCATTCATAGTTAAGAACTGAAACATGACATATTCTATAATTCTTTCCTGGATATCATACTTACTTCCAAAAGTCATTTCTCTCCAAATATAAGGAATTTGAAACTTAACTTTTTATATGTGAATCTAGTATATGTCTATAATAGGTTCAAAAAATTTCATGATGTTTGGATGTTGTTTGGATTTTAAACAAATCTGAACTTAGGACTGGTTTGGAAGTTTTGACTTGATTCTAGAAACTTGTACACCTTCTGGTTTCGGACCATTTAAACCTCTTATATACAGTATTTTGATGGAAATCAAAACTGAGATTTTAAAGTAGATTCATTAATCTTTCTTCAAGTCTAATAACTCAAATTTTCATGGAGCATGATATTTTCATTGATTTTTATAAGTAGCAAGAACTACAATTTTCTGGAACTTGAACCTACTATTTTGCAGGTGGATTTAGACAAAACAACAGTGGTTAAAGTGAGATGTTTTTAGCTACAATGTTGTAGTAGACTCATTCAGTTTCATATGAAATTAAGAAGTCCATTTTTCCAGATAAGTATTGGAATTTATACGGTTAATGCAGGCTTGTTTGGAACAATATGTCTCTCATACAATATAGCTTCCGAATGCAAGCTACTAACATTTCTCCTTATTATATGTTCAATCCCTCGCTATGCAATCCTATCCCTAGGACGAAATATTCAAGATATGGACATCTTGTGAGGTTTAACTCTCGTCTCGGAATACTGGAGATATATCTCACTCCACAGATCATTCTGGGACCTATTTCAGCTCTAGTCCCAGGATACTGGAGATTCTTCTCACTTCGTAGATCATCCTGAAGTTCTCATCTCATGAATATCCTGTAAGTTTCAGCTCTCATCCCAGAATACTGGAGACCTATCTCACTCTGTAGATTATTCTGGAGCTCTCAACTCATGTTTACTCTTGTTTCATCATGTCTCTCTTCTAGTGTATGTCCTTACAACATCAATCATACGACCTAGAGCTAGCGTCCCTCTACTGGACTTACGCCAACAACATTGGCGGTCACTTGTCGGTAACTAAGCCTTATTCAAACTCTAGCACTCACACTTTAATTTATGGAACTTAACCACGAACTAAGTTTCCCAACAATCAACCTAATCATTTGCTAATGAGGGTAATGAGATTAATGGTACTAATCACCCAAGAATGTCTAGGTCACGTTATATACTAGACTACACTAATTCCCATAATATCAAATTCTATATGCATTTATGCATCCCGCAAAATCTTGCACAACTCATGGTCTCACAACATATTGAGATCACACTAATATTCGATTTGGCTCTATTGCAGTAACTCAACTTATTCTCTAAAATTGACTAGTACTCCAACGCATAATCACACGTAAGTTGAACTCCCAGGATATTGTACCTTTCCGGCCAAGCCCTAGCTCACACACATAAATTTATCAGGCGGATCCTTAGCCGCGAACCCCAATGAATCGATCTTCTGTAACTACGGACCTTACCGACCTACCCCTTGCCCACACACGTGGATTTGCCGGACGTATCCTCGGTCCCATATATAGATACCACCGTTTGAATATTTAACTCTGTCTTTAGATAGCAACATAGTAGTCTTGAAAAAATCATATAAATTCCAATACTTATCAGAAAAATGGATTTCTTTATTTTGAATGAAACCTAAATGAGTCTAATACAACATTGTAGTTAAGAACATCTAAATTTAACCACAATTGTTTTGTCTAAATTCATATGCAAAACAGTAGGTTCAGATTAAAAAAAACTACAGAAATACCAAAAATCTCACACTTCATGGAAATTTGATTTCTTAGACTCGAAAGAAAGATTAACGAATCTACTTTAGATTCTTAGTTTTGAGTTTCCTCAAAATACTTCATATAGAAGGTTAAAATGGTCAAAAACCATAATGTACACAAATTTTCAGAACCAAGGCAAAACTATGAACCAGTCCTAAGTTCGAATTTTTTTTAAAATACTAAACGATATCTAAACCTCATGAAAATTTGTGAACTTTTTATAGACATATACTAGCTTCACATGTAAAAAGGTTAGCTTCAAATTCCAAATATTTGCAGAGAAATGAGTTTTGTAAGTAAGCATGATGTTCATAACAGAATTATAGAATATGTCATGTTTCAGTTCTTAACCAGGAAGGAGTTCAGATTTATTTAAAATACCAAATGACATCCAAACACCATGATTTTTTTTAAAGATGTTATAAACATATACAGGATACACATGCAAAATTTCAGTTTTAGATTCCATCTAGTTAAAGAGAAATGATTTTCGGAAGTAAGTCCAAAATTCAGGACATAAGCTGTAAAATATTCCCAAGTTAACACCGTAATTTCACACAATTAATTGACAATAATTCAAACATGGTTCAATCAATCTAAGCATGAATACTCATCTAGTACAACATATATAGCTTCTCTAACATACATACACCCTGCAATACAATTGAAATCAGAATAGTAAAGTTGTTACCCTCCTATAGCTTCTGAATTCGATTGCTTCTAAGCTCCACGAAGCGTTCCAACACTAAACTCGATAAACTTAACCTTATGAAAACTTGAACTCCAAAGATCTTCAATTTAGGTGGAAGAGAAAAGATGAATGTTGGAGAATAAGGGGAGGCATTCTTGGCTTTTATATAGAAACTCTTCACAAGCTTTCCTTATCTTCTTACATTCTTCATTTAATCGCCTCTTCCTATATCATTTAACCACCTCCCCTAATCATTTCCTTTGTCACTAACTAGCAAGATCCATACATGATAATTTTTTTAATGGGTAAAAGGGATATGAGCAATTTGCTCATTTAGTAAATAAACAATTGATTATGTGGCATGCATGTGATACATTGGAAAACTAACCCTT
Source organism: Hemerocallis citrina (assembly GCA_017893485.1). Classification (NCBI taxonomy): domain Eukaryota; kingdom Viridiplantae; phylum Streptophyta; class Magnoliopsida; order Asparagales; family Asphodelaceae; genus Hemerocallis; species Hemerocallis citrina. The sequence continues at coordinate 118,343,314 of CM030362.1, forward strand.
TTAAAAATTTTCCAATCACATGTATACCACATCATCAATTGCTTATTTACTAAATGAGCAAGTTGCTCATACCCCTTTTACCCTTTTTAAATATAATTTCATTAAGGCCCTTTTTCATGATACCCATTTCCTAGAAGTCCCTAGTCACCAACTCAATTGCTCTTAAGTCCTTAAGTTCACAAAATAATATATTAAATATGCATATGGTTCATTTTCAAGTATTTATATTCGACAAACTAACATCTAAAAATATTCAAGGTATTACATAAGATATTATATGCAATGGTACAAAATATGAGTGCATGGGCAAAATTATCATAACTCAATTTTGCGGGTGTTACAGAAATAGTATCAGTACGACCACGATTCCAGGTTGTGAAAATGCAAGTCCGGAATATGGATCGTTCAGTCTAGAGTATAATTTTGCATCATTTAGACTAAGATCTTACATTAGTTAAATTAAGATATGCATTAGAAGAAAATATGATGGAAACAGTGACAGACATGTCCAGTAAAGAGCTTGCGGTTTTTAGGAATGTTCGGGACTGAGGATACGTCCAGTAAATCCACATGTGTGGACTAGGGGTTGGCCGGTAAGGTTCGCGAAATGGTCAGTAAAGAACTTGCGATTCCTATGAATATTCAGGACTGAGGATACGCCCGGTAAATCCACGAGATAAGGGGTAGATCAGTAAGGTTCGTAGTTATGGGAGATCGACTTGCTGAGTTTCATGACTAAGGATACGCCAGTTAAATCCAAGATGTATGGGTTAAGGATAGACCGGTAAGGTCCAATATCATGGGGGTGCGACTTAGACATGATTACGCGTTGGAGTACTAATCATTGAGTTTAGGTATTATATAGAGAGGGATTGAACCTTGTATTGAGAAGAAACGCTAACAGCTTGTATTCAGAAACTATGTTGTATGAGCGGCATATCGTTCCAAACAAGCGTGCATTAGAAGAGCATATTGAATTGTGCATGATAGCATAGTGAGTATATGCTTGCACTCTAGTAAATTAGTTCCACACTCACTCATACGACACTGTATAATTGACTATTTTCATTTACGTTTAACATATACATTGATTCAGGTTTTTCTTCTATTATGCTATGTTTTGGGTTAGTTGAGATTGTTGGAAACTTGGAATTTTTATTGTCGGTCTCACAAGCTGACGATTCCAAAAATTTTGATTTTGCAAGTAAGGTTGCATGAGGAGATAGCGTACAGGTGTAGCATCTTGAGGGCCCGTCACGATATTACTCTATGTGACTTGGACATGTAGTAAGATTCGCTGTATTTTTCTGTATTATATTATGTTTATATACTCAATTAAAATAAAAGATTCTGGATGTGTCACGAATTTTTCAGTATATAAAATTTGGGGCATTACAGGCAATGTCATAATATTGTATCAGAGTATACCCTGAGCTGTGATGAAAATTTTGGTCTTGATGTAGATACAGGACTAATTTCTAGATGATAGAATTGACCCTCTTGATTATTTAGACTAGTACTAGTATATACAGAGACTTTTAAGATTTTCGGAATACAATATAGTTTTCCATCATGAATTTTCTACTTTTACATCCCTTATGGTTCTAGCAAAATAAGGCAATGAACTCTGTGCCTCATGCAAGCAAATTAGCAATGTTCTCAACAAGAAACCCAATCATCTCGGTGAGCAATAAGCCACATAATGTACCATAACGTACTATGTTCATTTAGATATGCATTATGTACTGCACAACAAAAAAGTAGATGAACGGAGGTGGCAAGATTGACAGAAGATGAACCGAGGAAGAGATAGAGGGTTGTGCTTAACCCTAGTTCTGGAATGTCTTTGAAAAAATGAGTTCTAAACTTCTAATATGCCTCCTCCTTAATTTTCTATATCTATTTTATATTTATTAAAAATGAGTTTCGGGTCTGGGTCTGGTCCTTTTTTTGATATACTTGTATAGGGTTGGCATCCAGGTCGGGTCGACCCGCCCACCTCGACCTGAACCGGATTGACCCGATCTGGGTTCGGGTCCAACCCGCACAATTTAGCTGGTCGACCCGGGTCGGATTTTCACCAAAAGAAACCCGCTCGACCCGGCCCGAATAACCCGAACCAGCTTCAAACCAGCCCAAACCCGATCCGTGACCCACCGGTTTTTTTGATTTTGTTGTTGTTTGTTTTTGAATTTTTTTCTGCAAAATATTGCAGAAAATATATGTATATATTTGTACATATACAGTATTGCAAAATATTGCATAACATATATTTTGCGGAATATATGTATACATATTTTGAAAAATATACACATATTATGCAAAATATATATACATATACTGCAAGATATATGTATATATATATGTATACTAGATTTGCCCGTTGACACGTGCCTACGACACGTCTTCAGAACGGTACACCTTATTTAATCATATAAAATAATTTTGGAGGTCGAGCAAATTAATTGAAGTAGCAAACATATTATATGAGAAACTTTTGGGGTCCAACAAAAAACATATTATATGATTTTTTTTTTTTTGATTTTTTTGAACTATTTTTAAAGCTTTTAAATTTTTAATTTTTTTAGTTTTTAAATTTTTTATTTTTAAAAAATTTTTTAAAATTTTATTTTCTTAATTTTTTGAATAGAAGAGGGAGGGAGGGAGAGAGAGAGAGAATTTAAATAAATATAGGAGTTGTTTTGGGTGGGGAGTTTGAATTTGAGTTTTGGAGGGAACTTTTGGGGGGAAAATATGTTTTGTAAGGTTAGATCTGGGCCTTTGATTTTTTAGGGAATTGAAGGAAAACCACTTGATAGCTTTCTTTGTGTTTTATTATATAGATATGCATATAAATATAAATACTCTAAAATATTTTAAAATTTTATAAAAATGAGGGTGGACATCAAAATTAATTGATTATTACCCACTACTCAATTAGACAACCCTCAGCTTAGCTATTTATAACCAACTCCACCTCCTCACTTCTCTCATCTCATCAATGTGGGACTAAAAGTTTCCAAAGTTTAAAATTCAAATACATTTAGTCCCACATTGGTGAGATGAGATAAATGAGGAAGTGAAGTTGGCTATAAATAGCTAGGGTGTGGTAGGCTAACTGAGTAGTGGGTAGTGAAAAATTAATTTTGTTGTTCACACTCATCTGATATAAAATTTGAGACTAGTAATTTACACGTGCGATGCACCTATTAATAAATGTATATTTTTTAAAATAAAAATTTCGACGTAGTATGACCTCGAACCTGAGACCTCTTGTATATTAGTTATGCACGGATAATGCACGTCTTAATAAAAAAATATAAATAAAAACTCTGACATAGTGAGGACCTAAAACCTCCTTCATATTAGTTATGTACGTGCGTCACACACGTTGATAGATTGACAAATGACACTAAGGTCTTCTCCCATTATAATATTAGTGATAGTGATATTAACCAACTTTACAAAAATACACACAAAAAAACGGGCCAACCCGTGACCCGGCCCGTCCCGAACTGGGTTCAACCCGTGAGGGTTCGCGGGTTGACCGGGTCGAGATTTAAAATTCCCAACCCGGCCCAAACCGGGTATTGACAGAACCTGACCCGAGCCTGCCTGAATAACGAGTCGACCCGAGCGGGATTCGACCCGATTGCCACCCCTATACCTGTAGTGGTTTTTTGGTATGGGTTCGGGTCCGGGTCGGGTCCATTTTGAGCGGACCCAGACCCGATCCGAAAATGTCAATGAATTCAATTTTAGGACCCAGACCCAACTCACAATAAACTAGGTCGATTCCGGTCCAATACTGAGTCCGGGTCTGGGTCACGGTTTTTTGCGAAAGTGCTATTATTTAGTTAATGTGCTATTTGGTCAAGATTTAGTGTCCATTCTATTTCAGGATTGTTTTTCGATAACGGATTTCTATTTCAGGATATAGATGATAGCAACAACCCTGAGTTGCCTAGGAGCGAGATAGGAATGCAGTTTGTGCTAAATTGCGAGTGAAACAAAAACCAATTGACAGGTATGAAGACAAACTAAGAAATAAGAAATGGTGGTTAAATTTATAATATCTTGTGAGTTTTCGTTAGAGTGACAAATTCAGAATATATAGCTTCATTGTGGAACTCCTATTCATAGCTTCATCACACACACAAAAAAAAAAAAGGTTTTACCAATTTGCTAACCCGTAGGCTTTCGGAATTGGTAACTGACTGCCTATCTGGAATTACTTGTTAATGGAAACTTCTTGTTAATTTCAGTACTGAAATTACTTTTTCTGTAATAGTTTCGAGCCAGTTTCTGGTTATTACAATGATAGACTTAAAATTTTTTCACCCTCTCTTTCTCTCCTTCCCTCTTCTAAACTGCTTCATGCCATCAGAATGGGAAAGAAGGGATGTAGGAGATGGTGGGCCTTCGTTTGTTAATTTTTTAAAAGCATACAAATCAATATATGCATTATGGCTTAGCACAAAATAAAATAAAATATCCTAGCTAGATGTGTGCATGCACGTGCATGTTGCATACACGTGCAAGAGCACACTTCTCTTGGCCGGACTGGGTTGGGAGTGGGTTTAAGTCATGGGTAGTTATTTGGAGTGTGGGTGGTTATCACAACTCCCTAGTCCATCCTAGCCCTTGATCCTATAACTATCTACTAAATCCTAACCCTCCATCTCACCCAAATTGGTGTATAAATACCTTTCTCATTCAATTGTTTCTTTTACACTAAGATCATATTGTAAGAGAGATATTGTAAGAGAGTTGTGTGTGACTATTCTGTGGAGGCCGAGCATCACCTCTGAAGGTTTCGGTGTGGAGCAAGGAGCAAGGAGCAAGGAGTCGTCCATTTCATTAAGGAGCTTTTCTGGATTTCGGTTATTTTGTCAATAAGGTGGGTGTTTCTCAGGACTTCTAATGTAGAAATGTGTCATGATTATGATGATTGTTACCATGCTTGTGAAAAGTAAATTCAAACATATTAGCTTGCCCTGTGTATGTTTATGATAATGATTGTGAAGGACTAATAATGTAGTAATGACACTGTAAATAAGACTGAAATGGGTCTGTACAGTCGACTGTCACTTGGACAAGTCGACTGGTACGAGGCGTACGTTTTCACATGATTTGTTAGAAAGTTTCATGATGTACATGTGTACAAACTAAAATGATATAAGGAAATTCGTATCCTCCATGTTGTACATGACTGAGGAGACATGAACGTATGAAAAGAAACTAGTGATAATTAGTAAAACTGAGAATAGTCTGTGCAGTCGACTGCTAATATGAACAGCCGACCGATGCATTGAATTTAACAATGAATATTCCAGTAATTCTATGGAATGAAATATTTTTATTGTGTTGTCCTAGTGGAATAAATTGAGATTAATATTTCATCTCGGTAAGAAAGTGATAAACAAATGTAGATGCATGTTTAACATTTCCTTGAAGAAAGATATTAGTTGGGTGAAATTCCATGTTGTGATATTAGTGAACAGTTAAGAAATTACGTATTTTTACAGCATGAATATATATATTTATTGTAATGTGACACAATGATGCATGTGCATGGAAGAACAGATGGAAAGATAATTCCTTAATTTGAAATGTGAACCTGTTCAGTCAACTTAATGCGAGTGGCAAGTCGACTGGGCTGAGTATGAATATGTACTGTTAAAAACCCAGGACAGACGACTGATTTATTGACAGTCGACTGTCACGTGAATGACATTTTGAACATAGAAAGTTGCGGAGCAGCCGACTGGCCATGTGCAGCAGTCGACTCTCCCAAGTGGTTATGAAGCACTTGAATTTGACTGAACAAGTCGACTGGGATTTTCCAAGTCGACTGTCCAGAGTGTTTTTTGATATGTCAGAGAATCTTATTCCAGCTTATGTTAAAGATTGTGAATCTTGTGGTTGATATTGGTAAACTCTATTTATTGCTGTATGAATTTACATGAAATGAATCATAGACTTGAATTGAGAAGTAAACGAATATGAAAGCTAAGATCATGATAAAGGAAGTCTGTGAGACTATCAAATGAATTCATGAGCTGACAAGCTCAAATTAGAAATTGTGAATTGAAAATTGAAACCAAAGAGTAGCTAAGTCTCCCCCGGCATTGGAAATGAAATGAGAATTGAAAGACCAAGGTTGGTCATGTATTGAAATGAATGAATAAGTCCGGTTTGGTGAAGAGGCTAACTCTAGAGCTTTGATTTTTGTTCATGATTCTAATAAAAAGTAAGGATTAGTGCATAGTGAAGATGTGATGAAAGTGAGAGAAAAACACGAGTATGAGAACTAGGGTTTACGGTGCGGGTGTGTGAGCCACAGAATGCATGCTTGATGAGTCAAGACATGGCATGGGCACAACTCAGAATGATCGGATTCTAGTCACGCTTGTGGGATGTTTGGTGACTGCAAGAGGATCGTGTGCCATGAAGTGAGGCTGAATTTCCACAGAATGCATGCTTGATGAGTCAAGACATGGCGTGGGATTCCCCTCCAGAATTTTCTGTACACGAGCTTGTACTCATAGATCATCTAGGATACTCACCATAATTACAGTAGTAGATTAAGTCATGGCGAGGGATTGAACCCTACAAAAACGAAGAACGATTAAGAGGCTTGCCCTCGGACCTATGTAGTATGGGATGCATAGAATCCGAACAAGTGCGCATTAGTGTCATGTAAATTAAATAATTGCATTAAGGATTAAGTGCACAATCACGACACGACATCATTAAGATTTTCCCCTTTTACCTTACTTTGATATGTGAACAAGTTTGTGATCTGTTAAGAAATGAGAATTATTATACTGTTTCTGGCATAGAGAGGATGGCCATGTATAATTATCGTCGGTTGAATAAACTGGCGTGCCCACAGTGTTGTATGCAGGATCAATGGCATGAAAAAGATTAAAAAGGAACAAATGCTTAAAGATTCATTCAATTCGTTGTTGTAAATTTTTACTTCCGCTGTGCAATGTAAATGTAATAAATGATGTAAACTCTGATGTAAAGTGAAAAGTTTAATTTCCTTGTAAAATTGTACTAAGAGAAGCGAAAAGATCCTGTAGAACATCTCGAATTCAGTGTATTTGGGATTCGGGGCGTTACACTTTTAGAGCACTAACTGAGACTAAATTTGTCTCCTTTAGCAACGGGGTATCCCCTTTTCTACAATCTTGCATGCCAAACCTTTTGAGTACTTTATCGATGTATCCTTTTTGTGATAATCCAAGAATACCTTGAGAACGATCTTGGTGTATTTGAATTCCTAATACAAAAGAGGCATCCCCAAGATCTTTCATCTCAAAATGCTTGGACATAAACCTCTTGGTTTCGTGCAACAAGTCCATATCATTAATGGCAAGCAATATGTCATTGACATACAGAACTAGGAATATATGTTTACTCAAACTGAACTTGTGATACACACAATCATCAGCAACATTCATCTCAAAACCGAATGAGATAATTACTTCATGAAACTTGTGGTACCATTGACGAGAAGCCTGCTTGAGTCCATAGATGGATTTTGTCAATTTGCAAACCATATTCGTTTGGTCTCCCGACACAAAGTTTTCTGGTTACAACATATAAATTGTCTCGTCAATGTCGCCATTGAGAAATGTCGTCTTGACATCCATCTGATGTAGCTCAAGATCAAGATGAGCAACAAGTGCCATAATTATCCTGAACGAGTCTTTCGATGAAACTGGAGAGAAAGTCTTTGTACAATCGATGCCTTCTTTCTGAGTATAGCCTTTAGCTACAAGACGTGCCTTATATCTCTCTACATTACCATTTGCATCCCTCTTGGTCTTAAATATCCATTTACAACCAATTGGTTTTACACCTTCTGGTAATGGGACAAGTTCCCAAACTTTGTTGTCTTGCATAGACTTATACTCCTCATTCATGGCATTCATCCACTTTTGAGAGTTATAACTTTTCATGGCCTGATGAAATGTGATTGGATCATTTTTCATCATTCCATTGTCATCCTCATGTTCTTAGATAAATACAATATAAACATCCAGAATAGCTTTTCTCCTTTCTCTCGTGGATCTCCTTAATGGCATTGGTTCTTGAAGTTGTTGAATTTGTTTCTCTGGAACAATTATCTCATTTTGAATAGGGGGTTGTTCAACATTGTCTTGTTGAGGTTCCGGATTCACTTCTTGATCAATAATAGGTGTGGGAACCTGAATATTGTCAAAAGTGATAGTAGGAATTGGGTTTGTAATTGAATCCAATTCCTCCTAAAAAGCAATGTCCCTAACCTTATTTCTCCCCTCAAACTCAACTTCCTCAAAAAATATTGCAGTTCCCATATCAAAAATATTCCTAACTGTGGGATCATAAAACTTATAGCCCGTAGATCGCTCAGAATAACCAATAAAGTAGCAGCTCACTGTTTTGGAGTTCAATTTATTTTCATGTGGCCTGTAAGGCCTTGCCTCAGCTGGACATCCCCAAATGTGAAAGTGCTTTAGACTAGGTTTTTGACCTGTCCAAATCTCATAAGGTATTTTTGCAGCTGCTTTAGTTGGTACTCTATTGAGAATGTAAGTTGCTGTCTTTAATGCTTCTCCCTAGAAGGACTCATGTAAGGTGGAACGTGTAGCATGGAAATTTCATACATGCCTATTTCCAACTGGTCCTCTTAAAACTTAAGTGAGGTCCGAATCAAAACATGACCAAAAGAGTGAGAAAACTGAATACTTTATTTCTGATTAGAAAATAACCAAATGTATAAATGTCTCAGACAAACATAAAGAAAATAAAATATAAACTCCCACTAAATCATGATATCCTCAAACAATATAACACCTATATGAGCAGTGTGTTCATGAAAGACCTTGGGTGGTAATCCCTTTATGAGCGGATCCGCTATCATGGAGTTTGTCCCAATGTGCTCTATGGATATTTATCCACTTTGCACTCTTTCTTTCACAACTAGGAACGTTATGTCAATATGCTTCGACTTAGTTGAGCTCCTGTTGTTGTTGGAATATATCACTGTTGACTTATTGTCACAAAATAACTTGAGTGGTCTTTCTACATTCTCCAAAATGCGCAGCCCAGTGACAAAGTTTTGCAGCCATATTCCATGTTTCGATGCCTCATAGCATGCTGCATATTCTGCTGCCATAGTGGAAGAGGCTACAAGTGTCTGTTTGACACTTTTCCAGGATATAGCTCATCCAGCTAACAGGTAAATATAGCTTGATGTAGACTTTCTGCTATCTTGGCACCCAGCAAAATCAAAATCAGAATATCCTATGACCTCCAAATGATCTGATTTCCTATATGTGAGCATGTAATCTTTTGTTCTCTGAATATACCTCATAACCCTCTTGGCTGCTATCCAATGGTCCATACCAGGATTGCTTAAATACCTGCCTAACATTCCAACAATGTACGCAATATCCGGACGCGTACATACTTGAGCATACATTAGACTCCCAATAGCTGATGCATAGGGGATCGTTTGCATTTTCTGAATTTCAAGGATACTTTTAGAGCACTAACTGAGACTAAATTTGTCTCCTTTAGCAACAGGGGTATCCCCTTATCTACAATCTTGCATGCCAAACCTTTTGAGTACTTTATCGATGTATCCTTTTTGTGATAATCCAAGAATACCTTGAGAACGATCTTGGTGTATTTGAATTCCTAATACAAAAGAGGCATCCCCAAGATCTTTCATCTCAAAATGCTTGGACATAAACCTCTTGGTTTCATGCAACAAGTCCATATCATTAGTGGCAAGCAATATGTCATTGACATACAGAACTAGGAATATATGTTTACTCCCACTGAACTTGTGATACACACAATCATCAACAACATTCATCTCAAAACCGAATGAGATAATTACTTCATGAAACTTGTGGTACCATTGAAGAGAAGCCTGCTTGAATCCATAGATGAATTTCGTCAATTTGCAAACCATATTCTTTGGATCTTCCGATACAAAGTTTTCTGGTTGCAACATATAAATTGTCTCGGCAATATCGCCATTGAGAAACATCATCTTGACATCCATCTGATGTAGCTCAAGGTCAAGATGAGCAACAAGTGCCATAATTATCCTGAACGAGTCTTTCGATGAAACTGGAGAGAAAGTCTCTGTAAAATCGATGCCTTCTTTCTGAGTATAGCCTTTAGCTACAAGACGTGCTTTATACCTCTCCACATTCCCATTTGCATCCTTCTTGGTCTTAAATATCCATTTACAACCAATTGGTTTTGCACCTTCTGGTAATGGGATAAGTTCCCAAACTTTGTTGTCTTGCATAGACTTATACTCCTCATTCATGGCATTCATCCACTTTTGAGAGTTATAACTTTTCATGGCCTGATGAAATGTGATTGGAACATCTTACATCATTCCATTGTCATCCTCATGTTCTTGGAGAAATACAATATAAACATCCAGAATAGCTTTTCTCCTTTCTCTCGTGGATCTCCTTAATGGCACTGATTCTTGAGGTTGTTGAGTTTGTTCCTCTGGAACAATTACCTCATTTTGAATAGGGGGTTGTTCAACATTGTCTTGTTGAGGTTTCGGATTCACTTCTTGATCAATAATAGGTGTGGGAACCTGGATATTGTCAAAAGTGATAGTAGGAATTGGGTTTGTAATTGAATCCAATTCCTCCTCAAAATCAATGTCCCTAACCTTATTTCTCCCCCCAAACTCAACTTTCTCAAAAATTATTACAGTTCCCGTCTAAAAAATATTCCTAACTGTGGGATCATAAAACTTATAGCCCGTAGATTGCTCAGAATAACCAATAAAGTAGCTGCTCACTGTTTTGGAGTCCAATTTATTTTCATGTGGCCTGTAAGGCCTTGCCTCAGCTGGACATCCCCTAATGTGAAAGTGTTTCAGACTAGGTTTTTGACCTGTCCAAATCTCATAAGGTATTTTTGCAGCTGCTTTAGTTGGTACTCTATTGAGAATGTAAGTTGCTGTCTTTAATGCTTCTCCTCAGAAGGACTCATGTAAGGTGGAATGAGCAATCATACTCCTTACCATATCCTTAAGAGTCCTATTTCATCTTTTAGCAACACCATTCATGCTAGGTGATCCTGGCATGGTGTACTATGGGACAATACCGCATTCCTCGAGGAATTTAGCAAACGGTCCTGGATGTTGTTCACCTGAGCCATCATATCTACCGTAGTACTCACCACCACGATCAGATCTGACATTTTTAATCCTTTTGTTGTATTGATTCTCAATTTCAGCTTTATAAGCTTTGAACACATCCAGCGACTGTGATTTTTCATTAATGAGATATAGGTATCCATAACATGAGTAATCATCTATGATTGATATAAAATATTGTTGACCATTTCAAGATGTCGTAGGGAATGGCCCAGAAATATATGTATGAATCAATTCTAAGAAGCCTGAAGATCTATTAGCACCTATTCTCTTAGTTCTGGTCTGTTTTCCCTTTATGCAATCTGCACAGACATCAAAGTCTGTGAAGTCCAGGGACTCCAAAATGCCATCAGACACAAGACGCTCACTCTACATTTTGAGATATGACCTAAGCATTTATGCCATAATGACGTCGAATTTTCATTATTTAATTTACATTTAGTACCACGTGACTCTATATGCAAGGTTTCATTATATGATGCAATTGTTTCGAGCAAATAAAGGTTGTCATAAGTATTCAAATAACCAGTCCCAACAACATTCGAATTTAAAGACAAACTAAATTGATTGTTTCCAAATGAACAATAATAACCAAATTTGTCCAACAAAGAAACATAAATGAAATTTTGTCTAAAAGACGATATAATAAAAGTGTCTTTCAAATCCAAATAAAAACCAGTTCCTAATAACAACCTAAAATGCCCAACTGCTTCCACTTCCACCGATTTTCCATCGTCCACGAAGATGTGTCTTTCACCATTATTTGGCTTTCGGCAGCTCAAGCAACTCTGCATAGAAACACTTATCATGTGAGTAGTAGCACTAGAATCTATCCACCAAGTGTTTCTAGGTACTGAAGATAAATTAAACTCAGAACAAACCAAAGTAAGAAACATACCTTTCTTTGCACGTCATACGTGATATTTGGTACATTCCTTCTTCATATGTCCAGGCTTGTTACAAAAGAACAACTCTCTGTATCCTTATGTTTTGTTCTTTTGAGCTGGACCCTTAGCTTTTCCATTTTCAAATTTTCTTTTCTTGCCCTTATCCTTAGAGGCATTGGCCAAGTGAGTACTTTCAGTCTTATCTTATTTCAACCTTTCTTCCTCTTGCACACAGTGAGAAATAAGCTCATTTAGAGTCCATTTTTCCTTTTGACAGTTGTAATTGATCTTGAATTGATTGGACTGTGCAAAAAGCGATACCAAAACCAAAAGCACAAGCAATTCCTCAGGAAATTCAAGCTTGAGTGCCTTAAGTCTTGAAACAATATGGTACATCTCCATAATGTACTCCCTTACATTTCCTTGACCCTTATACATCATAGACATCAAAGAAGTTAGAAGAGTTGTCATTTCAACCTTATCGTTTTTGGCAAATTATTTCTCAATTTGATCGAAGAAATCCTTGGCCTTAGTAATCCCATCGGATTCTGTGCCTAGGGATGGCATTCGAGCCACTCGGGCCGGGCCGGGCTAGCCAGGGCTTTGCCCAGTCCCAGGCTTACCCGGGCCAGGCTCGAAAACATCGTGGGCCGGGCCGGGCTGGGGGGGAAAACCCTGGCCCGGACCTGGCCCTCAGCCCCAATGGTGGGGGCCGGGCCGAGCTGGGCTAGTTCGCGGGACGGGTCAGGTCGGGCCAGTTCGCGGGCCGGATCGGTTTTTGAGGGAATTTTTTATATATAAATATATTAAAGATCAAGTATTAAATTGTAATTTCATAACAATTGCAAAGAACCAAGTATTAAATTGATTTAATAAATTTGAAATTCTTAAATAAAATGAGGTATATGAATAAAATTTCATACAAATTAGATCAAATTACAAAACAAGGGAATTACTTGAATTTAGAGATCGAGATGGCCTCTATTTAGATTGAAGAGAAGGCATTGGACTATTGTCGTGCACTTCTACTTAACCTAAATATAGAATCTCATCCCCCTAAATTTTCCAATTAATTACAATATATTGTACATCATTTTAATGTAAATCGACTAAATCTAATTGTTCATTCATCGCTACTTGTTGATTCAGCTTGTGCTTCAAGTAAGTCTTGAGTCTTTTCTTCCGCTTTCATCCAATCTTCAGCGTATACTAGCATCTCCAAATTTTTGGCTGTCAATCGATTCCTATTTGGGCTCATTATCATGGCACCAAGAGAAAAAATACTTTCCGATGCAACGGTTGATACCGGTGTTGTTAGCAAATCTCTAGCCATACGAGAAAGAATATTAAAAATAGCTGCATTACTCTTCCAAAACTGTAACACATTACTAAATGTTCAATCGAACTTTGTGCATTATACCAATTCAACTCATTTGGTGAATTGGTTCTTGGTTTTTTTTTATTTAATAAGATTTAAAACACTACTACTTGCATGACTCTTTCCTTTTGCTAATATGTGGGAAGAAGAAGAAGTAGAATCAACATTTTGTGTTTATATTTGTGTAGTGTTAGATGAATAAAGTCTATCATAAGTATCATATAACCTAGTCAAAATATGCTCAAATTGACGAGTAAAAATAACATGATCAAAATCTTGTATTGCATCGTGTGGGGCGTAAGTGTAAAAAATCTCAATTAAATTTTTTGTGCCATCTAATTTAATCATAGGATTTAGTACACTAGCTACACAATATAACATCGGAAGTGGATGAAAATATTTTAAAAATTTAATATATGCTGCATTAACCATATCTCCAATAAAATGGTCATTTTGCAAATCGTTAATTGTTGTCATCATAGTGACAATTTCAAGTAAAATACTACTAGATGTAGATGGATATGTTTTTGAATATTGCAAAGTAGCATCGTTAAAAGGTTCTAAAAATTTATACAAAGTATCGGCAAAAAACCAAAAATCATCATCTAACATACAATTTGCATATATACCCATTGCGACACAAAAATCTCTAAGATTAAAATGATAATGAAGAACAACACCTAATAAATCAAATGTAGAATTCCAATGATGTCTAACATCTTTAGGAAAACGTTTATATACAATTCCCCTAAGTTTATACCAATCATGAAAAGCTTGATATATTGGACCACTCAATGTAATATAATGAACACAATCTCTCATTGCATCAAGTTTATGATTTCCATATTTTAGTGCATCTTGCACATAAAGATTTAAAATATGACAAGCACACCTAACATGAAAATTTTTGGGTTCTATAGGATCTAAAGTAATTTTCAAACCATCAATTGTCTTAGTATTGTTAGAAGCGTTATCAAAACCAATAGCAAATACTTTATCATAAATACGAAAATTATTACATGCTTCCATAATGTGTGGCTATAATTTCACCTTTATGTGGGTACCTAACATATTCAAATGAAATTATCCTCTTTTGAAGTACCCAATCCGAATCTATCCAATGACATGTTACACACATCATTGGAACGCCGTTTACTCCTACCCACCCATCTGATGTCAAAGAAATTCTAGTGTTTAGTGATGTTAGTGCTGCTATCAAAAAATCCTTTGTCTCATTGTAAACTAATTTACAATCACTCTTAACTACATTCCTAGCAATCTTTTTATAATGGGGGTTTAAGGAGGTTTGTGCAAAAGTCTCTACATACCTACTTTCACCAAACGAATATGGTAATTCACCCCTAATTACTAACCTAGCCATTTCCCTACGAACGAGATCGTAATTGTAGCTATGACTATCTACTTGATCGGTTCTAGGATGTACTTTTTGTTGTGTGAGATTGTCTTTCAAAAATTGTGGTTGACATTTGCTTAAGTGACGTTGAAGTGTACCCGTGTCCGATCCTAATTTAAACTATATGGTGCTTGACACTTCTTACATATTTTTAGTCCTACACTCTTATCATTTTGTGAAGGGGCAAAATTGAAAAAATTGTGTACTTCGGAAGTAGTCCCTCTTATTTTACGGGATAGAGAAGGACCTTGTTCCAATGGTTGTGGTTCTACATGATCTTCTATTTCTATAGGATTTGAGTGTGTTTCATTCAAATCGGGAAAACTATCATAATTCATGAATGTTTCTTCACTATCTATATATGGATTTGGAATGGAAGGAATGTGATGACTAGTGGACTCTTGACTACTATGTCTACCACCGCGTGATCGATTAGAGACCATTTAAATATTAAAAACTAGTGTATGTATAGTTAGAGAGAAAGCAAGTGTATGTATGTTTTAAAAATTAAAAAGAACAACAATCTATCTCAACAATAATAACAAGAACTAGTGAATGAATAGTGTATGTATGTTTTACCACTTTACCAAATTTATAAATAAAATCTAAAAAAATGAGAGGAAGAAGTTCAAGAAACCCAAACTATAGATAAGAATAATCAACTATGTTAAATCTTCAAATTAAACATATACTAAAATACCGTATTAGTGTTTAAAGTTTGAAGAATGAATGTTAAGAGAGTTGAGACTTAAGAGCTTGTAGTAGACTAGTAGTATTGATTGTTGTTGTTGATCACTTGATTGCTGTTGATTGTAGACTTCTTGATTGTTGTTGTTGATCACTTGATTGTTGTTGATTGTAGACTTCTTGATTGTTGTTGTTGATCACTTGATTGTTGTTGATCACTTGATTGTTGTTGTAGACTAGTAGTATTGAGAGATAGTAGAGAGAATGAGAGGTTTGAGTGAATTAGTCAAGAGAAATGGAAGAAATGATGTGGTATATATAAAATATGCAAATTTTTTGATTTGCTAAAGTACCCCCCAAAACTAGCTAGTATAGATCCGTTGGAGGGCAATTTGGTAATTTTAATTTTTAAAAAATTTCTAGAAGAAAAAAAATACTGTAGCAACGGTCGGCCCGGACCCGGCCCGAGCCCGGGCGGGCCGGTTCAGTCGGTCCTGGTCCTCAACCGGGTCAGGCCGATCTGGGCTTTTTCCCCAAAATGCTGAACCGGACCAGCCCCAAGGTATGGGGGCCGGTCCAAGGTTGAAACCGGGAAAGAGGGGGGCCGGGTGTTGATTCTTGATTTTGATGATCACAACACAGTGCCACATGTGTTTATATTATACAGCTAACAATGCAGTGTTCATATCAAAAGACAATTCTAGCTGAACAAATGCACAAGCTCTCAAGGATACAGCTCAAGACAAGGATCAAGACTTTACTCAAAGCAAGGATCAAAGACTCAATTCAACTCAAGACTCAAGCTTAAATGTGTTATATTGTTGTGTCTTGTAAAAATTGTAATGTACTTCCCTGTTGAGTCTTTAGTCTGATGTAAAGCCTTGTCAACACACACACACACACTTAACAATTTCATATTGTGTGTCTCTAAAAAAACCCCTCAAAATAAGTCAAAACAGTTTGAAGAATTTTAGCTTTTAAGTACCAGTCGACTTAAGCCTATGCCAGTCGACTGATAAGTACGAAACTGTTTAAAATTATTCAAACTCTGATCAGTCGACTCATATGGCAACCCAGTCGACTGATCGAGAGCTTTTTGACCGTTTTCTGATTTTCAAAAACGAACTTTTTCAAATTTAAACGGTTTGATCCGTTGGTTGACAGTTATGTAACTGCTTTCCAACGTTCAGAAGTACAAAACTCTTTATATAGAGTTTCTTCTCAAACAGAAAACATTCACTTGACTACTTGATTTCTTAAAAAACACCCGAGCACTCTTGAGAAAAATTTAAGTGATTTTCTGTGAAGAACAAAGCTTTCAAGTTCACATACTTTGGTTCTCTACACTCAGTCCAGTATAGCATTGAATTCGCTTTGGACTGAGTATAGAAGTCAACCTATTGTTTTAGCCACGTGCATCAACACATACAACAACAAGGCTATAGGTTGATTGTAAAATTCCTCTTGTACTCTTGCTCTCGGTTGGAGAGTGTTTTTGACTCTTAGTTGTAGAGTCGGTGTCTTTTCACTCTTGGTTGAAGAGTGGGTCTGCTTTCTCTGGTTGAGAGAAAGGACTACGGGTTAGACAAGGTTGTTGTCTTGAACGCCGTAGGGTATTCTTGTATTTTTTTCAAGAATAGTGGAAATCTCAAGTGGGTTGCTTGGGGACTGGATGTAGGTCGAGAGGACCGAACCAGGATATATCTTGTGTACTCTGTGATTGGTTGTCTTGTGATTGCATTTACTTTTGATCAATTATACTCTGCAAAACTAGTCTGACCAGTCGACTCAGCTTCGTATCAGTCGACTGATCAGTCTCGTATTAGTTATTCTCTTTGTCTCATCAGTCGCCTGTATTATCTATCAGTCGACTGTTTCGAGAGGTTAAATTTATTTTGATTTTGGCTATATCAGTCGACTGGTTCCCCACTGAGTCGACTGTGCCGAAGAAATTTTTTATTCCGCAATTTATTTTCATTAACACTATTCACCCCCCCCCCCCCTCTAGTGTTTGTTGCTTAGCCTACAGGATCCAACACTTGGTATCAGAGCAAGGTTACAGGCAATGGCAACTACATCAAATACTAATCAGTACCATGAAGGACAATCTACACAACGACCACCACTATTTGATGGAACAAACTATAACTATTGGAAGTGCCGAATGCGAATCTATCTCCAATCAATCAACTACGAGATATGGCAAATGACAGAGACGGAACATACTGCTCCTACCATTCAATATGCACAATGGAATGATGATCAAAAGAGTCAGACTATGAACAATGCCAAAGCAATGAATGCCTTATTCTGTGCACTGACGAAGGAAGAATTCAACCGTGTATCCAATGCTACAACCGCATATCAAATTTGGCATACACTCGAGGTAACACATGAAGGAACGAATAAAGTAAAAGAATCTAAAATTTCTGTTCTTGTCCACAGGTTTGAAATGTTCAGAATGAAGGACAATGAGACTGTGTCTGAGATGATTACAAGATTCACAGACATTACCAACTCTCTTGTGGCGCTTGGAAAGACTTATACTCAAGCAGAGATGGTCAGAAAAGTTCTACGAGCACTCACTCCAGAATGGGAAAAGAAAACCACAGCAATAGAAGAGGCAAATGACTTGTCAACACTTACTCTCGAGAATCTTGTTGGTAATCTCATGGCATATGAGGTTCAACTTGAAGATCGAAAGAAAGATACTGAATCACACCAAGCAAAGAAGAAATCATTGGCTTTTAAAGCCATGACTGACTCAGAAGATGAGGAAGAAGATGAAGAAGAAATAGCAATGTTCACTCGGAGATTCAAGAAGTTCTTAAAGAAGGGTAAGTTTCATTCTAAGAGTAAAGATTCTAATGACCCTCCTACATGTTTCAGGTGCAATAAGATAGGTCACATGAAGAAGGACTGTCCCTTAGAAACTGCAAAGAACAAGGGAAAAACATCCAACTTCAAGAAAGACAAATATTCAAAGAACAAATTTGCCAAGAACAAAAAGGCGTATCAAGCCACATGGGATGATAGCGATTCATCTTCCGAAGAAGAAACGGATGAAAATAACGAAGTGGCAAATGTATGTTTTATGGCTGCACAAGAACATGTAAGTAATGATTATGATTCTGAAGATCTTCTTGATGCATTTAATGAAATATTCCAAGAATTAAAGAAAGAAAAGATTAGAGTTAAGAATCTTGAGAAAGTGAATCAAACACTTAATCAAGAAAATCTTAACCTTGATAAGGAAGTAAAATCCTTAAATTCTCGTCTTGCAAGTCTAGATACTGATCTTGAAACTCTCAAAAAGAATTATGAAGAGATTTCAAAGAATGTATCTAAGTTTAACAAAGGCAAAGAGAATTTAAATGATATGCTTCATCATCAAGTTGCATCTAGTCATAAATTTGGACTTGGTTTTAAGAAATCTTCTATAAAAGAATCTCCTGTTTTAAACACTAGTAATACTAAGTCAGCATCTATTTCTAGTGTTACACACAGGTTATATGATTTCTTTGCAAAACCACAGGTTGTTAAATTCAGTGATAAAAGTGATACTAACGTTCGGTTAAGTCGACTGAACCATAGTACCAGTCGTCTGTCCAGAGAAAGTGGATCTCATTCCACGGGATCAAAACCTCTTATAAGTCGACCTAGTGCATCTACCAGTCGACTGATACATACCAACAGTCGACTGATAAACACTGGTAAGTCGACTGGACAGAACAAACTAGTATGGGTTCCAGTCAATATTAATCAGAATGATAGAATTGCTTATATCAATTCTTATATGCTGAATGTATGTACTTCTACCAATTATATTCCTGCTTATGGAGGAAGATCAAACTCTTCATGGGTTTGGTTTCCCCCAAACTAATATGTTTTGGACCCAATAAAAAGGGTACCATATTTACCTCAAATGTTTTATAGGTACCCAAGAAAGAACGCTGGATATTAGACAGCGGATGTTCAAAACACATGACAGGGCATGCCAACTTACTATCCACCATTCAGAATATAGATGGAGGAACCGTCACCTTTGGAGATAACAACAAAGGCAAAGTCATCGGTATTGGCATGGTCGGTAAAATATCTAACCCTATTATAGAAAATGTGCTTTTAGTTAATGGTTTAAAGCATAATCTCTTAAGTATTAGTCAATTGTGTGATAAAGGTTATAAAATAGTCTTTGAAAAAGATGCATGCTTAATTTATAATTCTACTATGGAAAATGTTATTTTTCAAGGTTGTCGCAAAAACAATATTTATGAATTATGTTTGAATGCAATTGATTTTTCAAATGATTTTTGTTTGATAGTCTCTAACAATGAATCTTGGTTATGGCATAGAAGATTTGGACATGTGAACATGAAAAATCTCTCAAAATTATCTAAATATAACCTAGTTAAAGGACTGCCAAAATTATCCTTTAAAAAGGATAAGTTATGTGATGCATGTCAACTAGGAAAACAAATCAAATCCACTTTTAAAACAAAAGATGTAATCTCTACAAGTAGGCCACTTGAATTAATCCATATGGACTTATTTGGCCCTACTAGAGTTGCTTCTTTAAATAAAAGTAGATATGTGTTTGTTTTAGTAGATGATTTTTCAAGATTTACTTGGACATTCTTTTTAAAACATAAAAATGATGCTTTTGAAGAATTTGCACATTTTTGTAAACGTGTTCAAAATCAAAGATCTCTAACCATAGTCACTATTAGAAGTGATCATGGTGGAGAATTTGAAAATGAAACATTTACAGAATATTGCAACAAGAATGGTATAACACATTCATTTGCATTTCCTAGAGCTTCACCACAAAATGGTGTGGTTGAAAGAAAGAATAGGACTTTGCAAGAATGCGCACGTACTATGCTTGTTGAAAGCAATCTACCAAAGCATTTTTGGGCTGAAGCTGTTGCTACAGCTTGTTATGTTTTGAATAGAATTCTTCTAAGACCTAAACTAAAGAAGACTTGTTACGAGTTATTTTTTAATAAAATTCCTAAAGTCTCTTACTTTAAAACATTTGGTTGTAAGTGTTTTATTCTAAACACAAAAGATAATTTAGACAAATTTGATCCTAGATCTAATGAGGGTATCTTTTTAGGATACTCAAATAGGAGTAAAGCATATAGAATTTTCAATAAGTCTACTATGACTATTGAAGAATCAATGCATGTTACATTCGATGAATCCTTACCTTCATCAACATTAAATAAGGATGATGAAACTGATTTATCACCTTTAGATAATGTGATTACATCCTTAGAGCAAACTAATCTATCTGATAAGTCGACTGATAAAGTCTCCAAGTCGACTGACTTAAACCAGTCGACTGAAGAACAAGTCAAGTCGACTGATCCGATTGTGATATCTTCAACTTTACCAAAGTCATTTGTTGAAGTTAAAGATCATCCTCATGACTTAATAATTGGTGACATCTCCCATGGTATTCAGACACGTTCACATATTAATATGATCTCTCATACAGCATTCTTGTCAGATTTTGAACCAAAGAATATACAAGAAGCATGTGAGAATGAATATTGGGTGAATGCCATGCAAGATGAACTAAACCAATTTGTAAGAAATGATGTATGGGATTTAGTTCCTAGACCTCCTGATCAGACTATCATTGGTACCAAATGGGTATTCAAGAATAAGTTAGATGAATCAGGACAAGTTGTAAGGAACAAGGCTAGATTAGTTGCCCAAGGATATAATCAAGAAGAAGGTATAGATTTTGATGAAACATATGCTCCTGTTGCTAGACTAGAATCTATTCGTATTTTATTATCTTTTGCCTGTTTTATAAATTTTATACTTTATCAAATGGATGTGAAAAGTGCCTTTCTTAATGGGTTCATTAAGGAAAATGTTTATGTTAAACAACCACCAGGTTTTGAACATGAACAATTTCCAGATCATGTTTATAAATTGAAAAAGGCTTTATACGGTCTTAAACAAGCACCTCGTGCTTGGTATGATCGTCTGAAAACTTTTCTTTTAGAAACAGGATTTGAAATAGGTAAAGTAGACACTACCTTGTTTATCAAAAGAGTTAAGAATGATATCTTAATCATACAAATATATGTTGATGATATAATTTTTGGTTCTACTAATAATAATCTATGTCAAGAATTTGCTAATACCATGAAAAATGAATTTGAGATGAGTCACATGGGTGAACTCAATTATTTCCTTGGATTGCAAATTAAACAATCTTCAAATGGCATATTTATCAATCAAGGCAAATATGCAAAGGAATTACTCAAACGTTTTCACATGGATAGTACTAGTAGTAAATCCACACCTATGGCTACTACTACTACTCTTGACAAAGATTTATTAGGTAAGAGTGTTGATCAAAAACTCTATCGAGGTATGATTGGTTCACTCTTATATATTACTGCAAGTAGACCAGATATTATGTTCAGCGTATGTTTATGTGCTAGATATCAATCTAGTCCTAAAGAATCTCATTTAAAAGCAGTGAAACGAATTTTAAGATATATTAAAGGCACATCTGAATATGGTTTATTTTATCCACGCACCGATATTTTTCAACTTTTGTCTTATAGCGATGCCGATTTTGCTGGAAGCAAAACTGATCGCAAGAGTACTAGTGGTACATGTCACTTTTTGGGACATTCCCTAGTATCTTGGTGCAGTAAAAAGCAAAATTCTGTATCCCTATCAACCACAGAAGCTGAATATATTGCTGCAAGTTTAGCATGCGCTCAAATTTTATGGATGAAACAAACTCTGTTAGATTATGGTATTTCATTTGAGAAACCCTCAATTATGTGTGATAATACCAGTGCAATTAATCTATCTAAAAATCCGATTCAACATTCACGTACGAAACATATTGATATTCGACATCATTTTCTACGTGATCATGTTTTAAAAGGAGATATATCTTTAGAATTTATCTCTACTGATCAACAAGTAGCAGATATATTTACCAAGCCCCTTAAAGAAGAATTTTTTCTCAAGTTAAGAAGAGAACTTGGAATTTGTGATTTTATTGATATTTGTTGAAAATCACTCTGTTAAGTCGACTGTGTTTTGAATCAGTCGACTATATTGAATTGTTATATATACATATTTTGTTCTCGACTAAGTCGACTGATTATTAATCCAGTCGACTGGTCAGCAGATATAAGATGTTACTTTCTTCTCGACTCAGTCGACTGATATATCATACCAGTCGACTGTCGCGAGATCAATCTGTCTTCAGCGACTTTTCATCACAACTTTTGAGATAAAAGCTTTTCTCTATCTCACCCGTGACAACCCTATCTGACCGTTGATTTCATTTCCCTTTAATCTGAGCCGTCCTTTCTCTGTTAAAAACCCCTTTACCTGCCCCTTTTTCATACTCTTACCGATCTCTTTTTCACTTTTACCCCCAAATTGGAAACCCTAACGCAAGAAGAAGAAGAAGAGGCTCTAATCCGACAAGTCGACTGCTGTTTTTGTATCTATCTCTCTTCAATTTGGTAACATCTCCTCTTTTTGTTTCCTTTTCAAAACCCTAATGGCTCCCAAACGATCAAAAAGATCTCATGAGGGTTCTTCCTCTACACAGGAGTACACTCAATACCTTTTGAGCCCTGATCTCCTTGATCGTTGGTATTTATTTTGTACCATTCAAATCTTCCCTGGAAGATTTGTAAACTTTAATGATTTAGATCCTTTTAATCTCACTCCACTTTTTCAAAATTCTAGTCTTTATGATATCCTTTCATTATCTAATCAACCCAATTACTACCCCCAACTCATTTATTTGTTTTATACAAATATGAGGATTGTGAACAGACCTAATGGGGACGTACTCATCCGATCATCGGTGAAGAATGTTAGAATGCAACTCACACCGACTAGGATTAATGAAATTTTGGGTTTTGATGATGTCGGATCACCTCTTGATGACATTGTGTTAGATAATCCCTCTATTTTGTCTAGAATTCTTTTACCACATTCTCGACTACCCATGACAAGCAAAAATCTACAACCAATTGCTAAGCTAGTTGGTAGAATATTAGCATATAACATCCTTCCTAAAAAGGGAAGTTATGACCAATATTCTCTTGAACTACAAAAAGCTATATATGCAATTTTTGGTAGAATAGCTGTTAATTGGGGTCATGTCCTCTTTTCGAAACTCAATCAAGATCATACTCACTTTTTACCTTTTGGAGGACTTCTGACTAGAATCTTTTTCGCATATAAAATTGATCTTGAGTCTGAGACACATGTTGTCTCTAGATATGAGTGTTTCGATCGTGCTAGTTTGGCACGTATGAAACTTCTTGATGCACCTCCTCAATCACCACCTCGATCTCCTCCAATGTCCCAAGCACCTTTAGGTTCTTCTGCTAGACCTTCTGCCTCGTCTAGTTCATCTCTTCCCACAGCCAACTATGATGATCCACGTACCATGTATGAATGTGTCAACTACCTTATGAAACATTCACAGACTGTGGATACACATATTCACGCCCTTGATTCCAGACTTGATTCCTTTGATTCTCAACTCCACCACATTGATTCCAAGATTGACAACCTCACCAATCTCTTCACCTCTCAATTTCATCCTCCTTCTCATGATGACGATGAAGACTCGGATGAAGACGATTGAAGATTTTTATTATTTTTATATGTACTCTTTAATGGACTTATTTCTGTATGCAACTCTCTATTAGTCTCTTTTCTATGAAAAAGATGGTTATTATGTGCTTTTTGATGATTACAAAGGGGGAGAGATCTCTGAGTTCTATTTATGCTTGCTTATATTATCTGTGTTATTTTGGCTGTACTGTTGAAAATCTCTGGTCAGTCGACTGCTTCAAAGATTTACGTCGACTGCTACTAAACTTCTGCTACTGTATCTGTACTTATAGTTTTTTTTATATAAACTGTCTGATCAGTCGCCTGCCAGTTGACACAGTCGACTGATACTGGTTTAAGAAAATGCATTCTGTGTTTTTAATAGGGGGAGCATATCCTTACTGTGCCTATATACATATTATCTGTTATTATCAGCTATTGTGTTGTCATCATCAAAAAGGGGGAGAATGTTGATTCTTGATTTTGATGATCACAACACAGTGCCACATGTGTTTATATTATACAGCTAACAATGCAGTGTTCATATCAAAAGACAATTCTAGCTGAACAAATGCACAAGCTCTCAAGGATACAGCTCAAGACAAGGATCAAGACTTTACTCAAAGCAAGGATCAAAGACTCAATTCAACTCAAGACTCAAGCTTAAATGTGTTATATTGTTGTGTCTTGTACAAATTGTAATGTACTTCCCTGTTGAGTCTTTAGTCTGATGTAAAGCCTTGTCAACACACACACACACACTTAACAATTTCATATTGTGTGTCTCTAAAAAAACCCCTCAAAATAAGTCAAAACAGTTTGAAGAATTTTAGCTTTTAAGTACCAGTCGACTTAAGCCTATGCCAGTCGACTGATAAGTACGAAACTGTTTAAAATTATTCAAACTCTGATCAGTCGACTCATATGGCAACCCAGTCGACTGATCGAGAGCTTTTTGACCGTTTTCTGATTTTCAAAAACGAACTTTTTCAAATTTAAACGGTTTGATCCGTTGGTTGACAGTTATGTAACTGCTTTCCAACGTTCAGAAGTACAAAACTCTTTATATAGAGTTTCTTCTCAAACAGAAAACATTCACTTGACTACTTGATTTCTTAAAAAACACCCGAGCACTCTTGAGAAAAATTTAAGTGATTTTCTGTGAAGAACAAAGCTTTCAAGTTCACATACTTTGGTTCTCTACACTCAGTCCAGTATAGCATTGAATTCGCTTTGGACTGAGTATAGAAGTCAACCTATTGTTTTAGCCACGTGCATCAACATATACAACAACAAGGCTATAGGTTGATTGTAAAATTCCTCTTGTACTCTTGCTCTCGGTTGGAGAGTGTTTTTGACTCTTAGTTGTAGAGTCGGTGTCTTTTCACTCTTGGTTGAAGAGTGGGTCTGCTTTCTCTGGTTGAGAGAAAGGACTACGGGTTAGACAAGGTTGTTGTCTTGAACGCCGTAGGGTATTCTTGTATTTTTTTCAAGAATAGTGGAAATCTCAAGTGGGTTGCTTGGGGACTGGATGTAGGTCGGGAGGACCGAACCAGGATATATCTTGTGTACTCTGTGATTGGTTGTCTTGTGATTGCATTTACTTTTGATCAATTATACTCTGCAAAACTAGTCTGACCAGTCGACTCAGCTTCGTATCAGTCGACTGATCAGTCTCGTATTAGTTATTCTCTGTCTCATCAGTCGCCTGTATTATCTATCAGTCGACTGTTTCGAGAGGTTAAATTTATTTTGATTTTGGCTATATCAGTCGACTGGTTCCCCACTGAGTCGACTGTGCCGAAGAAATTTTTTATTCCGCAATTTATTTTCATTAACACTATTCACCCCCCCCCCTCTAGTGTTTGTTGCTTAGCCTACAGGATCCAACACCGGGTTGGTCCCGGTTGGCTCGGACCTGTTGCCACCCCTATCTGTGCCCTTAAAGGCTTTTGGAATGTTGTATTTCATAATCATTAAACTCATGTGATTTGAATGATCCCACCTCTCAAAATCCCTTTTATCATCAGGAGTGATTTCCGCAGTGAGAGATGGAGGTTGTTCTACCCTTACTGCATGGTCTAATTCCATACAGCCAAGAGTTATCAGTAGGACCCTTTCCAATCCTTGAAATTGGTCCCATTAAGCATGAGAATAGAATTGATGTTAGCAGTTAATGAGGCAGCAGAAGATACACTAGTTGAATATAGAACAAAAAAACAAAAAAATAAGCTTCACATAAAAGTCCATATAAAACAATAAATTCAATTAATGGTTAATCCCGTCCCAAGATACCAGACATAATATTAATATCAAGTCTTTGGACAGTAACTGTAAGCCGTACTCTTATTGCAGCAATCAAATATTGACAATAAATACTATCAAATAATAAGTCATTCTTTGGACTAACATATTGTTCACATGGAATACCTTATAATTGTCACATATTTATTACCATAGATGTGTATGAAATTCGGCCAAATATCAACTTACGTTTGGGTCAGTTAATAAACGCATGAATTACAAACACACAATCATATTGATATTTTAAATAAATTAATCTACACAAAAGATGTCACTTTGGCAACATTCTGTTTCAATTAATCTATTAAAAATATTAGACATTCATAAGAAAATCCAAAACCAAAATCTGAATTTAATTGTTTTCCCAAAAATTTATCTTTTCCTTAACTTTCGCAATTTTACTTTATTTTAGATAGATAATGTCAAGATAATATCAAATCATTTTTTTTAAATCTGTTTATAGGAAAAATATTTATAACAGAAAATTAACTTTACTGATAAATATCAAATCAATTTTATAATAGAAAATATTTATAACAGAATATTTATAACAGAAAATAAAATTCTTAAATCTCACATCTCCTTAATTTCGTGAGCACAGAAACCCAAACCGGGCCCCATGCCCACGTCAGCAACAGCGGCAGCATTTTCTACCTTCACAAACCGAATTTTTTCCCAAACTATCCCACTTTTTGAAAGTTTTTTCCAAACTGCCCTACTTTTTAAAAAATTCACAAATTGCCTCACTCGCTTTCTGAAAAAGCGAGTGTGGTTAAAACCTCATCGCTTTTTCAGAAAGCGAGTGTGAGGCTTTTGATTTTCGAAAGCCTAGACTCGCGTTCTGAAAAAGCGATTGGGTTTTAACCAAACTCGCTTTCTCAAAAAGCAAGTGAGTCGTTTTGGTAAATACTTTCAAAAGTGGGTCAGTTTGGTAAATGCTTTCAAAAGGTGGGTCATTTTGGTAACAAGTTCGATTTATCACAACGGTTTGAACAAAATCTTCAAATTAGGGTTTAAGAAAGCTCCCCCTTTCTCTTCCTCTTCAATCCAATCCCTAATTTCTCTAATCTCTCTGTCAATGGCAGACGAGTACCTTTGTCGTCAGCCCTCTATGTACCCATCCTCCCATCCCCCAAAGAGAATTCGCTCCCAATTTGTTATTTCCTAAAATCTCCATCTCTCCTTAAAACCCTAACCCTAAAAATCTCAACTTTCATGTCTTTTTTAGCCAAAGTTCCCATCTTGTTTTGTTATTGATCTGTAATGATGTTCAGTTGAGCTCAATTTTAGTACTCATCGCGCTTCGCCCTTATATGCAGTAGTTTGCTGTATGTCGAAGTAGTAGTAGTAGTATGTCGTAGTAGTAGTAGTTAATGTTGTTGACTGATAAGCTAAAAATGTTGTTTGCGAGTTTTTTTAGGGCTACACATTCAGCTTTGAGTTATCAATTTTTATGCTCATAGAGTATCCACAGTCATCATTGTTAAAAAATGCATATATGCATAAATGCATATAGCATTTGGCCAATTCGCTGCAGTCGTCGATTGGTATTTTTTACCAATTTAATATATAAAAAATTCAGACGGAACTTCACTTTACGTCGCACGATTTTTAAGGATTTTTTATGATTTTTTTATTAATTAAAAACGTTATTTAAGTATTATAAAAAAAGAAGTGGGCCCCTCCGTTGGACGCAACTTGAGAGCTCCCTGGTTGAATTTCTTTTATTAAATATTTTTTTTAAAGTCGTCGGACGCAATGTGAAGTTGCGTCCTTAAAAATAATATTTTTTCGAGCGACGAACTCGAAGTTGCGTCCTTTAAATTATGCATAATTCTCATATCCGCTCTCATTTATAGCAATCTACTGTAGCAAAATATGCAAAATATGCATATTTAGCAAACGACTGCAGCGATTTTTTGACAAAATATACGTATTATGCAAATTTAGCAAACAACTACAGATACTCTGAACCAAAAGATCTAATCAGCATGGTACTTTTATCCATCCATTTTGTAGCTAGTTGATGAATTGGAAAGAAATTCATATCATCTCATTTTTTTGTTTCAATTTGTTTCAGATGAATGGAGTGAATTTGCAATTTGAATAGTGAATAATTTAAATCAAGTTAGTGTCTTTCAATGGTTTTAAGTTGGAGAAAGGGGGAGCTTTCTTAAACCCTAATTTGAAGATTTTGTTCAAACCGTCATGATAAATCGAACTATTTACCAAAATGATCCACTTTTTCAAAGTATTTTCCAAACTGACCCACTTTCGAAAGTAATTAGTAAAACAACCCAATCGCTTTTTGACAAAGCGAGTTTGATTAAAACCCAATCTTTTTTTCAGAAAGCGAGTCTAGACTTTCGAAAATCAAAAACCGCACACTCGCTTTCTGAAAAAGAGATGAGGTTTTAACCACACTCGCTTTTTTAGAAAGCGAGTGAGGCAATTTGAGAATTTAAAAAAAACAAGGCAGTTTGGGAAAAACTTTCAAAAAGTGGGACAGTTTGGGAAAAAATTCTCACAAACCTGGGCGGGCCCCACATGCCATCCACGTCACATGACGTCAGTGGCAAAGCAGCAGCAGCATCTGTTGCCCTCACATACCGGGCGGGCCCCACTTCATGTTCCACACCAGCCATGTGAAGCACATATAGCAGCAACTGCTGCATTCTCGTGGCCCCCCCATTCAACCAATAATTTCAAACACACCCCTTGTATATACTGAATATCTTTGAATCAAGTAATCATGGTGGTTTATTATGGTTGTTAATTATGATTATAAAGTTTGGAACCAAGTAAACACATCATGGTGATAAACAGAATTATCTAGTAGAATTATTAATTCTACTAAATTGAAGCAACATGAATTTCTGTTTCCTTGGCGATAATTAAAACAACATGGCAATAATTCAGTAAAGTATATAGAAAATCCTAAAGTATGTTCAGTCTTCAAATAAAAAACAGAAAAGAAAAAAAAATTAAAATTTATTTATTTTAATTGCAGATCTGAAGCCATTGATCCAATTACTTCTATCAATTAAATTCATCAATCGAATTTCTTAAACAGGAAGATCAAATAGAACCCTAAATTTCTTTAAACAAGAAACCCTAAATTTCTTAAACAAAATCATCAGTTCTTCAATTAATTCAGCAAAGATGGCTCTGATACCAATTGGTGGATTTTTATATACTCTTAAGCAACATGTATAAAACATTGGTAACAACCTAAATCATGTCTCTACAGATCTAGATCTTAATCATGTTACAAAAGTGTTTTAATATAAAATCCTAAATCATGAAACTATAAATTTTTGCAAAATCAAAGAAGAAGAACATTAAAAGCGGAAGCACTAACCTGAAGCCATTGATGGAGATTGCACAGAGGGTTGGGATCTTCCTATATAATACACACTTCTATGAGAGGCCGTCTCTCTTTTCTCTTCTGTTGATGGGATGGCAGATAGAATAAGAAGATACGTATATATAGGGGACCACAACCCTAATGGATAATTATTGATTTTCAATTTTGCCCATCACAAAATTAGAAATTTACTGTACGGTTTCTACACGTAATATATCACACTTTAAATTATATGCTTTTAACCCATTACTTAATCTTGATTAGATTACTTTAATTTGGGTTAGAGTTTAGAATAGCAATTATACATTTAGTCACATATGTGAGCCCACATAGATTATTTTCCAACAATTTATAGTTATGCATTATTCAGAATCATATATATATATATATGGATTTATATATGTATCGCTCGGATGGTAATTTTGTTATGAATTTTCAGTCTTACGCTGATCTCTCCTAGAAATATTGCTAGTACTATGAATTAGTCAGGAATATGGCATTATTGTCAATCAAATGTTTTAAGTTGCCAGCCTATGGATCCAAAGGACAAACAATCTGTACATTTCAGATGGGTGTGCATGTGCCGTGGAAGCAGTGTACGAAGCTAAACGGACGTACATACAATTTTGATGGACCGAGCTTGTTTGTCGGCCCACCCTCCAGGGTTGTTGGAGGGATTTGTTGTTTGTACGGGTTATGTTGCTTCATGTATGTTCTATTTTCTGTCTGTAGGTTGTAACTTGACCCAGTACTCTGTGTTTGTTTCTTTAATTTCTTATTAATGAAACAGGGTGGCCATATTCCACCTTTTCCTTCCAAAAAAAAAAAAAAAAAAATCTGTACATTTCGTTCTTGTTATATATTGCTAATAGGTGGACCCGTTGTTTTTTTGGAAATCTTATATCTAAGAATCACCCCTCTTATAAATTAGCTATTATGTAAAGTGTTCCATTATAAATTAGCCATTTGTTAATCAAATGTGTTATGTTGTACTTTGAGTATTTTTTTTAAAAAAAATTACAGAACAACCAGTGGTGTAGCCAGGTTTTTTATCTAGGGGGTGCGACACTTAAAAAAAAATACTACACACATTTGTAATCCTCAAAATATCATATATTAATATCAAATGTCATAAACTATTACATCACTAAATATCCATTTTCTTTAGCAATAAAACCCTTCGAGATTTTATATTGACTTCAGGCTTTCTCAAATTTGGGCTGTTTCAGGTAACAGTCTTCAAAATACTATCGAAGCAGAAATTACGGTATCAATATTTTTATTATTAAGTATACAACAATTATAGATACAATAAATACAAAGTACATGTATATTAATTTTCTTAATAACCATTTCAGTACATGATCTTTTACCTTATTTTTTGGATTTAGGCAGATGCACCCTTTGTTCTGGAAAATTAAGGTTGCGTTTGGTTTGCTATTTTAAAAACAGTTTTCTAAAAAGAGTTTTCTGAAAATAGTTTTCTGAAAATGAGAATATAAAAGCTATTTGGTAATAATTTTTTATTAAAACTGCTTTTTGAAAATGAGAATATAATGTATGTATAGGTTTAGTTGTATGTATATACTGTATACAGTATATATACTCTAATACATACATGTTGTATACATATACATACATACTCATATAATAATATAAAATATTTTATTATAATAAATATATTTAATAATATACATATATATAATAATATATAACAATTATAATAATATATATGTAATAATAATATATTCAAATTATATATTAAACAATTTATTATAATAATAATAAATTATATAATAATATATATAATAATATATAATAGTAATATATAATAATAATAATATATATTATAATAATAATAGATTATTATAATAGTATATATAAAATAGTATATATGAAATAATAGTATATATAAAATAGTATATATAAAATAATAATATATTATAATAATTGTATATTATATAATAATATGAAATAATTTATTATAATAAACATATTTAATTATAGACATCTATATAATAAAACACAAAGAAAGCTATCAAGTGGCTCTCCTTTATTCCCTAAAAAAATCAAAGGTCCAGATCTAACCTCACAAAACATATTTTTTTTCCCTCCCCCAAAGTTTTCCCCAAAACTCAAATTCAAATCCCTCACCCAAAACAACTCTTATATTTATTTATTTATTTATTCTCTCTCTCCCTCCCTCTTCTATTCAAAAATTTAAGAAAATAAAAATTTTAAACATTTTAAACATTTTTAAAAATTTAAAAAACTAAAAAAATTAAAATTTTAATAACTTTAAAAATAATAAAACACAAAGAAAGCTATCAAGTGGCTCTCCTACAATCCCTTAAAAAATCAAAGGCCCAGATCTAATCTCACAAAACATATTTTTTTTCCCTCTCCTAAAGTTTCCCCCCAAAACTCAAATTCAAAACCCCCACCCAAAACAACTCTTATATTTATTTAATTTTTTTTTTCTTTTCTCTCTCTCTCCCTCCCTCCCTCTTCTATTCAAAAAAATTAAGAAAATAAAATTTTTTAAAAATTTAAAAACTAAAAAAATTAAAATTTTAATAACTTTAAAAATAATTCAAAAAAAGCATATAATATGCTTTTTGCTGGACCCCCAAAAGTTTCTCATATAATATGTTTGTTACTTCAATTAATTTGCTAGACCTCCAAAACTATTTTATATGATCAAACAAGGTATACCGTTCCGAAGACGTGTCATAGCACGTGTCAACGGGCAAACCTAGTATATATAATAACTTATGATAATTATAATAATATATATGTAAAATAATCTATTATAATTAAATATAATTATATATTAAACAATTTATTACAATAATAATAAATTATATAATAATATATATAATAATTTATAATAGTAATATATAATAATATAAATTAATTTATTATAATAATATAATAATAATAGTATATATAAAATAATAATATATTTTAATAATTGTATATTATATAATAATATAAATTAATTTATTATAATAAACATATTTAATTGTATATATATATATATATATATATATAATAACATATAAAAATTGTAATAATATATATGTAATAATAATATATTATAATAATATATTAAATAATTTATTATAATAATAATAAATTATATAATAATATATATAATAACATATATTAGTAATATATAATAATAATAATATATATTATAATAATAATAGAATATTATAATAGTATATATAAAATAGTATATATGAAATAATAATAAATATTATAATAACAGTATATATATATTAAATTTTTAATATATATATATATATAAATAGAATATATATATTATATCTTTATTTATATTTATATGTATAGTAATAAAGAAATATATTACTATTGAAATGAAATATTGAAAAATGAAATATTGGAAATATTGATGATCCATTGGTCAATGCGAAGTCAGATGTGTGACTCGTATGATCATAGTTGGTGAGGCAAAAATCAAAGTCCATTGGTCCTTTCTTGTGAACAAATTTAGAAATATATTGATTCTTCAGAGTTTTTTGAATAAACCATTGATTTGTCTGGTGTCTACAATATAAATATATATTTTATGATTTATTTACTACTGGTTTGACTGAAAATTTTTTATGTGCAAAACTTGAATTTATAGACCCAATGTCACATTCAGTAAAAATTTATGATACATGTATCGGGTGTACTCAATGTGTATGAGCCTGTCCTACAGATGTATTGGAAATGATACCTTGTGTATATATATATATATATATATATACCGAAGAAGGCACTCTCCCGCAGGTCGGCAACAGCCCAGGAACAATGAGGCACCAATCACCCGTGCCGAGTTCCAGCAGTTCCAAGCGACCGTCCTGCAGGCTCTCAACCTTTGTCAAAATCCTAATGAGCCGAAGGTGCCATCCCCTCCTCCAGTCCGAAGCCCTCACCGACGGTCCTTATCTCCTCATCCTGCTCCTAGCAACTCCCGGCGTACCCCAAGTCCTCGCCGCTCCCGAAGTTACCATCGCCGCAGCCCTCGCTCTCCCTTATACGAAGACGAGTCTCGTGGCTCGGCAGATTACCGTCGGAGAGATGACACCATGAACCGCCGTCTTCATGAAGTAGAAAGACGCCTGGGTCAGATAAACCGAGAAGAAGAGCTCAGGGGGACGTCCTAGCCGACCCCCTTTCTCCCGAACCATAGTGGATGCACCTGTCCCGTTCGGCTTCAAACCTCCCTAATTTGAGACTTACACCGGGGAAACCGATCCAGTTGATCACATTGAAAGTTTTAAGACCCTGATGCTCCTACATCAAGCTTCCGATGCCCTCCTCTGCAAAACCTTCCCCGCAACTCTCAAAGGACCAGCCCGAGAGTGGTATTCTCGTCTCGCCCCCTCCTCGATATTCTCCTTCGAACAGTTCGAAACCCTCTTCGTCACATATTTCGTAAGCAGCCGAAGGGCCGAGAAGACGAGCATCTCCCTATTGCACCTCCACCAGAAGAAGGGGGAAAAATTGAGAGACTACGTGAAGAGGTTCACGGCCGAGGCCAGATCCATAGCATCCCTCGACCAGTCGGTCGCTACGGTAGCATTTCAATCCAATGTCCTCAATTCCAACCTCCGCTCCTCCCTCGCCAAGAAACCACCACATGACTTTTCCGACCTTCTCCTTCGCACTGAAAAGTATATCCGGGCCGAAGAGGCCGAGCAACAACCCAACTGGGAGGGGTCTACCTCCGGGTTTAAGAGGAAGGGGACGGAAGAAGAGGGAGCTAAGAAGCTCCAGAAAGATAATGCCGGCCAGCGCCGACCTCCTCCTAGATTTGAGAAGTTCACTCCCCTCACCACTAACATCTCCGCCATCTTCATGGAAGTTGAAAAAGAAGGGATCCTGCCTTCAGCTCCGAGGATGAATACCCCCGCCAAAAGAAGAGATAAAGAGAAATGGTGCTGCTATCACCGGGACCATGGGCATGACACCAACGACTGCCGTGCGCTGAGAAATGAGATCGAAGCCCTTATCCAGAGGGGGCAGCTGGCGAAATTTGTAAAAAAGGACCGAGCAGAACTTCCACCCCAGCCTCGGGGGGCTAACAAGCGTCCGGAACGAGAAGAGACGCCAGACTTTGAGGAAGAGCGAGTCCTCCACCTCATCCATGGGGGTCCAATGGGGGGCTCCTCGAACTCCTTTCGAAAAGCATTTATCAGGGAAGTCAACTCAGTCCGAACCACCCCTCCTCCCAAAGGCTTCGGAGTGCCCGTCACCTTCTCTGATGAAGATCTCGAGGGTGTCCGCACCCCTCATTGTGACGCACTCGTCATCAGTCTCCATATGGCCAATTTCAAAGTGGAGAGGATCTTAGTAGATAACGGCAGCTCCGTCAACATCCTCTTCCTCGACGCTTTTAAGGGCCTAAAGCTCTCCCGAGACAGACTCAAGCCCGCCGGCTACACGCTCCATGGGTTCACAGGAGTACCGGTGACTATTGAAGGGGTGATTACCCTCGATGTCACAGCTGGTAAAACTCCTACTACCCGCACGGAGTCGATGGATTTCATGGTCGTAGATGTCCCAGCAGCCTACAATGTCATTTTGGGTCAGCCCGGTCTAGCCGCCCTTGAAGCCGTCCCTTCTGCCTTTCATCTCAAAATGAAATTCCCCACTCGGGCCGGAGTAGGAGAAGTAAGGGGCAATCAGGAGCAGGCACGCAAGTGTTATATGACCTCTACCCTCGGACCCGTCCTCTCTTTAGAAACATTGGAAATTCCCCAAGATGCCGCTCGGCCGACTTCCGAGCCGGCGGACGAGTTGGAGGAGGTGCTCTTCTCGGAGCAAGAGCCGACCCACAAGTTCTTCGTTAGCAAGACCCTACCGTCCGCCCTATACTCAGATATCGTAAAATGCATCCGGAGCAATCAAGACCTCTTCGCATGGTCAGCTGCAGACATGCCCGGTATCTCCGAAGAACTCTTGGTCCACCGCCTGAGTGTTGATCCGGGGTCCAAACCGGTTCAGCAGAAGAGGCGCAAGTTCGCCCCCGAGCGTCAACTCACTATAAAAGAGGAGGTGGACAAGTTGTTGAAGGCCCGATTCATACATGAGGTAAACTACCCTGAATGGTTGTCAAACGTAGTAATGGTGAAGAAGTCCAACGGGACGTGGAGAATTTGTATTGATTTCACCGACCTCAACAAGGCCTGCCCCAAAGATCCCTTCCCTCTGCCGAGCATCGACACTCTGATTGATGCAACCTCGGGACATGAGCTCCTCAGCTTCATGGACGCTTTCTCGGGTTACAATCAGATAAGAATGTTCCCCCCGGATATCCCAAAGACATCTTTTGTAACCGACCAAGGCCTTTATTGCTACAGAGTCATGCCATTCGGCCTAAAGAATGCAGGGGCGACATACCAACGCCTCGTCAACAAGGTTTTCCAGGCCCAGATCGGCCGGAACATGGAAGTGTACGTCGATGACATGCTTGTGAAGAGCATTCAAGGCGTTGATCACGTGGCTGACCTCTAAGAAGCATTTGATGTTTAAAGAAAGCACAATATGAGGCTCAACCCGAACAAGTGTGCGTTCGGCATCTCATCAGGAAAATTCCTCGGCTTTATGGTTAGCCAACGAGGAATATAAGCAAATCCAGAAAAGATCAAGGCCATATTGGACATGGCCCCTCCTAGAAATGTCAAGGAAGTTCAAAGGTTGACTGGTCGCCTAGCTGCCATAGGGCGCTTTCTGTCGAAGTCCGGGGAGAAGTGCCTCCCGTTCTTCAAAGCCCTCAGGGGGGCTAAAGGATTTGAGTGGGGGCAGCAGCAACAAAGCTCATTCGACCAGCTTAAAGCATACCTCGTCAATCCACCTATTCTCAGCAAACCTATACCTGGCGAACCGCTCTACCTCTACCTGGCAGCTTCCGAACAGACGCTTAGTGCGGTCTTAGTCAGAGAAGAAGAAAGGGCTCAGAAGCCCATTTACTATGTCAGCAAAGTGCTTTG
Source organism: Hemerocallis citrina (assembly GCA_017893485.1). Classification (NCBI taxonomy): domain Eukaryota; kingdom Viridiplantae; phylum Streptophyta; class Magnoliopsida; order Asparagales; family Asphodelaceae; genus Hemerocallis; species Hemerocallis citrina. The sequence goes on from CM030362.1 coordinate 118,380,183, forward strand.
GGACGCCGAGCTCCGATACCCGAAGATTGAGAAAATAGCCTATGCCCTGGTAATGGCCGCGAGAAAGCTTCGACCCTACTTTCAGTCCCATTCGGTGGTCGTCCTTACCGACCAGCCGCTGAAACAGGTCCTTCACAAGCCCGAGACATCCGGTCGCCTTATGAAGTGGTCAATCGAGCTGAGCCAACATGATATAACATATCAGCCTCGGACCGCGATCAAGGCACAGGCACTGGCCGAATTCATAGTCGAAACCACCATCCCCGACTCCAGCCAAACAATGAAGGGACCACCCGTCTGGTCGGTCTATGTCGACGGGTCTTCTTGTAACAAAGGGAGTGGGGCAGGGGTCATTCTGGCAGGCCCAGATGACTTCATCCTCCAATACTCCCTCCGTATAAACTTCAAAGCCTCGAACAACGAAGCCGAATACAAGGCGCTCATAGCCGGCCTTGGAATGGCCCGAAATGCAGGGGCACAATGCCTGCGGATCTTCAGCGACTCTCAGTTGGTCGTCAATCAGGTCCTCGGCGAATATGAAGCCCGTGATGACAGGATGGTTAAGTACTTGGCTAAAGTGAAAAGCCTCATGGCGCTGTTCGAGGAGGTCCTCATCCTTAGAATCCCCAGAGAAGAGAATGCTCAGGCCGACGCCCTATCCAAATTAGCCTCCTCTTCCCTTCAAGGCCTCGAACAAACTGTTCTGATAGAAGTCCTCCTGAAGCCGAGCATAGAGGATGATGCGCTCGACTCCGTTGAAACACTGCCAGTCCTCCTCGAAGACAATTGGATGAAGCCCCTCGTCGAGTTTCTAAGGGACGGACTCCTCCCCTAGGATCCGAAGGAAGCACGAAGGATAAGAGCCCGAGCCGAGCGTTATGTATTAATCGAAGGCATTCTGTATAAACGCTCCTTCACCCAGGTGGACGGTCGGCCCTACCTAAGGTGCCTCTCTCCCCGGCAAGCTGACTACGCCCTGCAAGAACTCCATGAGGGCATTGGCGGGGCTCATTCTGGCTCCAGAGCCCTAGCGCGCAAAGTGTTGAACTATGGGTATTATTGGCCCACTCTCCTATGGGACGCCGAACAACACGTTCGGCAATGCAGCTCCTGCCAGAAATACTCCGACATCTGACGCCTTCCACAAGCACCACTCGCCTCCCTATCAAGTCCGATCCCCTTCGCAATGTGGGGGATGGATTTACTAGGACCGTTTCTGCCAGCTCCAGGACAGCTAAAGTTTCTAGTCATAGCAGTCGACTATTTCTCGAAATGGATAGAGGCCGAGTCCCTGGCTACAGTCACCGAGCATAGAGCCGTTCAATTCTTCTGGAAAAATGTGATCTGCCGATTCGGCGTTCCCCGGGTCATAGTTACAGATAACGGAACGCAGTTCGCCGGGGCCGCCTTCCGAGCCTTATGTAAAGACCTCGCCATACAACACCGCTTCTCCTCCGTCTCACATCCCCAGTCTAATGGCCAGGCCGAAAATGCCAACCGACAGATCCTCTCAGGCATCAAGAAAAGACTAGACAAGTGCTTCAAGGGCTTGTGGGTCGATCAGCTGCCTAACGTTCTGTGGAATTACCGCACCACGAAGCGGACCCCAATAGGTGAGAGCCCGTTTAATCTCACCTATGGGTCCGAGGCCCTCATTCCCCTAGAGGTTGGGATACCATCTCCTCGTTTGATAGCCTTTGAAGAAGAGCAGAATGCCAGGGAGCTCAGAGCAAGCCTAGACTTGATAGACGAAATCCGAGAAAGAGCTGCTATACGGCAACAAAGTTACCGAAGGAGAATTGAGCTCGCATACAACAAAGGAGTCCGCCCAACCGACCTCAAAGAAGGGGACCTAGTCCTCCGAAAATTGGCCATCTCGTTCCCCGGACAGAAAGGCAAACTGGCCCCGAATTGGGAGGGACCATACAAAATCTCAAAAGTGATCCGCCCCGGTGCATACAAGCTAGAAGATCTTGAAGGCAGGGAAATTCCCAGGACTTGGAATGCCGACCATCTTTTGAAATACCAAGAGAAAGCGACTACGCTTCTCTAAGTAACCCGAGATGTCGAACCATTCCCTTCCTGTTACTAGTATTGATTTTTCCTTTATCTTTTTTTCATTGTAATAACGGCTAGCAACTTTAGAAGCAGTCGATCATTTGATATTAATAAATAAAGTTTTTTCATATTTTTGATACTATCGCATCTCTCCGCCTTTAATCCTTTAACCTCACGATGGTTCGGAGTCCAGTACTCGGCTCGACTCTTCTTCCTCGGCTCATCCGTAGACGAGCCAGAAGTAGATCGCCGTTCGAAACTGCTCCTGCAGCCGTTGAATGGATCGGAGTCCAACACTTGGCTCGATTCTACTTCGCAAGTTCGCTACTAAGCAGACTAGAAGTAGCTCGCCATTCGGAACTGCTCCTGCATCCCTTAAACAAACCTCACGATGGTTCGGAGTCCAACACTCGGCTCGACTCTTCTTCCTCGGCTCGTCCGTAGACAAGCCGAAAGTAGATCGCCGTTCGAAACTGCTCCTACAGCCGTTGAATGGATCGGAGTCCAACACTTGGCTCGATTCTACTTCGCAAGTTCGCTACTAAGCAGACTAGAAGTAGCTCGCCATTCAGAACTACTCCTGCATCCCTTAAACAAACCTCATGATGGTTCGGAGTCCAACACTCGGCTCGACTCTTCTTCCTCGGTTCGTCCGTAGACGAGCCGGAAGTAGATCGCCGTTTGAAACTGCTCCTGCAGCCGTTGAATGGATCGGAGTCCAACACTTGGCTCGATTCTACTTCGCAAGTTCGCTACTAAGAAGACTAGAAGTAGCTCGCCATTCGAAACTGCTCCTACATCCCTTAAACAAACCTCACGATGGTTCGGAGTCCAACACTCGGCTCGACTCTTCTTCCTCGGCTCGTCCGTAGACGAGCCGGAAGTAGATCGCCGTTCGAAACTGCTCCTGCAGCCGTTGAATGGATCGGAGTCCAACACTTGGCTCGATTCTACCTCGCAAGTTCGCTCTTAAGCGGACTAGAGGTAGCTCGCCATTCGGAACTGCTCCTGCATCCCTTAAACTGATCTAACGATCGGATCTCTCCTACGGCTCGACTCTACTTCACCGGCTCGTCCTCAAACGGGCCGGAGTTAGATGCCGACCACAACCTGCCCCGCGACTGTCGAGCCAAGCGGACGAGGTACCGACCCTCGTATATGGCAAAAAAACCTCCCGAGACGAAACCACCGTCAGATCATCTCATAAGGTGTGCTAGGGCGTGATGAGCGGATCTCATTCAGCCACGTGTCCACAAAACGACAAGATAGTGTTTTCTTGGGAAATGGACCCGCCTCAAGATTCGTGCAAACATCAGACGGGCCTGATCGCTTCACTTCGCTCGGCAGAAGTCACCCCAGTCTTCAAACTACGGTCAGGCCATGTGGGCACAGTCGAGAAACAACTGCGCCTAGGCAACCGAACCGAGCCGTACCTGAAGGGACCGGGCAAGGTTCGGAAGCGCAGCAAAAGAGAAAGTTCCGAGGCCAAGGTGTTCGGCGATGCGAACACCTGCCTCGCGGATTCATTTCGAACCTACCCTAGTTAGCGCGACTAGAGCACAGATAAGAAGACAACAGAGAACAGTTCGGATAAAACAACCCCAATTCTATTAATAACTTGGACAAAATTATAAAGTGGATTACAACAATAAAAGCTTGCAAATGGGTTACAACGACAAGACACGACCCGTCTACTACCTCCGAGGAAGAGGTATGCTCCGGTTCAGAGACACTTTGGGTCGGCGCTTCTTGACCTCCGAGCTCGAATCCAGTCCAACGAACCGAGACGCCTCCTCGCCACTGACCCTGACAGTTGCCCCAACCGAAGCACCGCTTGAGGACACCGCTACACCGCTCTGGGCGTCAGCTGCTAACTTGCCTACGATAGGAGTCCGGCTCGCCGCTTGATAGAACGTGATCCCTCGCTCGATCTCTTCGCGAGTACACGAGGTGCTCCGGACGTTAGCCCTCACCGGCTGAGGCTTGAGCCGAGCGACCTCTTCCTCCAGTTCGACGATCCGATCCTTCAGTGTGTCATCCTTTACTATCACTTTAAACCGAGGAAGTTTTGCTGAACCGGGGTACTCAGCACTGTCGGATATAACGCGGCGCAAGTGGGTCACCTCGATACTCTTGTCGACCGTCACCCTTTGTAGCTCTTCCACCTTCTTCGCAAAGCCATCTCGTTCCGCTGAAACTCGCGCCAGTTCCTCTTCCTTAGCGGATAGCTCGGCCTCGACTATCCGTAGATGGTGCAGCTCGGCCAAAGCCTCACTATGTCTAATCTCTAAGTTGTGAAGTATCCTCCTCGTCAAGTGAACCTCACCCTCGAGACGATCCTCCTGAGATCGCTTAAATAACTCGGCTCGGCGCCGATCAGCCGAGGTGATAGGGGTCCGCTCGGCAATCTGAAATGAGAAAGGGATAGCATTGAAATACTACACTACCGAATCAAACACTTAGACAAATTTCGAAGTCAAAACATCTTTCATTCATTAAAGGCGGTGGCCAGTCCGCAAAGAGGCGTTACATTTTTGAAAGAAACGAAACAGAAAATTACAAAAAGTTGGCGAGGGGATCAAGGGTCCACCTGCGTCGCCGCGCCGACCTCGGGTGCGTCGTTAGATGACCCCTCGATCCTCCCCTCGACTCGGGCGTTCGACACAGGTGGCTCGGTCTCCACCTCCTCGTCCTCGCCCTCGGTCTCGTCGCCTTCACCCTCCTCCCCCTCGTCGCCTGAAGACGACCTTGGCCACAGGCGGTAGCCGACCCGCTCGAAGCCAGGGATCCGCTCTTGGACATGGTCGAGCGCCGTTTGATAAGACCGCTCCATGTTCTCGGCCATGTGCTTCTTCGCTTCGGCCTCGACCTCTTTCTCCACCTCGGCCCGGATCTTCGTTGCCAGGGCCTTCTTCTCTGCCTTCTCCTCGGCCAAGGCCTTCGTCGCCGCAGCCAGCTCCTCGGCGGCCTTGGCAGACTCCGCCTCGAGGCTCCCCTTGACTTTCTCCAGGTCGGCAACAAGGTCGGCCACCCGGACTTCCAAGGCCTCGGTTCTCCTCTACTCGGCCTCGAGTTCCTTGACCGTCCGGACCTTCGCCAACCGGTCTTTGTCGCTCGCCGCCTTCAGCTCCTTCTCCTGCTCGGCAAACGTCTCGAGGAGATGGCCGAAGTGACAGGTAGCCTGCGAAGACAACGTCGAAGCGCGCTAAACAAACCGGGTAGTAAACTTAGCAACAAGAAACTTAGCAACAAGAAACTTACCGAGACAAGTGACCGAGCCACCTCGTAGGTGTCGTCGCCCACCGTCCCCGCTCGTAGCGCGGCTCGATCTTTCGGAGTCGCCAGGTGTTTGACGACCTGCACTGACATTTGCAAATTGCCGAGGAACCCGTCATGGTTCTTCACTCGCCAATTCGGCACGAACAGCTGCTTGTGCTGCTCGGTCAGAATCTCCTCGGCATCCCTGGTCAGCGGTGGTGCCTCGATCGACAGCGTTGCGTTCACGTCGAAGGTCCCCTCAATCACGCCAGGGGCCACGGGAGACGAGGGCTCCTCGACAACAACAACCTCCGAGGGCGCGTCAACAGTCGGAGGGGGCGGGGTGATGGTCGAGGCGACCGTGGGCGGCGGAGTCGACGAGGTAGCCGCGGCCGCTCTTTTCCTTTTCCTACCCCCGACCAACTTCGACCTATCAGCCATCATGGAGTTGAAGTCGATCTTCATTGCTTCTGCATCGAAACAAAAAAAGAATGGACAAGCAAATTAGCGAGACGAACTAAAAACTTGAAAGAAAAACAAAAATAAAAGAGATGTCAGGAGCATACTCGGGTCGATGGGGCTTAGGCCGGACCCGAACAACACCTCCTCCGTAAACTCCCTCCAACTCAACAGCGGAAGAGCCATTAGCTTCCACGCCACTTCCTCCTCGGCCTCGGACAGAACAGGGTCGGCCCGCGCGAATTTCGGCACCTCCACTTTCCACCGGGTCGGAATAGGCCGAATCGCCTCGCCCCTTACTATAAAATATCTTTCTCTCCAACCCTTAATTGAGTCAGGGTTTTCTATAATCCTAACCCCCTTCCTCGGCCCCAAGTAGTATCGATACTCTGCCTTGTGCTGCCTATTTATCCGATACATTCCTCGGAAGACCGTTAGATCCGGTTCTACTTCGGCTCTGTAGCACTGAAGCAAGAAGGCATTCACGTGGCGCCATGTGTTCGGCATGAATTGGGTCAGCGTGAGGCAGAACCAGCCGAGGATCTCAAGGACGAAGGGGTGCAGCGGGAAACGTAGCCCGGCACTCAAGGAGTCGACGTCGAACATGCACATATCCGACGACGGCAGCTTGGAATTCGCTCGCATCCCGGGACCCGGGAGGATCAGTTTGTACTCCGGAGGGATGGCGAAGGCCTTTCTGACCCGAAGCAGATCCTTCTCGGACAACAACGAAATGAGCTCGTCGGCTTCGGTGGGAAGGGCTGGGTTAGGTTCCTCGACGATCTTAGACTTCCCATAGATCGCCTTCTCCAGCAGGTCGCCCTTGTACTGCCTGACCCCCGAATGCCCGGACAGGACGGAAGGATATCGTCCCATCTCGGGGGCTTGCTTCGGATTCTCCACAATCACCGCCACTACGGGAGATTGGGTCTCCACCCTCCTCTTTTTCTTCTCCTGCCTCGTCTCGGCTACAGGCGGTTCGGCGACATGTTTTCCCTTTCTCCGGATCTCCGCCCTCCTCCTCTCCTCGGCGCCATCATCGCCCGAAGACGAGGCCCTACTCCCCGAGTCCACTCGAGACATCTCTAGAAAAATTATTTAGGCTAAGTGAACTGACCTTTTGAAGTGACGTTCACGGTCGGAGTGCTCTCGCCGGAAATCGCCTGGCCCACGCGACAGCTAACGGCAACGCCTTGGAGAGAAAATCGCCACTAGCAGAGAACTTAGAGATCGAAAGTGAAAACTTGAGAGTAAAAAGTAAGAAATGAGCTGGAGAGTGAGGGCGAAAGCTTATAACCCCTAACAAGTTGGGCCTCCTTGGGAAACGCAAAAAGCCCACTAAGAAGCCAAAGCGACAAGCGGAGAAGTGGCAACGTTACGAGAAACAAAAACTCTTTAAATCACTAAGTCAGCAACTCGGTCATCGGTCTGCCGAGCCGAGCTATCGAACAGCCCGGCTGGGCCACCGAGCTACTGCCCACCTTCGAAACACCCAACTCAGCACCTCGGCCAAACAGCCCTGACGTGCCGAGCCGAGATGACGAGGTACCGACCCTCGTATATGGAGAAAAATCATCCCGAGGCGAAGTCACCGTCGGATATCTCCAAAATTCGTGACAGAATCTGATGGACGGTTCAGATCGTGCCACGCCCACAAAACGACAAGATAGCATTTTCTCGTGATCTGAACCCCATCCTCGTGATGCGCGCCATGATGGACGGCCCAGATCCAGCCACGCGTCTCTTCCGAGCTGCCCGCCATCGGCTTGTTCAGTCGAGCTACCGAACAGCTCAGCCGAACAGCCGAGCCACTAGGCAATGAGAAGTGGAACCATCAAGAGACGCTTCCTTCAAAATAGCCAACTCAGCACCTCGGCCAAACAGCCCTGACGTGCCGAGCCGAGATGACGAGGTACCGACCCTCGTATATGGAGAAAAATCGTCCCGAGGCGAAGTCACCGCCGGATCTCTCCAAAATTCGCGACAGAATCTGATGGACGGTTCAGATCGTGCCACGCCCACAAAACGACAAGATAGTATTTTCTCGTGATCTGAACCCCCTCCTCGTGATGCGCGCCATGATGGACGGCCCAGATCCAGCCACGCGTCTCTTTCGAGCTGCCCGCCATCGGCTTGTTCAGCCAAGCTACCGAACAGCTCAGCCGAACAGCCGAGCCACTAGGCAACGAGAAGTGGAACCATCAAGAGATGCTTCCTCCAAAATAGCCAACTCAGCACCTCGGCCAAACAGCCCTGACGTGCCGAGCCGAGATGACGAGGTACCGACCCTCGTATATGGAGAAAAATCGTCCCGAGGCGAAGTCACCGTCGGATCTCTCCAAAATTCGCGACAGAATCTGATGGACGGTTCAGATCGTGCCACGCCCACAAAACGACAAGATAGCGTTTTCTCGTGATCTGAACCCCATCCTCGTGATGCGCGCCATGATGGACGGCCCAGATCCAGCCACGCGTCTCTTCCGAGCTGCCCGCCATCGGCTTGTTCAGCCGAGCTACCGAACAGCTCAGCCGAACAGCCGAGCCACTAGGCAACGAGAAGTGGAACCATCAAGAGACGCTTCCTTCAAAATAGCCAACTCAGCACCTCGGCCAAACAGCCCTGACGTGCCGAGCCGAGATGACGAGGTACCGACCCTCGTATATGGAGAAAAATCGTCCCGAGGCGAAGTCACCGTCGGATCTCTCCAAAATTCGCGACAGAATCTGATGGACGGTTCAGATCGTGCCACGCCCACAAAACGACAAGATAGCGTTTTCTCGTGATCTGAACCCCATCCTCGTGATGCGCGCCATGATGGACGGCCCAGATGATGCCACGTACCTCGGATTCTTCGAGCCGAAGCACCGACTCTCCGAACCAAGGCACCGACTCTCCGAACCGAGGCACTGACCCTCCGAGCCAAGGTACCGAGGTACCGACCCTCGTATATGGCAAAAAATCAAGCCGACCCATATCAGCCGTTGGATCTTGTAAAAAAGCACGCTCGTCATGATGGACGGCCCAGATTTGGCCACGTCCACTAAACTACAAGATAGCGTTTTATGGAGATCCACGCTGAAATAGACGGCCCAGATGATGCCACGTACCTCGGATTCTCCGAGCCGAGGCACTAACTCTCCGAGCCGAGGTGCTGGTCCTCGAAGTACCAGGCCGAGCCGAGGTACCGAGGTACCGACCCTCGTATACGGCGGAAAAACTCGCCGAGGAGCAGGGACCGTCTGATCACTCCGAAACTCGCGCTCTGCCCTGATCAAGGGCTTAGATGACGCCACGTCATAAATATGTATTAAAAAATCAATTTTTATTTATTTAAATCATTTTATTTATCTAAAAATCACGAAAAATTGCTAAAAATTCGGAAAAATTAGCTAAAAATTCTAGGAAATAATGGAAAATTCAGGGGACATTTTTGAGCCTCTGAACGAACAATTATTGCCTAGGATGTACAGCTAAAACCCCCGAACGACTAGCTAACGCACCGCAAAATTAGATAAATAGTCTGGAAAGATAGATAAAAACTTGATATACCACAGGACTTCGAGAAAGAAGAAATAATTACCTTACCATTCACTTCGGGCTTCAAAAACACCCATTCGGACTTCGATACAACTCCTCTAGCCACTAAAACAGTCAAACTACTCCTCAGAGACTGATTCTCCTCAGCCTTTAGGAGTGGGGGGCTCGTGATATGGCTAAAAATAGGGGTTTAATCAAGACCGTCCGAATTGGGCACGAATCCTGAAGTTCAGGGGTAAAACGGTAATTTTACCAAACAGGTCTGAAGCGGGTACCGGGTCTCCTTCTCGCAGATCTAATAACCCGCGAACGGACCCACCACAACTGGGTGCGGGTTTCAACCCTCAACAAACCCGGTCCAGCGGGATAGAATTAGGGTTTCTGATTAATATTAATCAACGGCCCTGATTCATATCTATCCTTTCACTGGGGATTAGGGATTACATTCCTTATCTGTATACACAGGAATTACATGCCTAATCTGTCCCCTGAGACGCCTATAAATACCCCCCACCCATCTCCATTAAGAGGTAATCAATCTTTCACCAGTTTTTGCGCTCTCTCATAGTCTTTCAGATTACTGACTTGAGCGTCGGAGGGTGCGTCGCCGGGAACAACCCCGGTGTCTCGTACTTTTTGCAGGTGTACGGCGGGAGTGACGATCGAAGCCCACGGAACAGGTATACAGGTTTACTATTCAGTTTTCGTAAGGATCCACAAATTCTATCTGTTTGCCCCCACACCAAATTTAGCGGCAACACATACAAACCACCAATTTCATGTTTCTTTATTTTCGACTCCTACAACTTCCCATGTTATTGGCCACATCTGGTTGTTTGCGTCCTTTGAACAAGCAGTCAGCAATACACCCCCACCAGTTGTCTTCAAATGACAACCATCCATGCCAATAATCTTCGTACAACCATTCAATATACTCTTCACCAGTGCACCAAAACATACAAACATACCATAAAATCTCTTGTCGTCATAACCATCTATATTTTTGGTCTTGATAATAGCCATAGTATCTGAAATTTTCTTCATCATGGCATTTGCATAGTTCCACAATTGACTATATTGCTCCACATGCTTCCCATCAACCTCATCTTGTGCCATCCTTCTATCTCTATAAGCCAAAATTTTACTAACCACCACCCCATAATCCTTGTTAATTGAAGAAATAAATGCAGACACTCCAATTAAGCTCATCTGTGAAATGTTCAATGTACTTGGCTGCCAACCAATTTGTTGTAACCTGATTATTTTCCACAGCCCTCTCACATGTGTGCTCTAATAGGAGTGATACAATTCTAAATACTCTTTCATCTTCTTTCTATGAACTCTCAACATAGAAATGACAATCAACATCTGACATACACTCAACTGTGCACCTCTTCGCATCAATCCTCCTCCAAGAAAGGTCATACCCATTCCTAATAGCCCACTCTCTTAAACAAGTTCTGAATTCAATTACATGTGAAAACTCCAAACTCCATCCCTATTACAATAATAGATTTCTCACTATGTTTGTCCTTGTTGTACTGTATTCGTTTGAACTCCTTCCTCATCTAATCTGAAAGTGTTCCCAATACCTCACCGTCTTCATATTCTGATTCAACCATTTCTACATCACATTCATACCTACACAATTTTCAGGTTGCCTCCTCTTCGCTCTTGGCCTACCACCCATTTTTTTTTGTTTTTACAACATCCACATACTCATCAGCAATTGGAATTGCATTCTCTACTTCGACTTCTACCACAAATTCACCACCATCACCTTTCACCTCCGTTTCTTTTTCACCACCGCCAACAACCTCTACTTTGGCTTGATAGCCATCCCCATCACTTTCACTTCCAACACCTAGCTCAACATTTGTTGGAATGTATTCCCCATCGCAATTAGAGTCTTCATTGGAGTCTCCAAACAATACTTTACCATCTTGTAACTATGACTGTGTGTTTATTTGAATGAATCCTCCCACACTTGATTGAATCACTTATGACTGGGTGCCTATTTGATCAAGAGATTGAGACATAAGCTCATCTGGGATCTCATCTGCATCCAAAATCAAAGCAATGTATCATATAAAAAATATATAAAATATGTTATCACAGCTTAGACAAAAAAATTACCATCTATTGATGTCTCCTCAACTTAAGTGCCCCTTGGATGGATATTGTATTTTCAATCCAGTGTCCCCATACTCTACATTCAGCCCCCTGCCTACACCATTGTCCCCACACTCTGCTTCCACAATCTTGGCAAAACGACTATCCCCACATGACCCATCCATCCCCTTCGATGTATCACTGTCCCCACAAAGCCCTTCCACCCCCTTCGATGTATCACTGCCCCTACAAAGCCCTTCCACCCCCTTGGTTCCATCAATGAACATATATATGTACCCCACCTGAGGTTCTACGTTATGATCTTCCTACATCTTCTTCGTTGTTGTATGGTCATTTACCAAACTGAAATTCTCTGTCAATTCCCCATCACCTAGTCTATAGTAGATGCAATTGTCTTCATTGTAGCTGCCACATTTTCTTAATATGAATTTCAAGGATTCTCAATCACACAACCTAGGATGTATGTACCAATATAATTTCTTCTTTCTACCAACATATTGTCAGGCAGAGTTTTTCACAAAGTATCCATCCCAATGTACCCAGATTGCTAACACCATCCTCTTATTAAAATGCAATGAACAAATAAATTAAATCTAATTCAGCAAAAATGTGTAGAAATTCAGATGAAATAACTCAAAATGAGTTCAAATGGTGTATACATGATGGACATCATCTTCACCAAACAACAATAAAATTAAAATAAAAAAGAAAATCAACAAAAAAGTAACCTTTTTTCTCTCTCTTCCAAAACATTACCCTACTCATGCATAGGACCCTCCCCCCCCCCCCCCCCCCCCCCCCCCCCCCCCCCCCCGCGTATGAAAACAACTAATTTGTTTATGATTCCCCAAACCACTAACGCCATCCCCATAAATTGATTTTTCCAGCTAAAAACAATCGAAAGTAGAGAGGAAAGATAATGGACAACCTACCTTGTTCAGCTCAATTTCGGGAGCGACCTCTGATCTTACATGATTCTTCTTTCTATCGGGATCTAAAAATTGTTCTTGTTGGGTCGCCACCAACAAAGAACCAGGAAGACGTCAAGCGTGAAGAAAGATCGAGATGGGTTGCTATGGTGGAAGAAAGGGTTTTTGTAGAAGAGAAGAAGAAGACGAAAAGGAGGTTTAATTCAGTCGGGGGTAAAATTCACGTGACAAAAAGTTAGCAGAAACCTAACTGAGTTGAAATGTGTTTTTTGAAAAATACTTGAGTGGGGTTTTTTGCACAAAAAATAGTTTAGGGGGATTTTTTGCTGAAAGGCAACAGTTCGAGGGGTTTTTACAAAATTATGCCTCAATACTATATCAGAGCATCTGTAGTCGTTCCCCTTATTTCCAAAATTTGAAAATTTTGGCAAAAAAACATGTTGTAGTTGTTCCCTATATTTTCAAAATTTGGGTTTTGAGGAACAGTATGCTTCTATATTTGAGAGGAGATATAGGAATTTCTCAATATAGGAATAGAAAGATCATCTTGCATCCGTCGTAAAATTTAATAGTTATTTATTTCGGACGCAAGATGATATTGTGTCTCACAATTTTTTTATAAATAAAACTCTCGGACGCAAGATCATCTCGGGTTCGAAATATTTTTTTCAAATGTGAAGAAAATATTCTATAGAAATAAGCCTATAAAAATTATTATGTGTACATATTAAGGTTTAAATGAGATTTAATTAAGATTTAGGAATTAATTAAGGTTAAATTCTGATTTAATTAACACAAAAATTAAGATTAAACTAAGGGGACGTTTGGTAGATAATTATTTTTTGTTTCATGAGAATATTAACTTGGAAATTTAGTTTTCCATGTTTAGTATGTTAAATTTTAAATTTAGATTCCTAAGAAACTAAAAGATTTTGGAAAATTATTTTGCCACAATTCTCACAAAAATATGGGATCTTAGATTTCCAAGTGCTCGGAAAAATATTAGTTACTTGTACAAGTATGCCCCAAAAACTCCTCTCTCTCGTCCAACTTTCTCTCTACCTCTACCTTTCCAAAACCGAAGCCACCTCTTCATCTTCCCCGCTCGAGCCCCTGAGTGTCGACTGCCTCTTCTCCACCTTCGTTGCCAGGTACCCCACAGCCAGCGCTAGACCGAACGCCACCAGCCTGGCAATCGCCACCTGTACGATGACCGGAATCTTGAGCCACTCGTAGGTCTCACTAAGGGTCGGAGTGCGGTTCCTAAACGGATCGATGGGGCTCCGGCGGGGTCGGCGGATGGCTGGCGATACCAAGAAATTCGAAGGGGCTTCGGGTTGGGATACTCCATTGGTTCGGATGCTGCTGGTGTGATCATTGTTGTTGTTGGGTTGGTTGAGGAGGAGAGAAGATTTGAGAATGGTGGTGGAATCCGCCATTGGAGAGTGGAGACGAAGAGAGAGAAAGATAAATTTTCAGAGGATTCGAAAAGAATGGAAGGGAAAAGGCAGAATGACTTTTAAAAATCGCATTTTTTTAGTGTTATTTACATATTATTTCTTAACAAATCATTGAATTACATATACTCGACAAATACAATTCTCAATATGGTTATACACTTGCCCGTGCCCTTGCTGTTGGTTGCTGTTGCCGATCGCACTCGCTGTGTTTCTTTGGTGTTGCACGTAGCGTGCACGTATCGGATCTAACCTTTTGTTATTTGAGAATGAGAGGGATATTTTGGATAAAAAGACTAATATTTTCAGGAAATATGTAGCTCAACCAAATATAGGAAATTAAGTTTCCAACAACATTCTCAGAGATGTTTAAGACCTACCAAACATGGTTTATGATTCCTAAGAATTATAAATCCTATGAATCATAAATCCCATGATTTCTGGGAGCAAAAAAAAATCCTTGTACCAAACGCTCCCCTAAGAGTAAAGAAAAATGAATTCAAGGACACAAGATGATCTTGTGTCCGTGAATAAATTATTTTTTTAAAGAATTTTTTTTATTAGACGCAAGATGCTCTTGCGTTCGTGATTGCAAATTCTTTTTAAAAAAAATTTATATCGGACGTAAGATCAATTTGTGTCCGTGCAATTTTTTCTCATTATTTGAGTCTCAACGACTGCAACATGAAGTCAAATTTTCTAATTCTAAGTGCCAAATATGAAAATTTTGAGTCTCAACGACTGCAGATACTCACACCTTTATAAATAACTAAATGGGCCTTAGCATATCCGTACATAAAACTGTATACCTACTGGTCCTGGACCCGGCCCATTCTCAGCCTGGATTCCTAAACGAATAGAGAACCCAAAAAAAGAATAAAAAAGAAGAAGAAGGGGAGCCGTTCCAGATCTTGAACTCTGGTTCGTTGATGGCGGAAGAAAAGAATCAAAGCCAAACCGGTGTTGGTTTCGACGCTGCAAAACGCGACGCGTGTCTGGACCTGGCCATCCGCCGAGTCGCGTACTCAACGCTCGCCGGAACCCTAACCGGCCTCCTCCTTTTCCGTAACTTACTCACCTCTTCTCTTTCTTTCTGTGGTTTGTGATTTTATTTGTCTGGTTCAAATCTTAATTATTGGATCTTTGATTTGAAGAGGAGATAGGTGTATGGAAATGGAGATGTTAGTATTGTTTTAGTTGTAAGGAAGTTTAAGGGTTTAGTTCTAGTGATGAATTTGGTGCTATGGTTTTTGGGTTATGGATGGTTTGGGTTCCATTTGGTGTTGGTGTTGGTGTTGGTATTGGAGAGGTTCTAAGCATTTTTGGAATTTTGAACACAATTTTAGGGTGCGTTTGGGAACAGAGTAAAGTGAGGCTAACTGAAGTTTTGTAGAGATATCTCGTAAAATCTTAGGCTGTCTGGGAATGGAGTTAAGAAAACTGGAATTTTGGAGAGTTATCTCCAAAGCTATGGTTTTCTCAAACTTTGGGTTGAATGGGAATCAACTTGGAGTTGAGATAATTATAGTTATCTCAACTATTTTCAGCCCAAAGGTTGAGATAACTCCGGTTATCTCAACTCTACTAGGACCTCATTTTTTAAAACTTTGGTAAAGACTCCAAAAGCATGGAGTTTAGTTAACTTTAGTGGCGTACCAAACACCCCAAAAGAAGTGGAGTTGAGACAACTTTTTGAGTGGAGGTAGAGAGGCGTGATACCAAAAGTTTGCAAACCTCTACCTCCACTTAAAAAAATCTTTAGTTAACTCAACTCCATTCCTAAACACAACCTTAGGCTTCTTAACTTTGCACTGTTTTGGGGCACATTTGGAGTTTAGATTACTAGTACAATGCACGTTCGATGCACGTCTATAAAAAATTTTAGTCATTAAATTAAATGAATTTGTATATCGTATAAGAAAAGAACTTGTAAAATATTTAACTTGCAAAATAGCAGGCTTCAATAATAGAATAAGTGTGAACGATTATAGAATCAAACTTCAACAATACATAAAGGAGAAAAATCAAAATTATTATGTTACCGCTATTCTTTGGTCGATTCATACGAATGATTTTTAACCAAGGACTGAATAAACATGAACAACATACTTAGCTCAATACATAAAGGCAAACACCAGCCAATATTGACTGGAAAAGATTTGAGACTCTCTGCTCATTCACCCTAACGGGTAAATGGGCATCAATGTGCTTGTTAGGATCAAAAGGGGTTTTAAGTTCCCTACTGATTTCATCTCCCATCACTGCCTCCTTCAGTTCCTTAAGCTCTTTCCCTACGGTCGCAGACTCCCAAAAAAAAAAAAAAAAGAAAAAAAAACAGTTCGCTACTTGTTAACCATTATCTTGGTTGATAATGTCCAATAAGTTGTAAGAAGCAAACCTTAGTTTTTGGGGTCAATGGGTTAGCAGGTTGTCATCCATTTGCATGAACATATCATGCATTTTGCCATATATCTCTGACTTCGAGTTTTGGAGCTTTATGCCCTCCTTGGCAGTCTTCACCATTTTCTTCCTCATCAGTTGTTAAAGCAATTTTTTATAATTAAAAAAAAATAATTGAAACCAAATAACGTATGATGGTCCAAGACAACAATGTTGAAGAGAATTACTATTATGAGTTTCGATCTCCTTCGTCAAGAGATATATGGCGAAAAATACTTTATTCACCCGCCAACTAATTATCATTGAATCTTTGTCCAAACTATGAAACCGGTGCTCAATTAATTCTGATTGATGCATACATAGGATTAAATTAGTTCAGTTAATAATAGAAGCTTGTAAACCAAGTTATATGCATTTGATGCAACAGTGAGTTCGAGTTTTGTTTTGTCAAATGCTTATTAATGAAATGCGTGAATAGTTTTTCTCAAAATGTTCCTTAAAATAATTGAATTCTAATGTACCAATTTATGTAATGTCTCTCTGGTTTGAATCTTCCCAGTGCTTCCTTTGGCATATCTGATCAGCGTAAAACAGGATATATATAAATGGATAGAGAGATGATCAGAATTTCAGTGAGGGTTCAATTAAAAACTTTACCTTGGCCCCTGCGATACGCATGGTTAGAGCACTGAGGGTCTGTTTGGAAACGTTTAAGTTGGGGAATGGAAAGGAATGGAATGAAAATGAATGGAGAGGAATGGAAAGAAAGGGAAAGGGATGAATTAACTTTATAAATTGTGTGTGTTTGGCAACTGGTGGAATGTAATTGACTTTTTTTGTTTCCATTTCCTAGTCTTGTTTGGCAAACAATGGAATACAATGGATTACGACATTTTAAAAAACCTATGTTCTAAGTAATTTTCTTCTTCTTCAACCACCAATATGACAGGGGCATCAAGGGCTTTCAATCGTTCAGAAATTTTCATGTTTATGTTTTCATCATCAATGTAGTCCTCCACAGGTTTGCTGCTTTCAGAGTTCAACAGTTTCTTGCTATAGACATTATTAGACTTTAAACTTTGCCACCATAGATAAATGTTCTCTTCATCTGTGTCATAAACTTTGCAGCCCTCATGCTTACTTTTTCATGTTGTATTTTTCATATTGTTTGTCCTGATGACTTAGATGGGATTGCTGCTCTTTGATACTAGAATCATGAAGACAAGCATGCAGTCATACGTTCTCACCAACAATGAAACCAATTATTTTCAGCATAATATCAAGGCTTCAATTGTATGAACAGAGCTTAGAATATCATAAGACATACAAAAAAAGAAAAGGAAATTAATTCAACAATTAAAACAAATAAATTTTCCAAATGACAGCATGATTACCCAACACTATAAGAAAATAATTTATCATAAATTAATCATGTCAGCAGTTTCACACAGGTTGCAGATGACCCTCCATATTTACATTTGATATTGAACCTACATTTTTCTATACATTTTTCTATATATCTATGAACACAGTATACTTAATAAGCTACCACTCTGCCTGAATGCTTGTTCTCATTGTATGATATAGAACTCTGATGCCTCAACGACTCGGTTCCCATATAATTATAAATTAATACTTGTAATTAAAATTCTCGAAACCCTTACTGCCAAAAAAAAAACCAAGGACAATATAATCAAACTGAATCCCAGAAACTTCCAAACAAAATAAGCAAAACCCAGATGATATATTTTGTAGTACTTGATGATCAAAAAGTGATTGAGGATGGAGCTTACCAGAGGGTTGAAGAAGGGGAAAAAATGGTGTTCCAAAAGATGAAAGAAAATAATATACATTTGAATGTCTTCACAATAGTCTACATGTAAGGTATCCATCCATATGGAATAAATTTAAGCGACCAAACTGTGAGCCGCTAGGGATTTGCATGTGGATGGCATACACAATGGCATGGTTAAGAGTCTCCACTCTCCAGTTTAACAATGAACACAATTTAACCTTATAAGTATTTACACGATTACCCCAAAAAGAAACTATGTTCTCAGGGAACCATGGTTTTTAAACTCAAAACTCACACTGGTAAGTAGTAGACTAAGGCACAAATATGGATATCCACCACAGTACCATGGCCAAAATTATGAACATCAACTAGAAAAGGATGAAAAGAAACTCGACCACAGTACCATGGCCAAAATTATGAACATCAACAAGTTCAAATATAGCTAGATCTATCTCGAAAAATTAATAAAAGTTATTTCCTAACAATTCCAATTTCAAAGACCAAAGCAAACATCAAATCTCACTACCATCACCAAGCTTATTCAAGATCCAGTCTTTGCGCTTGTGTTCAGGTATCCTAAGGAAGCACCTCTTCAAGTTGTCAACGCGTTCACCTGAGAACAACTCTAATGCCCTCACATTTTTGTCTTCATCCATACCATCTATAAAAAAAATGGCATTAGAAATTTGATCCCAAATTATATCTTCGTAGCGGTTCTTCTCCTTCATGACATCTACAAAATTTTCCATAGTGCTGCGCATATTTTTCATTTCTTCCTTAAGCCCTGCTGCCATGGTTTTGCGCTTTCTTTGTGGCAATTTAAATGGTTTAGCAGCTTGAGATACAGTAGACGAATCAGGATTTAGTTGGGTTCCGCTGTCTTCATCTAAATTAACAGGCTCAAAACTTCTGTTATCACCAAGAAGAGAGTCAAAAGCTTGTTGTGGTAAGATGTCGGCATCATACGCATCTACATCTGCTGTAAAGCATGTCTTTTGAATATTTCCATTGGCCGAATTCTCTCCAAGCACATCCATCCACTCACTAAATCGTGGCAATACCTTCTTTCTATAGTTCTTGAGATTCGGATTAGCCTGCCAATGTGAGTGGTAAGAATATTATTGGTTTCATTTTGAAATATTACCAAATTAACACTACGTAAAAACTTAATACCTGGAGCGCTTCTTGCCATACTAATTCATCTGCTTCCAATAACATAGTGTCTGAGTTCCAACCGAATCCACTACATGAAGAATTCAAGGTTTTGAAGGCTAGTGTCTCTTTCCGCCATGTCTTAACTCTATTTTCAATATTGTTAATGCTAACATCTATTTTCAGGTTCATCAGTGCCTCCTTGATAGCAGTGTGTGTGGTATTTTTTTTCCAACCTGAAGGCGTCCTACGACCTTGAGAAAGGTGGGTCAAAAAAACATCTAGCATACAATCATCCATAGCACCTGTCCAAAACACCTTTGCTGACCCTACTTTTAGTTCTTCGGTAAGAGAAGCATTTGACATCATTCCTGAAAAATACAAAGGACAAATCAACTTCAAAATTTGAAGATAGATAAGCAATGAATTAAAATTACATAACATGCATAGACGAGCTTGAAGAGAAAATTAACCAATTTCTTTATACTTCACAAGAAACTTTATACTTGACATGTCAAATACAAGTAAGAAATGCCAAAACTATAGAAGACAAGGTCCCATCTCTTGCTATACAGTACATTACCATGTTTCCATGCATATATAAGCATTATGTATAATAAGGTATCAGTGATAAATAGAATCATTCCACATAGTGGCAGCAAGATTGTCCCTAAAAGAAGTCCAAGAAGGAGACGTGCTCAGTGTGGCAATATCTTCAATTTGCGCTGCATTATCTTGATCAGCATCTACAGGGGGATCTTCCCATTCACTTCCAATATCGTCTGGATCTTCACAACGTATAAAATTATGTAAAATGCAACAAGCTAGTATCAAGTCCACTTGCATATCCACACTATAGAAAGGGGTTGTCCTCAGATAAGCAAAACGCTTCTTCAAGAGACCAAACGTGCGCTCAACGACATTACGTAAAGACGAATGTCTTAAATTGTATAGCTCTTTGGGTGTTTGAGGTGTATTCCCGCTTTGTTCTTTTAAGTGATATCGTGTTCCACGGTACGGGACTAAAAAACCAGGGACTAAAGGAAACCCAGCATCACCCAGGTAATACTTATCTTTCGGTACTTTTAACTTGTCCCTTTGATGTGTGACAGCAGATCGTAATAACCGAGTGTCGTGGGCTGATCCTTCCCATCCAGCTAATACATATGTGATCTTCATATCGAAAGAACAAGCCATCAATACATTGTGAGCAATATCACCTTTGCGGTTGCGATATCGTGGTTGATCTTCCTCGGGTACCATTGCGGGCATGAAGGTACCATCAATCGCGCTAACACATTTCTGTAAATAATAAATAAACAATCTAGGTTCAACACGATCAATTATGAGGTTAAGGATTGTGTATATGATTAGATTGTACCTTAAAATATCTCATTGCCCAGGGCTTTGGGTTACCATTTCTTTCAGGAGAATAATTAGCAGAAGGTTGCAGTATATATTCTCTTCCAAGTTTCAAAACGGCTCGTAACACATTATGAACATGGCGATGGACAGTTTCTGATGACCTTATCACTGTAAAGGCACTATGTCTAATGCGTGTGTCGTGACCCAAGATGAGAAGAAACATAGCCACTTGTTCTTCCAAACTTACCTACCTATTAGAAACCAAACCTTTCCCCTTAAGTAGTTCACAAAGTCTATGAAAAGAAACTCTATTCATTCGAAGTATCTCATGACAATTCCGATCACTCTCTACGTACAATCTCGTTAGAATTTGGTCCCTCTCAGTTTTTCTATTTCTACTTGGTTCTTTGTCAAGATATGTTAAGGATGTTGCGGCCGACATCACGAAATATGCAACCATCATGAGAATGAATGCTGCTATGTCATAGTCGTCCATATTCCCAACTAAAAATAAATTAGATTTGTATCAACACCTCCGGAAAAAAATGGTAAAGTATCCCAACAAATAGAGTAAATTATCTCAGTAACACAATATGATCAGCACTGACATCAAGTTGTCGATGGTAAAAAAGATTCGAGAGTAAATTCTTGTTATACACTGAAAAACATAATAAACTGTAATTATGTAACCAGAGTTTTTTCTATCTGAGAAATTAAAGTTAAATTCGAAAGCTTATTCTATAACAAAAATGACACAGAAAATGTATGTTTTGAGATGCTCTAACACAATTTCCACTGTTTGATGTGGAACATGCAAAGCTAGCTAGATAGTATATACAGAATTAGGCACCACAGGAAGTGGGAGTACAATGTTGGCTCTACCAGTAGATAAGATTGAAAGGCTAAGGATCATAACCTCTGGTTCCAAAACTTCTGTATAATGAGAAATGAAATAACCGTTATTGAAATTATACAAAAAAGCCATCTGGCTGAAGACAAGTAAAACTGTCTAAACTGCTAGATGAAAATAAAAAAAAAGGTAAACAAATTATGGCCTGTTTCGAAACTAAGCCCTGTTGTGATCAGCTATTCGGCTGGTATCTAACTATCTATCAACAACTGGACCACTGGTCCCTTTGTTTCTTCATGGAAATAAGGCTAAAAAGCAAAAACATCAGAGCATCACGATTGTGATACTGTTTAGAAATTATTATGCTCTCATTATTGGTTTCATGGTACTTCTATAGAAAATTTTGAAATTGGTTTTGCTAAGATGCTGAAATTGCTTTCATAGTGTTGTTGTGCTTCTCAACTTTCTGCATCATCAATTACACAATAATGAGAGGGCGGATGAGTGGAGGGTCATACAAAACTTCAAAAATAAAAAATAAAAAAACTTTCAATTCATAACAACAACGAAATAGGAGAGATTGAGGGTGCCGGAGTGGGGACGGGGGAGGGAGAAGAGGGCGGAGGAGTGGAGGGTTTGGGAGGGGGAAGAGAGCGACGACGCATACCTGTGATTTTGGAGGAGTGGAGGGTTCCCAGGCCGGCTGAAGTTGATAACAAGCTTTTGACGCGCATACCCATTATAAATCAGTTGAAGAAAGGTTCGCGCGCTATTAAAGGATGAAATCGGTTGAAATGGGTTGATTCTCTATTCCTTTACGCAGCTTTCCGAGGGGGTTGGGGTCGGAATAGAAATTGGTTGAGATCTTTCTCTAGGGAATGAAATTTAGTTATTTCCTTTGTTTTCTTTTTCAAAACAAACAGGCTCTGGAATAGGATAAGATGAGCTTATCCGCAGTATTCCATTCCTTTCCCTAATTTTTTGGGTTCCCAAACACGCCCTGAGAATGACATGAGTGACTACCAAAGCAAAGATTAAAATGTGCAGATCATGGATTGCTTCAACAGATAATAGTGGAACTTTGCCCTGTTTTTTTTCTTTCTATAAAAGAAGTAAATTTGAAAATATAGAAAGGACGGAAATACTTGCAAAGTTTAAGCATAGAGAAACAGGGAAACTCTATAAATAATATTGGTGTAGGTTCTACATACAAACAACAAAGGAAGTAATTTTTGCAGATCGCTAGCAGTGAGCTTCAAGTTAAAAGTGTTTTAGATCTCATGGTATGCCAGGAATGATGTATAAAGGAAAAACGTTTGTTCAATGTTAGTCATCGTAGAAATTGCATTCAGCACTACATTGCACAAATAATTTGACGGGCGCATAAAACACAGAAATATCATTGTTGGTACGATGCTATTTGAAAGTCCGTAAGTTGTTGTTTCCCCTCTGAAGAATCAAGTCCTTCCTGTAACCTGTTGTTACTGGAGAGTCTAGTGCACAAATGGGTTCTTCATTGGGGACTCTACAGTTGAAAAATTACCGAAGAGAATCCTAAACCCTCTGGACATTTTTCATCTCTCAAACCCTGTGGACATTTTTCAAGCTTCTGTTATTAATTGAACTAATTTAATCCTATGTATGCATCAATCAGAATTTATTGAGCACCGGTTTCTTCGCTTGGACAAAGATTCAATGATAATTAGTTGGCTGGTGAATAAAGTATTTTGCTCCTTTTGGATTTACTTTTTATTTATAATTAAGATTCAAATTACATAAGCTGTTACCCATATCCATTACTGAAGAGTGTGTTTATAAACAACGTTAGGTTTACTAAAGTTCTATTTTTTATCTGAAAACCCATGAAACAAACCAAGAAGCAAAACACTTACCTTGGTGAGCAATGAAATTGAAAGTTTCTCAAATCAAATTTGCAACTTAATTTTTCTTCCAATAATCTGATTTCCTCTAATCTGAAAACCCATGAAACAAAAAATAAGGAAAATTGTCAACTGTTCTGGCTTTTTTAAAAGATCACAAAAGCAAAGTATTAAAAATTATCAAAAGCAAAGAAACGGTCGAGTTTCGACAGGTACCTTGGTTCTACGGCGAAACGGCGACGCCCTTCGGGATTCTACGAATCGACGGCAGATTTGTGGTGTAGCTCTCCAATTTTGACAGGGAAACTACATTACATGAATTCGACATTACAGAGACATGATTTTTCTCATAAATAGGATGCAAGGACACAATTATATGTGTATAATTTACTTTATATTTATAATTAAGATTCAAATTACATAAGCTGGTACCCATATCCATTACTGAAGAGTGTGTTTATAAACAACGTTAGGTTTATTAAAAGTGTTATTTTTAATCTGAAAACCCATGAAACAAACCAAGAAGCAAAACACTTTCCTTAGTGATCAGTGAAATTGAAAGCTTCTCAAATCAAATTTGCAACTTAATTTTTCTTCCAATAATCTGATTTCCCCTAATTTGAAAACCCTTGAAACAAAAATAAGGAAAATTGTCAACTGTTCTGGCTTTTTAAAAAGATCACAAAAACAAAGTATTAAAAATTATCTACTTATCAAATCAAATAAGTAGCTACTTACAAATACCCATCAACACAGTAGTCAAATGTTCATACCTTTGTCAGAAACTCGAGAAACAACCATATCAGTCGAAGTCAGCATAAGGGACACCTTTGGTTTGACGATGAAACGGCGGCGAAACGGTGGGGATTCGACGGCGAACTGCGGCGAGGACGGCGAACTGCCGCGAGGACGGTGAATTGCAGCGGGCTACGCCATGCGGGATTCTACAAATCGACAGCAAATTTGCAGCATAGTTGTCGAATTTTGACAGCGGCCTTTGGTTTGACGGTGAGATGGCAGCGAAACGGTGGGGATTTGACGGCGAACTGCGGCGAGACGACTGTAAGAGAAGATGGGTTGAGGTTTTGGATTTAGTGTTTTTTTTGCTAACAGAGAAGATGAGGGATTTTTTGATTTTACGTGCATGACACGGGGATGTTTAGTGGATGTAGTTTGGCCGTATATTGCACGGGTTTGCTCAGTTACAAAATTAGGGTTTGTTTGTTTACAACCCCAACTCTCCCATTAAAATAGTAGAGATAGTTAAATCAGCTTTTGAGCGAAGGAAAGTTGAGATGATTGTCTCTCATACTTAACCTAATTTCTCTAAACTTTGACAATGCGTGCCCTTTTTATATCTCTAAGATAATGGAATTAAGTAAACTTTAAGGCCATGTTTGGGTACAAAGTTAAGTTAGGGTAGGTGGAGTTATCACACATAACCTTATAAAACTCTAGTTACATGACATGTTTGGGGTCTCATCTGGAGTTAAGATAACCGATGTTATCTCAACCCAAAAGTTGATATAACTGTAGTTATCTGGACTTTACTCTTATCGAATTTTTCATAATTGTAGCAATGCCAAACATCAAGTTAAAAGATAACTTGAAGTTGGAGGTAAAGGTAGATTAATCATAGATATCATACATTGTACCTCCAAAGTTAAGATAAGTTTGTTCAAGCTAGACAAGGCCTTTTTTCCTATAACCTCAGGTTTCTTAATTGCACAGTTTAGGGACTCATTTGGGGTTGAGATAAGTAGATAACAATGGTTAACTCAATTTTTGAGTTAAGAAGAGTTGAAATAACTCAAACCTAATCTATATAAACTTTGACAACATGTGCCCTCTATCTCTCTAAGATAATGGAGTTAAGTATACTTTAGTTGATTTGCCAAAGACCGCAAAAATATTAAGTTAGTGTAGGTAGAGGTATGATAACTAAGTTAGCAAACCCTGCCTCTTCTTAAAAATACACTTTAGTTTACCTAACTTTGTTTCTGAACACAAAGTCTCAAAACAAAGGTTGGGTATATTGAATAAATTTCTGTTTAGGTAGACCTAAGAGCATCTGCAGTCGTTGGCTAAAATTCCAATTTTTCCAAAAAATAGGAAAAATTTTGTTGTAGTCGTTTGATATATACCAAAATTTTGGGTTTTAGGGGAACAATTGTCTGCTGTATTTGGAAGAAATAGAAATTTGGAAAAAATAGTCGACGAACGATGATTTTTCGTCCGTTCAATCGGACGAAAGATCATCTTTCGTCGCTTATTTTTTTTATTAAAAAAATGGGACGAGAAATGATTCCCCGTCCCACGAATTAAATAAAAAACAAATTTGGCTCCAAAACATCGGACGAGGGATGATTCCCCGTCCGTGATATGTATATTTTAAAATAATAATAATAAACCTCGTACGGGAAATCATTTCTTGTCCGTTGTTTTTTTTTTTATTTCGAGGGATGGGAAACCATCCATCGTCCGTTCAATTTCTAATTTAAAAAAAAAATTGGGACGAGACATTTTCTTTCGTTTGTTGATTTTTAATTATGAAAACCCAAAATTTGGGTTAGAACGACTGCAGCTCAAACACAAAATTTCCTTTCCTATATGCCAAATACCCAAAATTTGGGATTGAACGACTACATATGCTCTAAGTCAAGGTAACCCATCTTTGAAACACTTTGGTATTGCTCCCAGATCAGAAATGATGAATCAGAGCACATGGAGCCATCTTATTATCTTCTTGTAAAGTAAAGAAAAAATATGGCGGACTAACTGATCTTTACATTAGTTAGTTGATGAAAGAGCCCAATGAAACAAAATGCATGATGGGTCTTTGAACAATTTGAATTATTTCGATGGTCATAAGTTTTATTTGTTTTACCTTGAAAGTCTACTATTCGAGTCTGTATAGCCCTTACACATTCTCGTTTTTCTTCTTCTTTTGTTTATAGTATAGACATTCTATTTTCGTTTCATGCAAATGAAGCAATTTTGAAAATTAAGTTTTCTTAACCCTTTTACCTCCACACCTCAACAGAGCCATCTTAGCTTCTTCAAATTGTTATGCTTTCTTTGAAACCCTTAGATTAAAATAATTTCTCATGATTGTGGTCTTGATCACAACACTTTTTACTCATAATGCTTTTCTTTCATATTGATACTAAATGAAGAGTTAGTGGTCTGGCTAGATGAATAGTTGAATCTGAGGGAACTTTGTGACCCACGGAAGGATCAACAACAGAAGCTCACTTTGTTGAACAGTCAGGTGGTTTTATTCATTGAAACTTTGTGGTTTCATGGTTCTTATAAATTTTGTGCCATGGGGTTATTCTGACTTTATAGTGTATAGGATTTTATATGCCACACTTGTAACACAAAATTTGGAGTTATGTCGTTAGGGTTTAATCCTGGCGTAAATTGCATTGTTTATTTGTATTGAGATATAGTCCATTCTTTGTGGTGGTATTTAGAACTGATCAGGGAATATTATAAAGGAATAAATCTGAAAGAACTTTTGTTACAAAATTTTTGATCTGATGCAAGTGAAGTGACTGAAAATGATAAAGCAAAACTCTAACAGTAACTTGATGCCAGTCATGTAATGTAGAAGTATTATTGGCAGTAAATTTTCTTAACTTTCTTGTAGAGAGTAATCTAACATAAAGGATGTGGCAATGTGATTACTGGGAAACTCTATTTGAGTTTTATGTTAAGAATGTGGATTTGAATTGGCCTATAAAATACAACTAAACGTTCTCTGATGAATCATGAATGTGCTTTGTTCAGAAAATTCAACAACTCTATATGATCTTTTCTGTCGTCCTAATTCTTGTTAGACCATTTCTTTTAAGAATCTTGGTCTGAATTGCATAATAAATACATCTGAATGTTCTGATGAATGTGTTTACTGTTAAGATCTTTCAAAAAATTGCTCTTGTAGTCAGGGGCCCACTTGTTACATTAATACTTCATTATGTTGGTGGATTACTACACATGATTGGATAGAAATTAAATCTATTATTCGTTACAGGCATGTAAAATACAAAATAATCAAGGGGACTATTTCTGCACATTGCCCTTGAAAAATTGAGTTCACAAAACTGTTGACAAATATGCACTGAATAAATTATTTACTTCCCATGGTGTTCTTTATTGTTCGTATGAGTATATTCTAATATACAGGCCATGTTACTGGAAGTAAGTATGCAACTTATTTTCTTCAAACAGTTAATTGATCGCTTTGATCAATCCATTTGACGTTGAGTTGCCTAATTTTTTCTTACCTGAAATGTGATTACTCCTACCTTTTTTTATGGATGTTATTTTCACTCTCGTTCTTTTAGTCCTGTGAATATGTATGTTTGAATTAACTCATATACATCTCGTTCTGTTAGGGAGCCGAACTGCCAGATGGGCATCTGTTGCTCTTGGTGCTGGGTGTGGGGTGGGATCAGCATTTACCGAATGCTCTTACTTATATGATGGTCCCCGTCCAATTTGGGCTGGTTCTCGTCCGAATTGGTCTGGTCCTTGTCCAAAAGTGAAGCCATCAAAGCCAGAAGTTACACCAGTACCATCTGTTTCCTCCTAGGTAAGGCTTCTGAAATGTAGTTTGATTTGGTTAGATTTGCCTAATTATTGCTAATTTGATGTCCCTGGCTGTTAGTTAGTTATTTATATGCATATATGTGCCTTTTGCATTGACTACAATATCGTAGCCAAGGGTTTTGAGGTATTGACTCATATTGAGATGATATAATTGATACTTGCTACATGTGGGTGTTTTTGTGCCGTGCTGGTCCAGCTGGTATTTTAATGTTCATATTTTTTATGGTTTTATTGTGTTTTGGCTTTCTAGTAGAGGTATCATTGTTCTCAATCATGCTAAAGGAGGGTGTAACTAGAATCTATTTATTGAAATTAACAAAATAAAAATGTATCAACATATATTAATGCTCCTAGGTGATTTCAGTTGCATTCCAACAACATTGATATGACATTTTTAGTGCTCTGATGTGATTACAATTACATGATAACCGTTACAATTTTATGTGAATAAAAACTCAGTACTTACTATATGAAGCATTGATGAGTTCATTGCATCAAATCTATTCTGCTTTTGGAGGGAAGAAGAAAATCCGTTCAGTTAGATATAATTCATCAAAACCGGATATATCTATCATCAATTTGGAAATTATTTCAAAATATTATTGCTTTTAAAATAGGGTGAAGGAACTATTGGCACCTAAAGTTTATAGAAATTACCTACACACCTAAAGTGGAAATAATGCCTCAATAGCACCCAAACTTTTATCATTTGGACCTAAAGGCCCTCGCTGTTTATTTCTCAGTTAAGTTAATGGAATATTCCAGGAATATACCTCTTAATGGGTTTAAACCCATTAAGAGGTATGTGAAATTACGAAAATACCCCCTTTTCATCTTAACCAGAGCTTCCTTCTCCCTCTCTTTTCTTCTTACTGATTATTTCTTCTTCCCCTTTCCAAACCCTAACCCATTTACTCAATCTCCATCTCCAATCAATTCCCAAATCCACCGCATCTCACCCGCATCTCCACCGCATCTAGCTCTCTTCTCTAGATCTCCATGTCTGCCACCAGTTCTTATTGTGAATCACCAACACAGAATCGATTGATGTGCCACTGCGAACTTCCTGGGAGAGCCCAGATTGTCGAGTGTGTGAGAGGTAAGAATAAAGGTAGGTTATTCTACTCTTGCCCAAATTACAAAGGCAAAGATGAGCGTGGGTGCAATTTTTTTAGGTGGGTATCAGTTGACAATGACAGAGATGAGAAGGAGATGGGGGTGGTGGAGTTGAAGGCAATTTTGTCTGAGCAAAAGGAGATCTTGAAATCAATGAAACAACGTATGAAGGTTAATTTCGCTGCGAAGCTTCTTCAGTTGGAGACTTGTATCAGTGGCTTGACATCGTTGTTTCGTAGCTGTTTTGTTCTGTTTGTTGTATATGTTGTTGTTGTTAATGCAATGCATATCATGTACGATAGATGCTGAATTTGTGTACTGTAAGAAGTTCATTCGTTGACAGAATATGATGTAATGAATCAATGTATCTTTATGAAAGACGAATTACCATGAATGAATGTATGTTTTTGAATGAATGAATGTATCGTTAATGGAACACAGTTTGAATGAATGAATGTATCTTTTTTGCAATGAGAAATAGTAGTTTTGTGTTGTGCCATATTTGATACTGGTTTTGTGATTTGTTTGAGTACCTCGCTGTCATTTTGAATGCTTTCAGATGTGAATATATTGAGAATGCATTGAAAATGCATTCAAATTTGTTTGAGAAAGCATTGAGAATGCGTTCAGATACTGATAATGCATTGAGAATGCATTTAGATATGTTTGTGTATATACAGTATTGATAATATACTTAGAATGCAATTACCCCCTGTTATCAATATGCAGCAGTAGTATAGGAGGGTGCAGCACAACCATTAGACAACCTTGATGAACACAATAGTCAATACATCCTGGAAATAGAGCATGAGAAAAAATTTGAACTGAGAGATATACTGTAAACTGAGAATGCAAAAAACTGAGAGATAACCTGCATTCATTTTCAAAGCATAAAGCCTGATGCAAAAAAACATCATACACAGTTTCAATCATAGATAACCTAATCCACAAATTCCTCATACATAAGCCTGATAATAGTTTAGCCAAGCCTGATCATAGTTTAGGTTGATGCAAAATAGTTCTAACCCCAGACATGAAGCTGATAAGCATTCATATGGTCTACATTTCACATTTCACCTTCATTATGATACATAAATAGATACATAAGTCTGAAAGTGTACTGCAACTTAAATTCTTGATGATAAAGGCAATTATTACAAGACTAAGTTTTTGCTATTACATCCTACCCCTGCCTCTTCCACCCCTGACCCTCCCACCACTGCCTCTGAGAGGTACAGTCCCCCCCCTTCCTCTCAATGAACTTGTTGGTTGAGGGGGTTGTAAAAGTGGTGATATTTGAATTGCTGGCCATTGAATTTCAATTCCTTGTGATTATACTTCTGCAACTATACCTTGAGATTGGATTAAATTATCCTCATCTGCAATTTGTACAAGTATCACTAGTTTGTTGATGTCGGTGCATAATTATATGTGGCTAATGTGTAGTGTTAAGATACTAGTAATTACCTCCTAGGATGTGTCTGCCTTTCCCTCTCCCTACAGCAGTC
Organism: Hemerocallis citrina; assembly: GCA_017893485.1. NCBI lineage: Eukaryota > Viridiplantae > Streptophyta > Magnoliopsida > Asparagales > Asphodelaceae > Hemerocallis > Hemerocallis citrina. Next base: position 118,410,695 of record CM030362.1, read on the forward strand.
CCTCTTCTGCTTCGCAAGCCTAGCTTGTAACCTCTCCGGCTCTCCTACCAGTATAAATGTAGAATAAGACTAAGTATAAGCAAGGACAATTTATATTGTATCATAACTGTTTAATTTACCGATGCAATGTATCTGTGGATGATTGACTAGGCAAGCCAACATTAGATGAACTTCCCTCCACTCCAATAACTTGGTTAATTGGTGCCATACAAGTGGACTTGTTGTGATTGTTTCCATGACATCTACATGTCATTTTCCTCTTTGACAACTTGTGGGCTCCAACATCATCTTCATCTCTTGGTTTAATTCTTTTAGTTTTTGGTCTTTCTCTTGGTCTCCTAGCATGTGGTGTGCCAACAGTATACCCAATCTCTTGATGCTGCCATTGAGCCTTACAAGGAAGAGGTGCTATAGAGTGCTGATATGCTAGTTTGTACTTGACATTGTTATACACAATAGTCAAAATAGAGTACCAAGGAAGTGGTGCTATAAATTGCCTTCAACTCCAAGGAAGTGGTGCTATAAAAAAGTAATACAAGTTTACAGTATATACCTGTCAATATAGTAGTATGGATCCACAAATATGGTCCAATCTACTATGGCCTTTGTGCATATGACCTCAGCTGCGTGTATGCAAGGCATACCAGTTAGCTGCCATTGTCTGCATGTGCAAATTCTATCTACCATGTCTAGCACCTCTCTTCTGTCTACACTCTCAACCTCTGCATACCTTTCATCTGATTTTCTAACTATCCACCCGCCAACCTTCTTACTAATATCTCTGATGTATCAGTCAGCCATTGGTACGAGCACCCCCTTCCATCTTCTAGCGATCTGCCTTCTGAATATCATCTTCTCCATTATTTTGTTCCTCACACTGTCTATAAGGTCAACAACTGGACAATATCTTGATTCCACTATCCATGCATTGAAACTCTTTGCCAGATTGTTTGTAATATAGTGTTGCCTTGATCTTGGAGTGAATTGGCTTCTACTCCAAAGGTGGTATGTTTGTCTAATGCAGCGGCAGCTTCAAATGAAATTGCTTTCAATTCTCCCATAGCCTGATCATATTACATCACTGTGTAGGCTTTAGCAGCTCTCCAAACCAACATTTCATATATTTCACCAGAGAAATTCTTTTTAAAAATTTTCCATAGATGTCGAACACAACATCTATGTTCTGCATCAAGCAACAACATTGAGACTGCTTCTTGTAACCCCTTCTCATGATCACTTATTATGGAAGTATGTGTCATATCATTTCCAAGAGCTTCTTTTAAATTTTTAATAAACCAATGTCAAGAGTGGAGATTTTCTGATTCAACTACTGCAAAAGCTACTGGGTAAAACCCATTATTATCATCAACTGCATTAGCAGTAAGCAAAGTCCCTAAATACTTACCTCTCAGATGACACCCATCAAGTGCAATATATGGTCTACATCCTAACTTGAACCCATCTGCACATTGTTTAAAAGACACAAACATCCTATGAAAAGATTTATCACTCTCTAATTCAATTTCAATGTGACTACCTGGGTTTCTTGCCTTCAGTTCAGCTCTCAAAGAGTACACAAGGTTGTAGCTCTTCTCAATATTCCCAAATGGTTGCTGCCTTGCTTCTTCCCTCCCCCTCCAAGCTTGTTTGTATCCAATCGTCAAACCATATTTGTTGTCAATAAATTTAGAAATGTCTCTAGGCCTCATATTAGGATTGGCTTTCACATTACCCTTAATAATCTTTGCATTCCAGAATTTTATTGCAGCTTTATTCCCACATTTATTTATTCCAGTGCAGGTATGGGTTGCATTGTACTTCCTCACTTCAAATTTTTTCTTGTCTTGCATCCTAGCTGCTCTAATTCTCCATGGACATTCCTGCATCCCACATATTACAACAATTGCAGTGTTGCCATTCTTCTTCAACCAATATCCGAAATTATTTTATATACTGAATTGTTTCAGTGTCATTCTAAAGGTGTAGCTGTTTGGAAATTTGCTGCCAATTTCAAAGTGAGGATATTAGATATCTATATTTGCACCCCATACCGGACCTACGCGCTCTTGTACAGATCCTGAACTCATCTCTGCCTCTGCTTCTCTGCGCACATCCTCCTCACCCTCACTGTCTTCTTCTTCTTCTGCTGTTTCTTCTTCAAACTCACTATCAAAAGAATGGTATGAATCTTTAGAGTAGCAATCATCTGCTTTATCATTTGCAACTTCCAAGTTTTCTATATGTATTTCTTCTTCCTCACCATTTGCATCATGATCAGTGCCTTCATTTTCAACATAATTTGGGTCTTCACTATCATTATCCTCATAATCAATCTCATAAAATTTTTGTAGTGATGTCTTTTCCCTGAAATCTGTACTTGTTCATTTGCCTCATCTGCATTGCCCCAATCCAACTGAATCTGTTCATCTCTACACTGCATTCCTTCTGCTTGTTCATTTGGTTGATCTGCATTGCCTTCTGCCATGTCAATCCCTTCATCTCTACCTTGCATTCCTTCAGCTTCTTGATTTTCCTTATCTGCATTCATTCTGCCAGGGCCATCTCTTACATTATCATCTGCTTCTTTAGATTTTGTCACAACACCTGATATGTCATGATGGAATCCAATCTGCCTCGCATAAGAATCTTCATCATCACTCAATACAACCAACTGCCCCGAGGGAATGGGCACACAGCCTAGATGATATCTAGCCCTCCTTCCACCAATAATTTCACCTGCATGAACACCAAACCTACTGCAATTCTTGGGTGGCCTAAATGACAAATATAGCTCTATTGTTTTCTTCTTCTCTAAGTGCAATTTCCATGTAGCTGCAAATTCTACATCATATCTAGTAACTCAATATTCTTTAGGTGATGTCTCAAGCTTTGCATATACTACTTTCATCATATACCCCTCATTATATGGTAGTAAAGCATGGAGTCTCTCACTCAAGTGGTCTAGGTTACACTCCCCGGAGTCAATTAAAATATTTTTCGTATGATATCGTTCATATTTCTTTCTATATGTCCTGGGTATTGCTCTCCAATGCCCATGGTAATACACCAACACCGTCACTCTATCTATCACCCTGTCACACAATAATCACCAAAACAATTACATTAGTGCTTGTCTATAACTCCAATAATTAACATAACACAACCACAACATAACACAACATAACAAACAACACAATACAACACCAAAGCGAGCCCTATATTGATGACAACACAATACAACACCAAAGTCAACCCTAACTTAGATCAAATCCCAATTCTGCAACCCTCACTGAACTCAAATCAGAAATAAACTCTAGATTGTTGACCAAATACTCAAAAATCAACAATCAGCATTCAATAAAATTAAAATAAATCCTAACAGTCAATAATCAACACTTACTTTAGATTAATGCAACCCTCACTCAAAATTAACCCATCAAGAATTGATCATAAAATACTCAACTCATCAAGAATCAAGAGTCAATAACAGCAAAAAAGCCTAATTCAGATTAATGCATTTATAAAATGGGGAAGCTCATACCGTTCGCTGTTGCGATTCACCCCTGACGTTCTGCCACCCGCCATCTTCTTCTTCACTTTCCTCTACCACTCCCCGCGCTCTCGATTTCACCTTCAACCGAAAATGAAAAACAAGTGATCGGAAGAGGGGATTTAACGAAGTGAGAAGAGAGGGGTTAAGACATAAAAAATTAAGAAGGTGGAGGTTTTAACCAAGTATAAGGGTAAATATTTGCTGGAAAATTAACAGAAATAGACGACAAGTGCCTATAGGTCCGATTATAACAAGTTTGGGTTCTATTGGGGTGTTAGTGTAACTACAGGTGTGTTTAGGGTATTAATACTAACTTTAGGTGCCAATAGGTCAAAAACCCTTTAAAATATTAAGTTGCTCTAGAAAACTGTTACTCTGTTCCAAACTGTCTTATACTGTCTATACGACTATACTTATACAACAAAGAACTATCTAAAACTGATACCGATTCTGATACTTTGAGTTTGAACCTTAGGTCAATAATATGCTATGTATCTCAAATATATTGATTCTATCTTGCTTTGGTAAGAGAAACATGTACACTAGGTGGCAGTGTATGATAATGAATGAAAATGTCTAATAGGATGGTAGCTTCATGGAGAAGGCTCCCTTTACCCTGTTTTGTATGACTTGAAGCAACTTCTTTGTTTACAACTTGACTGATTCATTAGAATTAGGGGAGCCTCCAAATTGTGTTTTAAAACCTACAGTGTGATCTATTGTTGTCACATGCCTAAAATACTGAAAAGGAAGGTATATGTTATGTTCCTTCTCATCCTGGTTTGTTAGTTTTTCTTAACATTTCTTCATTGTGCGCTTAATGGAAACTCATTATGCTTCACACACCCCCACCCACCCCCTCACCCCACCCCCCAGTATATGTTAAGTTCCTTCTCTAATTTTTCTAAGATTTCGTCTCCCCGTCAGATTTTACAGCGTTGGAGAAAAAAAAACAATTGCAGTGACTTAAAAAGACTGGAGCAAAGAATCCTTCGCAAATGTTCTAGTGAATAAGTGAGAAAATTCTCAAGCTCTGGGTTTATTTTTATTCATTTCACCCAGCAGATGATTGCTGTAGGAAACTTAATTACTAAGCTCTGGTAATTAATAGCATCAATAAGCTAGATATCTAATGGATCCTCCATGGATTTTATTCTTATTGAAGATCACTGATGCCGAAGAGTTCGCCATTTTATCAGTAGTTGAAGTATATTCTCATTTTCAATTTGAGCAGATAGATCACTGATGGCATTTACAACCTTTTAATTATGACTGGTAAGGAGCAGAAGACGTGACCTCCCCCTCTTGGGCTCCAAAATTTTTTCTCCTAAAACTTCCATGCAAAAACATACGTAATATATCAATTAGGGTGTGTTAGGGAATATAATGCATAAAACTAAAGTTACTTCCTAAGCTGTGGTAGAGGTTTGCAAACTTTGGTTAACAAATCTTTACCTCCACTCGAAAGACATCTTTAGTTGCTGAGTTAAGGATTGGAGAAGTGGAGTTGAGATAAATATAGTTATCTCAACTCCAAAAAAGACCCAAACAACCAAAGTTATGATAACTAGGGTTATGTAGGACAACTTTACAAAACTCCAGTTATGATAGATTAACCTCATTACCAAACACATCTATATAGTTTCAACCCGGAATGTCAATTGTTTTTAGCAATCTGAAACTTGTAGATAGTTTGCATAGAGTTTAAAGTGCATGTACACTAGTGATGTTTCAACCTGTCAGTGGTGAGTGGTGACATGCTACTGGAGAATACTTTTGCAACCAATTGTAAAACGCTCTGCTACAACTGAAAATCTTTAGTGTTCTGTTTCGTAAATCTACATTATCAACTTGAGAAGTCACTTTTTTTCCCCCTTGATACTTGTTATACACTAATACTACACTCAACATGTAATTATCTGTCCTTCAAGAGGAGAGTTTTGGGGAAGGTTTGAAAGCTTCCTAAAACTAGTCAAGATTTGTTTCCCCTTTTCACCCAAAATCTGTTCGACCTTGTCTGGAATAATTTGAAACTCAAACCAATAACTGTACATACCCAAAAATCTAAATTTTGTTATTATATTCACTTAGACAAACATATGCATAGAGTTCCCAGAACTGCAGTTGACTAGATTACATGTAATATATTGTAAGGATAAGTAATTACTGCCAAATTAACCTTAGTGAGACTTACAGTCTATATTGTAAGCCCCTCTTATCTGTGATTTCTGTGTTCACACAACATACAAAATTAACTCTATATAAGAAAAAGGCTAAATTTAAAATAACCCCACTGAACTTTGGGCCATTTTATAAAAAACCGCACTAAGTTATTTTTTATTTAAAAAACCGCACAAAACTATAGTTTAAAAAAATTCACTTTAACGGAGTTAGGTTTCCGTTAGGCTAAATTTAAAAAAACCATGTTCATCTTTCATTTGTGTTTAAAAAAACATCACTTAACTAATCAGATGTTTAAATAAACCCCCCCGAACTAACCCTAACCCTAACTCTGTTAGTGTGTGTTTTTTTAAACAACAGTTTTGTGCGGTTTTTTTGTATAAAAAAACTCAGTGCGGTTTTTTAAAAATGGCTCAAAGTTCGGTGGGGTTTTTTAAAATTTAGCCATAAGAAAAACCAGTAGACGAAATAGAAATATTCTCATCAATTGTATTTGTCAAAATTTCCCGTAAGATTTTTTTTTAAGGGATGATGGGGTATTACACAAATGACATTTGAAAAGACAAGTTACAGATATATAAATCCACCACACAATGACTTTCAATTATGTCTCAAGTGGACTTTTCACCCTTTATTTTTTGAAGAAAAAAAAGGAGAGATGGTGGTGGTGGGGTGTGTGTGTGGGGCAACCACACCGTCTAATTCTTTAGTTAAAGATGGTGAAAAATCGGGCCGGTCCCGCCTATGCACACCCACAATGGTTACTTCTACTGTTCAAACAAAGTGAATGGGACCATTCAATTTATTTGAAAAGAGTCAGAATTGTCGTACTCTGATTAGAAACTATGTTTGCACGTCTTCCTTTGTCGTTGTGTATTAATAGAAATTTGTGATTTGTTTTGAGCCTGGTAGCTCTTCTTCGTATATTGTTTACTTATTGCTTCATGTTACAAATTTATCCTAGTTCCCACATAAAAAGTAACAGTATGTACAATGTTACTTTTTTAGATGTTCTTAGAGTTTCCACACACAAAGTGACACTAAAAGTTTTTTTTTTTCACTCAAGTGCATGATAATCAATATAATCCTTATGTTTACATGTGTGTCATTGAAGCAACATGCAGGGAGGGAAAAGCACATACTTCTAACGTGACCTACATACTAATTGATCTATTTATGTTGTATTTTTCTTTGTAGGAGGAACAGGACTAAGGGATGCCAAGGCAATGATTGAATTGTCAAGGTTGCAAAATTTTCAAGAATTTTCCAAGTTGATGTGTTTTGTACTCATATAGCTGCATTAAACAATGTACTTGTGGTATCTGTATTAATTCTCACATCAGGATTAGTTTCATTTTGCCTCTAAAAGATGCTCTTGGTTTGTTTGGTTTTAGCCAGGAAGAAAATATATATTTTGTTGGTAAATGTAGCACTTATGTTATCTTCCCACTTTGGTTTGTGATGAAATTTCAATGTTTGGTAGGTTTTATATTTTTATATTTTGACGATCGTGGATATCCACTGAGAATTGTCCCGTTACCATTTACCAAAGCAAGTAAGTATGTGAAGAAGAAGATAGGAGAAGTGCAACTTCATAATTATAGTGAACATTATTCGGTTGCCTTCATCCTTAGCCATTTTTGCGAGTCTGAGTATTCTTTATGTAATTAAATTAAATTTCCGGTACAGTTAAAGTATGCAAATTATAACTGTTGTTGTATTACAATTGAAGAGGCTCTTGTTATGCAAAGTATAAAATCATTCGATAAATCTGGGTTCAAATCCTTCTCATTTAAGAACAATAGACTGGAATGCAACAAAAAGACACCAAACAAATTAACATGGTTCAGAAGCTCAACTACGCAACCACCAAAGGAGAACAGACTAATATTTCCATAATCTCAACTAGAAGTTGAAAATCGACCACAGGAATTTCCTTGATATGCTGCATGAACCACAGCCTCAACGGCCTCCATTGACATTTTTTTTTTCTTTTTTAAAACACATGTATAGATCCAAAAAAACTGAAAAATTCTTAAATTATGAATTGGAGGAGGCCGCGCATGCGCGTACCCCCACAGCAATAAATTATGACGTCCACTCTCCCACTTGGGGAGATGGTAAACCAGCACACCCACAAAGTGCAATGTGAGCCACTAGTCTAGGCCTGAGCATTCATGATCACCCAAAGACCCCGTCCAGGTAAGTATGGAACCTTGTTGGCCCACCTCCCGTATTTATACCAGTCCCGACCTCCTCAACTCTCACATCTTCTCGATGTGGGACTAAAATATGTTTCTGTTTTTTATTTCTGTTACCTCTCTTCTATTTGTTGCAGTCCCATTTGCTGAAAATCTCTTAACCCTGGTCTCCCCAACTCCAGCCTCTTTGTTGCCGACTCCTTCCTCCAAAAACAATCACTTGAACTATGCCCAGAAACTGATTGATCAGCAGAGAGGCATCGTCCTATTCTTTGATTGACATTGTGTCAAGTTGGTGAGAAATTAGGTTGGTTGAGTAGGAGAGGTGGTGTATGTATGTATGTATGTATGTATGTATGTATGTATGTATGTATCTTGCAGTGCTGTAATTTCCGGGTGCGTGCTCTTTGAAATGATGTTTGAGAAAGTCCATGGCAACAGTGGAAATGATCTATATCTGCTGATTACTTTTATATATTGTCCTCAGTTCAAGCTTGTTCTGAAACTGTATTGTATCACTTCAGAAAACCCTCATCTTTCATGGGTATTGAATCAGATCAGGCATTTTCAGGCTTCAACCTTGGGCAATTTCCATCTCTAATTTCCTTACTGACATGTACGCCAAGTCAGACAGAATTACGAAACTATTTAGGATTGTAGCCATCTAGGATTGACAAAGGGAAGGCTAGGAATTCTGAAAATTATTATCATGCAAAGAAAACGATGGGATTGAGCCAACAGTGGAGCCTTATGCTAGCATTGTTGATTTATTAGGGAGGTCGGGGAAGAAGAAAGAAGCAGAGAAATTTATCAAGGAGATGATGCCTATTGAAACTCGATCAGTTGTGTGGGATCTTGGATAGGCGTATGTAGTATGATTATAAATGAGAATGTGGAGGTTGCTGAAACAGCAGCAGCACTGAAAACTGATGAGATTTTATCAAGTGTGGAAGAGTATCAAAGAGTGTTTTAGATGCTTGTAGCTTTTAAGGTTCAACTTGCAGTTTAAAAAATGACGTTCATTTGCTTTGTGAATATCAAAGAAAGCTCGAAATCCAAATGGTAGTTACTATTTCAAATATATGACACATCGTTTAACACCAATACTAGCAATCGTTATGGTTTCATTCCGGGTCACTAAGGACAGTGGTCTTTGCTCCCAAATGTCTGTATCGCTAATCTAGAGTGACCCTTCTCCTCTAGCTGGGGGATTCGGAGGGCTTTAGCCGCTATAAAAGTCTCTGTAAGTGCTGTTATGTAAGTGACTAGCTCCTCTTTCTTTGCCTTCCGCACATTCTCGTCTTATTCTCATTCTACTGATCGAACCCTACCCACTCTTCCTCCTCAACTCATGCCAAATCCCAAAATTCAACTTTCCGTCAAACTCTTGTAAGAAGATGCAAGAATAGTTTTTTTTTTTTTTAATAGATAAAAGTGACCATAGTCACAGGTTTCATTAATGAAACGTTAACGAAACAAATAGTAACAGATATTACAAACCAAGTCTAATCCAGTCCACAAAGTAACTCAAATAAGAACAACCACAACATCTGCCAGAATAAAACAACAAAAAGAAGTCTGGCCCAAATGGTTTGTGTCCTCCTCCCCTATGTTACACCGTGGACACCTCATATCAATTGGAATGTTACGTTTCTTAAGGTTCGCCTTTGAGAGGATAGCGTTATTCACCACCAACCAAAGGAAGGCTTTCACCATAGTTGGGATTTTCGACTTCCAAATAATATCATCGCTAGAACATCTAATTCCCCCATCGTTTAAGAAGTGATACAAGGATCTGACTGAGAACCTACAGTTAGACTCAAGTCTCCACTCTCTTACGTCCTCGTTTCCCATCCCCTGTGTCATTCTCTCTGCCAACATACTTTGGAGTACTTGATGTTGTACCTGACATTCGGGGGAAATGTTCCCATGGAATTCTAAATTAGCCTTTCCTGTTTCCAGACGCCCCCTACCAAAACATCTTCGTTAATTATTTCCTTAGCCAGTTGTGGCAATAGTGACTTAATGGTGTTATCCCCTCACCATTGATCCTTCCAGAATCTAGTATCTTTTCCGTCTCCTAGTTTGCACCTACTGTTATTGTGGAACAATTTCCCAACCTTAGCAATGCCTTTCCATAAGTATGAGACTTTTCCGCATCTACTTCGGCCTCCGTATCTAACCTTTTTCCGTCTTCTATACATCGTGAAGGAGTTACACCACCATGCCTTATGTCGTTTATGCATTTTCCACCACCACTTGGCTAGTAATACCTTATTCATATCACGAAGGTTCACAACTCCTAGTCCTCTGAATTCTTTCTTTTTACACACCTTGCCCCACCTAATCATATTGAATCCCTTGTTATCCTCTCGCGATCCTTTCCAGAGAAATCGCCTCCTGCATTTATCGATTCTTTCTATCACCCATCTAGGAATCTCATAAATCGGCATCAGGTACGTAGGCAGGCTACTGAGGACCGAATTGATAAGTGTAATTCTACTGCCCAGTGTTAGAGATTTTCCTTTCCATCCCGCAAGTTTTTTTTCTCTACTTTTTCTACCAAAGGAATCCCGTCCTCCTTAAGCATCTTACCTGATCTGATAGGTGTCCCCAAATATTTGAGGGGAAATTCAAATTCTCCTTTTTCACATCCCAACGCTGTTGAGATCATCTCCATTTTCATTTTCGTTGTAGAGGGCAACCACACAACTCTTATGTAGATTAACTATCAATCCAGACCAGTGTTCAAAACATCTCAATAAGATTCGTAGTGAAATGATTTCTCCATCTGAGCCGCACCAAACATCAAAGTGTCATATGCATATTGTAGAATAGACAATGGCGCCGCAATTCCTTTCCTTAACCCCTTTAATTAGCTCCGCCTCTTTGTCTCTCTTAGTCATTTCAGCCAATCCATCGGCGATAATCGTGAAGATCATAGGCAAAAGTGGATCTCTCTGCCTAAGCCCTCTACGACAACGGATTTCCCTTTCCACTATTCTGTTACTGATGAACGACTTTCCATTTTGAACACACATCCTTATCCACCTCCTCCATTTCATCCCAAATCCTTTTAGTTCAAGCACCTCGTCCGCATATTCCCATTCAACCGTACTGTATGTTTTTTTTTTCAAAATCTAACTTTAGCAGAATACCATTCACTTTATCCTTGTTTCCTCTAAATATCATTTCAGGAGCTAATGCGATGTTGTCCATGATATCCCTTCCTTTAACAAAACCACTTTGCGTTTCGTCAATAATATCTGTTAAGTGTGGTGCCAATCAATTATCCAGAAATTTAGTGATGATTTTGAACGATCCATTCAACATACTGATGGGTCGAAGATCTGATACCCTAAGAACCTCAGATTTCTTCGGGATTAAGATAACGTTCGCGTAATTTAATCTTTGTACTTGCGCTATTACTTGATAAAGTTCCTGGAAGATGTCTGCTAAGTCTTTCTTGATGATAGTCCAATAACGCTAATAGAACAGAATCAGAATCCATCCGGTCCCGGCGCCTTTCTGGCCCAAAAGTTTGATTGCTTTAAAAATCTCCTACTCTGAGAAGGCTTCTTCAATCCCCTCACTCCCCACAATTCTCGACTCACTCCACATATCTGGTTTAAATATGCATCTCTGGGTTCTTTTCTTTCCTAGTAACTCTCTAAAGCACAAGTCTATATGTTGCCTAATTTCTATACTATCCTCTATCCAGTTTTCATCTACATGTAGCCCCGCGATGTGATTGTGCCTTCTTCTACCATTTGCCAGCTTATGGAAGAAGGTCGTTTTTAAGTCTCATTCCTTGAGCCATTGCACCCTTGATCTTTGCGTCAAGTAACATTCTTCTATCTCGCCAATTTTGTGCAGCTCCCCTCTTTTTGATGCCAGTTCCTCAAATTCACCCCTTTCCAGGTTCCTATCCTCTTCCATAACTTCTAGTTCATGTATCCTCACCCCCAATTTGTCCTTCTTCTTTTTTAGTTCCCCAAACTCCTATTTTGCCCAAATCTTTAGGCATTTACGAAGCCGTCTCATATTGAAGTTCCACTTGGACACCGCATCTGTCGTGCGATCGGACTCCTCCATGATTTCTCTATGATCTTCTTACAGTTATCGGACAGGGTCCAAGCTTTCTCAAATTTAAACTGTCGTCGTGTTGTACTTCTCTCGTTTCCACAATTGAGCGTGAGTGGTGTATGGTCAGAGGTGTGTTAGGAATTGTGGCCTCAAATACACGTAGGCACTGAGTACTTGAAGTTGGAGAAGAAGAGGATGAGACAAATAAGCAAGAGAAGACAAGCAGCGAGTAGAAGAATGCAGCCTGGAGAGTTGCGGTAAACCGACCTAGTCTGCTGAGAGTTCTTCGAGTGTAAAGGTCCAACAGAGGAGAGGACGGTCGACCGACCTTGGGAGTGCAGTCGACCGGTTAGCTCTCGGGTCTGGACTTACACGTTGCGGTCGACCGACCTTGGGGGTGTGGTCGACCGACTTCGGCGGCTGATTGTTTTTGGGCTTACGAGTTTAAAGGCCCAATTGCTAGATTTGTGTTTATCTTTTAGGGTTTACTTGGGGGCTATACATATGGCTGTAAACTCTAGGGTTAGAATCAATTTGTGTAATCAAGAGGTGAGCCGTTATCATTGTTCAACTTCAAGAGGAGATTGTGCCGAGTGTTTCAAAGGTGAGCGAGAGAGATTGAGAGTTGTAATCTCTTTTGTAATCTTTGTATTTCTTGGAGAATAAGAAGTATTGGTTATCTCTGCATATTGATTGTGTTCTTGTGAGATCTTGCATATATTTTGGTGGCTTGTTCTTGGTTCATCTAAGTCTTGGGAGTTTCTATTACTTGTGGTGTGTTTCCGCTATTAGCACTACGAGTTGTGTGGTAGATCCTCCGACAAGTGGTATCAGAGCAGTTGGTTCGAGATGGCCGATGACAAGATGAAGATCGAGAGATTCGATGGGAGTGACTTCGCGATGTGGAAGATTAGATGATAGCGTATCTTTGTCAGAAAGATCTTGATGGTCCGTTATTTGATGAGAAGCCGGTTGGTGCAGACAAGGATGCGAAGATCATGGCAGATTGGAATCGTTTGGATCAGAAGGCGCTGGGGCAGATTCAGTTGGGGAGAAGTAGGAAGGCGTTATTTCATATCTCGAAGGCAAAGGCCACAAAGGAGGCTATGGAGATACTCACGGATATGTATGAGAAACCGTCGGCATCTAATCAAATTCTTCATCTGAAGAAATTGGTTAATATGAAGTTGAAGGAAGGGGGTTCAGTAGCAGAGCATGTGAACAATTATTGTATGGTTTAGAACCAGATGGAAGCTGCAGGTGTAACGCCCCGAATTCCAAATAAGGCTGAATTTGAGATTTCACAAGATCTTTATTTCACTTCGTACAATTTTACAAGGAAATTTAAAACTTTTTCAATACATCAGAGTTCAATACAATTTGGTTTTACACAGCGAAAGAATAAAAAATTATAACATTGAAATAAAATACTACTTGTATAACTTTAACATCATTTGCATCACAACATTTTTACCTCTTCATGAATAGTCCATTACCTGCATATAAATCTGTGGGCACGTCAGTTACTTACAACTGACGGAATGTTATACTCGACTATCCTCTCTCTGCCGTACATATAAAGATCTCATTACTTTAATAAAAACACAACAGTTGAATGAATAATAAAGTGTAAATGTGACTACGCTAAACATGTAAGTGTATGACATGCCTTAATGCCTAATGCACATAATTTTATACTAGGATGACACCAATGCACACTTGTTCGGATTCTATGCATCCCATACTACATAGGTCCGAGGGCAAGCGCCTACGTTCTTCACAATAAAGGGCTCGATCCTTCGCCATGAAACTACCCAGTAGTAAGAACAAGGTTCAAGTATTCCACGAGTGCGGATCCCAGTCCCAGAGTACACTGCCCGACTATTATACAGACTCCTTGTCGTGCGAATCCCCCGCAAGTGCCACTCTAGCTTCGGTATACGTATATACACTGGGGAACGAAAAACTATCTGCCCGACTATTCATGATCCCGGAGTACACTTCTCGATCAATCATTATAATTCCGGATTTCAAAAATAAACTCGTCCCCATCGGAGCAACCACAGTCCCAGAGTACACTGCCCAACTGGGTCTATAGTCCCGAAGTACATCGCCCGACTATATAGAGTGCCCCACTTACGTTTGCCCAGGTTTACTACACTTCACTTAAGTGCCTAACTCTTAATGTTCAAGACATGAATAATTTTCCAAGCCTAGAATTACTATTACCTACTACCGGACTTAATCAACATCCACCGAGATGGCTCCATGGCAAATCTCAAAATATAATAATCATTTCATTTAAAATTGCCGGTATACGAGGTCTTACTAACTCTAAATCAAAATTTCTCATGTACAAGAATCATGGGTATTCATACCCTTTAATAATCATGCATATGTCTCCAACTTATTCTTAAACAAATATTCATGTTTCAACTTAGTATTTATTCATACATAAACAAAGAACAAATAATTTCTTTCTTGAACAAAAGATTCAACATTATAAACATTCTACAAGCAAATTAAACAAATCCACATTCTCAACATAAGTGTTTATTTTACATAAAAGAGATCCATAACTAGTTACATATTTTTCCTTCTTTTCAACGATCTTTACTCAAAATAATATTTTTTTGGAAGTAAAAACTCATTCACCATTTCAAATTCTTAATTTTTTTACTTTCTCCAAAATTTCATAACTATTTCATTTTTATTAAAAATGATAGGGTTTATTTCATTTGGAAATACCATATACAAAAGAAAACTAACCAAAAACCAAAGAAAATAAATAAAAGGAGGTCCCGGGTTTCGAACCCTGGACCAAGCCGAGACCCAGCACAGGCCCAAGCCCCCTACCGCTCTAGCCATAAAGTCCAAATGAACTTTGTGTCTAATGCTGTTTCAAGTTGTTTATGAATAACCCTTTCAGTTTCGGAAAATAAAAAAACACATAAAAGCAACTATCAAGTTTTGAACCTAGAACCTCTTTCAACTAAGCTCTATATTGCACTGGTTAACCAGTAAGACCAAGTATATTTTCTGTTTAGAAATTTCATTAGTGCTCTTTTGTTTACACTATTCAGAGATCTAATTCTTTTTCGAAGAATTCATTTTTCTAACAATCCAATCTTTTAGGAGTAATAGATAAATTTTTCTTGTGGAACTGAAATGAATCAAAATACAAAAAGACAAGTTCGACTTATTATTTAGATATGTCTTTTCTATTAGTTTCTCCTTACTTTATAAAAATTTGCATTTCTCAACAAAACTCAAAATTGTAGAAATCATGTTTAGTTTAAAATTCATCATCTTACAAAAATAAAATTCTTATTGCTAAAAACGAAATGTATCTCTAAATCAACCTTGGACATCACAAGAGTTTCTTCATGCGAAAACTAGTATCTTTTACATATGTCGACAAGTCAAAAATAATAAAATTTATCTTTCCCTTTTCTTTCTTTTAATCATTATGTTTCTAAGCATATGTCACAATAAAATATTCTTTAACAATCATTCGTACTCACTGATATGGCTAAAAATGGGGTTTAATCGGAACCGTCCAGATTGGGCACGAATCTTGAAGCTCAGGGGTAAAACGGTAATTTCACCCACCAACGGGTCTGAAGCGGGCACTGGATCTCCCCTCCACAGATCCAATAACCCGCGAACGGATCCACTCCAACTGGGTACAGGTTCCGACCCGAGACAAACCCAGACCAGCAAGAGGAAATCAGGGTCTCTGATTTGACTAAATCAACGGGCCTGATTTGCAGTTATCCTCTCACCGGGAATCAGGGATCAGTTTCCTAAACTAATTATGAGGATTTTACTCCTAACGGTATCACAGGAAATTAGGTCCCTAATCAGACTCCCATGGCGGCTATAAATACCTCCTACCTACCACTGTTACCAGGTAATCACTCTTTTGACAACTTAAGCTCTTTCTTAATCATCACTGGTTATTGACAAGAGCGTCGGAGGGTGCATCGCCGGAATCAACCCCGGTGTATCGCACTTCCTTGCAGGTGAGCGGCAGGAATCAGCAGCCTAATTCCGACGAACAGGCTTGGATCCGCTATTCAGGTTTTTCCACGAACTCACAAATCTCATCTGTTTACCCCCACACCAGATTCAGCGGTAACAGATTGGCGCCGTCTGTGGGAAAACCATACGAATAGCACCCGCCTCTTTCTCGTCGACTAGCTCTTCTCCAGCCATGCCTCTCAGAAAGGTCAGGTCTAGGGGGTCCAACCGTGGACCCAACCCCGCCGATCAGCAAGAGGAAGCCCCCGTGCATCCTGCTCCGCAGCCCGAGCAACTTCCTCCCCCGGTCCAAGACCATTTCCAACAGGGCCAGCACCCTCTTCTGAATCAACAACCCCTTAATGGTCCCACTGGTCAGAACCAGCGGAAGCAGAAGCAACCTCTCCACCCAGACCATGTCTCAGTGCACAATGCCTCCTCGGATTCTATGGCCTCCCATAATCCCCGAGCTTCCGACCTTCGCAACACCGTTCTAAATCGGCAGAAGGATGAGGACCTTCGCTGCCGCCTAGATGAGAAGCGGGCCCGAGAGGGAGTCTCCCGCCAACATCAAGGTGAGCGATCTCCTCATCGCCGAGAAGGCAGGAGGTCTCCGGATCGAAGAGGATGGAGGGAATCTCCCGAACATCGTAGAAGGAGGCCACATTCCCCTGCTGATCGACATCATCCGAGGAACGATGAGGCACCCATCACTCGTGCCGAGTTCCAACAATTCCAGGCAACAGTGTTGCAGGCCCTCACCCTTCGCCCCAACAACAATAATGCCCAAAGGGTTCCAACACCCCCAAGGGTCCCAAGTCCTCGCCACCGATCCATTACTCCTCCCCCGGCTCCTAGTCATCAGCAACACAATCATAGTCCTCGCCGATCCCAGGACTATCGTCGCCGCAGTCCCCGCTCCCCTTCCTTTGAAGACGAGTCCAGGGGATCGTTTGACTACCACCGGAGGGACGATGCCCTCTATCGCCGTCTCCACAAAATGGAGAGGCGCCTCGATCGAATGGACAAGGAGGAGGAGTCGAGAGGAAGGACCGTCCGCCCCAGCAGACCTCCCTTCTCTCGGACTATCATGGAGGCTCCCATCCCGAGGGGTTTCAAGCCTCCGCAGTTTGAAACGTACTCGGGGGAGTCGGACCCTGTTGATCATGTCGAGAGCTTCAAGACCTTGATGCTAATCCACCAAGCTTCCGACGCCATGCTTTGCAAAACTTTCCCCGCCACTCTCAAGGGTTCGGCACGGGAATGGTACTCCCAGCTCGCTCCCTCTTCCATCTTCTCTTTTGAGCAGTTCGAAACGCTCTTCATAACCCACTTTGTGAGCAGCAGACGAACGGAGAAGACCAGCCTCTCTCTACTCCACCTCCGACAGGAGAGGGGAGAAAAGTTGAGGGACTATGTGAGGAGGTTTACTGTGGAGGTCAGGTCCATCGCCTCCCTCGACCAGTCAGTGGCGACCGTCGCTTTCCAATCCAACGTCCTCAATTCTAACCTTCGGTTGTCCCTCGCCAAAAAGCCCCCGCACAACTTCGCCGACCTTCTCCTTAGATGCGAGAAATATATTCGGGCGGAGGAAGCCGAGTGCGTCCCGGGCTTCGGAGGATCCGCTTCCGGGTTGAAGAGAAAGACAACGGAAGAGGAAGGGGCCAAGAAGCTACAGAAGGATAATAGCGGTCAGCGCCGTCCTCCTCCCAGGTTCAATAAATTTACTCCCCTCACTACAAACGTCTCCACCATCCTGATGGAAGTCGAGAAGAAGGGAGTTATACCTCCCGCTCCGAGGATGAACACCCCGGCCAAGAAGAGGAACAAAGAGAAGTGGTGCCGTTACCACCGGGATCATGGCCACGACACCAACGACTGTCGGGCACTGAAGAACGAAATAGAGGCCCTCATCCAGAGGGTCCAGTTGGCTAAGTTTGTGAAGACAAATGATCGGGGAGATCGCACCACTCCTCCGCCTCGGGGGGCTAACAAGCGCTCCGAGCGACAAGATGAAACCCCCGAGTTTGAGGAGGAACGTGTTCTGCACCTTATCCACGGGGGTCCAATGGGGGCTCTTCCAACTCCTCTCGGAAGGCCTTCGTCCGAGAGGTCAATTCAGTTCACGGCGCCCCTCCCCCCAAAGGCCTCGGCGTCCCAGTAACTTTCTCTGATGAAGACCTCGAGGGGGTCCGAACTCCCCACTGCGACGCACTTGTTATCGATCTCCGCATGGTGAACTTCAAAGTGCAGAGGATCCTGGTAGACAACGGGAGCTCCGTGAACATCCTCTTCCTCTCGGCCTTCCGAGGGCTGCAACTATCCCGGGATCGACTCAAACCGGCCGGCTACACGCTCCACGGGTTCACGGGGGTGCCAGTAACTGTCGAAGGGGTTATCACCCTGGACGTAACTGCTGGGAAGACCCCTACCACCCGGACAGAGCCGATGGACTTTATGGTCGTCGATGTCCCGGCTGCATACAATGTCATCTTGGGCCGACCTGGCCTAGCTGCCCTGGAAGCCGTTCCTTCGGCGTACCACCTCAAGATGAAGTTCCCCACCTGGGCAGGAGTGGGAGAAGTCAGGGGCAGCCAAGAGATGGCTCGGAAGTGCTACATGACTTCCACTGGGGGTCCGGTGCTCTCCCTCGAGACTTTAGAGATCCCCGAGCCGAACGTCCGATCCACGTCCGAGCCGGCAGACGAATTGGAAGAAGTGCTCTTCTCGGACGAGGACCCGAGTCGAAAGTTCCTCATCAGCAAGTCCCTGCCGACTGCCCTATGTTCCGACTTGGTGCAGTGCATCCGGAAGAACCGCGACCTATTTGCTTGGTCCGCCGTGGATATGCCCGGGATTTCCGAGGAGCTTCTAGTGCACCGCCTCAGCGTCGAACCGGGGTGCAGACCGGTTCAGCAGAAGAGGCGTAAATTCGCTCCCGAGCGACAACAAGCCATCAAGGAGGAGGTGGACAAGCTCCTAAAAGCTCAGTTCATACAGGAGGTGAACTACCCCGAGTGGCTCTCCAACGTCGTCATGGTTAAGAAGTCCAATGGTTCCTGGAGGATATGCATCGACTTCACAGACTTGAATAAGGCGTGTCCGAAGGATCCGTTCCCTCTCCCGAATATCGACACCCTCATCGACGCCACCTCAGGCCATGAGCTCCTCAGCTTCATGGACGCCTTCTCCGGCTACAACCAGATTCGAATGTTCCCCCCGGACATTCCGAAGACTTCCTTCATTACCGACCAGGGCCTCTACTGTTATAGAGTTATGCCGTTCGGATTAAAGAACGCTGGAGCCACCTACCAGTGCCTCGTCAACAAAGTCTTCCAAAGCCAAATAGGCCGCAACATGGAAGTATACGTCGACGACATCATCGTGAAGAGCATCCGAGGTACCGACCACGTGGCCGACCTACAGGAGGCATTCGGCGTACTGAGAAGGCACAACATGAGGCTTAATCCGAACAAGTGTGGGTTCGGGATCTCGTCAGAAAAGTTCCTCGGCTTCATGGTCAGCCAGCGAGGGATCGAAGCAAATCCTGAAAAAATTAAGGCCATACTGGACATGGCCCCGCGCCGGAACGTTAAGGAAGTGCAGAGGCTTACGGGTTGCCTCGCCGCTATTGGGCGATTCCTTTCGAAGTCTGGGGAAAAGTGCCTCCCCTTCTTCAAGGCTCTCAGGGGGGCCAAAGGTTTCGAATTGGGCAAACTGCAACAGGAGTCGTTCAACCAACTGAAGGCCTACCTGGTCAACCCTCCCCTGCTCAGCAAGCCCGTTCCAGGAGAAACCCTCTTCATCTACTTAGCTGCCTCCGAGCAGACCCTGAGTGCTGTTTTGGTGAGAGAAGAAGACCGGGCTCAGAGGCCCATCTACTATGTGAGCAAGGTGCTTCGGGACGCCGAGCTCCGCTACCCGAAGATAGAAAAGATGGCCTACGCCCTGATCATGGCGGCAAGGAAGCTCCGCCCATACTTTCAGTCCCACTCGGTTGTGGTCCTCACCGACCAACCGCTGAAGCAGGTCCTCCACAGGTCGGAAACCTCAGGCCGGCTTATGAAATGGCTCAGGCCTCGAGTCGGCCGGAATCCTCCACATCTCCTACCAGCCTCGAACCGCAATAAAGGCTCAGGCCTTAGCGGAATTCATCGTCGAGAGCACCATCCCCGATGTCAGCCAAGCAGAGAACGGACCACCCATCTGGACGGTTTTTGTGGACGGTTCCTCTTGCAACGAGGAGAGCGGCGCCGGTATCCTCCTGACAGGTCCAGATGACTTCGTCCTCCAGTATGCCCTCTGCATGAATTTTAAGGCCTCAAACAACGAATCAGAGTATGAGGCACTAATCGCCGACCTCAGACTTGCCCGAAGTGCCGGGGCGCAACGCCTCCGAATCTATAGTGACTCTCAGCTGGTTGTGAATCAAGTCTTGGGCGATTACGAGGCACGAGACGAATGGATGGCGAAGTACCTTGCCAAAGTCCGAACCCTCATGGCCCGGTTCGAAGAGGCACTCATCCAACGAGTCCCTCGAGAAGAGAATTCACAGGCCAACGTCCTCTCCAAGTTGGCCTCATCCTCCCTCCAAGGTCTCGAGCAGACCGTCTTGATCGAGGTCCTCATGAAACCGAGTATAGAAAACGAGACCCTCGACTCAGTGGAGTCATTGCCGGTCCTACTGCAAGATAATTGGATGAAACCGTTGGTGGAATTTCTAAGAGATGGGCTCCTCCCGGAAGACCCCAAGGAAGCACGCCGAGTAAGAACCAGGGCCGAGCGGTACACCCTGATCGAAGGGATCTTATACAAGCGCTCCTTCTCACAGATAGACGGCCAGCCATACCTGAGATGCCTTTCCCCGGAATAAGCTGACTATGCCTTACAGGAGCTCCATGAAGGCATCGGCGGTGCACATTCAGGGTCTAGGAATTACGGATACTTCTGGCCGACTCTCCTCCAAGACGCCGAGCAACACGTTCAGCAATGTGACTCTTGTCAGAGACATTCCAACATTCGTCGCCTCCCCCAAGCTAACCTCGCCTCCCTATCAAGTCCTATCCCCTTCGCAATATGGGGGATGGATTTACTAGGGCCATTCCCTCCAGCTCCGGGCCAGTTCAAGTTCTTGGTCGTAGCCATCGACTACTTTTCGAAGTGGATTGAGGCCGAGCCCCTTGGCACTATCACTGAGAACAAGGTGCTTCAATTCTTCTGGAAGAGCGTCATCTGCCGATTTGGCATCCCCCGTGTCCTCGTAACAGACAACGGGACTCAGTTTACTGGGGCCGCATTCCGAGCTCTGTGTGAAGACCTTGCCATCCAACAGCGCTTCTCTTCCGTCTCCCACCCACAGTCGAATGGCCAGGCAGAGAATGCTAACCGGCAAATCCTCTCTGGTATCAAGAAGAGACTGGACAAGTGTTCCAAAGGCTTATGGGTCGACCAACTCCCCAACGTGCTGTGGAACTACCGCACCAACAAACGGACCCCCATAGGAGAGTCCCCGTTCAACCTCACCTATGGGTCCGAGGCAGTGATACCTCTCGAAGTCGGAATACCTTCTCCTCGCCTTGCTGCCTACAATGAGGAACAGAACGCCAGAGACCTCCGGGCGAACTTAGACCTGGTGGATAAACTGAGAGAAAGGGCGTCGATCTGCCAACAGAACTACCGGAGAAGGATCGAATTGGCGTACAACAAGAGAGTCCGACCCACCGATCTCAAGGAGGGGGACTTAGTCTTCAGAAAACTAGCCATCTCCTTCCCCAGTCAGAAGAGCAAACTAGCCCCAAATTGGGAAGGACCTTACAAGATCGCAAGGGTAGTTCGGCCCGGAGCTTATCGTCTAGAAGACCTCGAGGGCAGGGAGATTCCGAGGACCTGGAATGCCAACCACCTTTTAAAATACCAAGAAAGCGCCCCGGCACCTCTCTGAGTATCACAGGGTGTCGAACCGTTCCTCTCCTCTAACTTGTAATTCCTCTCTTAAGTTGTCATATGTAAAAACGGCTCGCCGTCAATTATCAATAAAGAATGCTTTTTCATACTTATAAAATTGCTTGTGTCTCTCCACCTTTATTCTTTATTCAATCAATGATCCGGAGTCCAATACTTGGCTCGATTCTACTCCGCAAGCTCGCTTCTAAGCGGGCTAGGAGTGGGTCGCCATTCGGAATTGCTCCCACGACCATTGAACTCTAACGATGGTTCCAGAGTCCAACACTTGGCTCGATTCTACTTCGCAAGCTCGCTTCTAAGCGGGCTAGGAGTGGGTCGCCATTCGGAATTGCTCCCACGACCGTTGAACTCTAACGATGGTTCCGGAGTCCAACACTTGGCTCGATTCTACTCCGCAAGCTCGCTTCTAAGCGGGCTAGGAGTGGGTCGCCATTCGGAATTGCTCCCACGACCGTTGAACTCTAACGATGGTTCCGGAGTCCAACATTTGGCTCGATTCTACTCCGCAAGCTCGCTTCTAAGCGGGCTAGGAGTGGGTCGCCATTCGGAATTGCTCCCACGACCGTTGAACTCTAACGATGGTTCCGGAGTCCAACACTTGGCTCGATTCTGCTCTGCAAGCTCGCTTCTAAGCGGGCTAGGAGTGGGCCGCCATTCGGAATTGCTCCCACGACCGTTGAACTCTCACGATGATCGGCGAGCCCACCATTGGGTAAGGCTCGACTCATCTTGCAACTTCGCAAGAAGAGGAGACCGAAGCGCTGCTCGGCACCACTGGCCGAACGCTCTTGTCGCCAAACCGCGAACGAGCAAGAGGCAGGCTCGGAGCGCGCCACGTCGCTCGAACAACCGAGCTCCTAGACCTCCGGTCGGCTAACTGAGCAAGTGCCCATCTGAGCCCAAAAACGGAGAAAAGTCACTTTTCCCTCAACATTCGTGTAAGATCTCGATCAGACGGCCCAGATCTTGCCAGCGTCGCTAAACGACAAGATAGCGTTTTCTTGGGAACTGAGCCGTCTTGAGATTCGTGCCATCATCCAACGACCCAGATCTTGCCAGCGTCGCTAAACGACAAGATAGTGTTTTCTTGGGAACTGAGCCGTCTCGAGATTCGTGCCAAAATCCAACGGCTCGGATCGCGCCACGGCGCAGAACCGCGAACAAGAAAGGGGCCGGCTTGGGGACCTCGGCACGATGAACACAGTCACAAACGAAACGACTACACGAGGCTACAAAGGACGTGCTAGTTCGAGAAAGAAATGTTATTAATAATTGGGATACCGTACAAAGTGACTCTTCCATACAACAAGGTTACAAGGCCTTAAAGTACAAAAATACAATGCCGACCCACTACACTTGGCTTTAAAAATGATCATCAATGTCCTGTTCGGTCGTCAGTCTGGCAACCTCGTCCGTCAGTCCCTCTCCCTCTGTCCGAAGCTCCGCCTCTACGGTCTGCAAGTGACGGATCTCAGAACTCAGATCGTCCCTCTCCGCTGTTATTTTCGACAAATTGTGTCGAATGCACTGGATCCGAAGGGCATTGCTAAAGGCGGTCGGCGAACCTTCGACCTCTCCTATGGGGGTCATCTCGGCGATCCTGCCCTCCAGACGTCGGATCTCGATGTCTCGCCGACCTAGGATGAGCTGAAGATGGTTCCGTTCGCTTTCGGCTCGGCGCAATCCCAGCTCGACTTCATAGAGCCGTTCTCGGCACCTTGCCGAGCGCAGCCTCGTCCCCCCGAGCCAGCCTCGGCTCGAGCATGGTCATCCGAACGAGGGGGCTCGACATCTTGGGCTGTCACCACGAGCTGAAAAGAAGAAGAGACGAACAACAAAATTTCAAACATTGCCGAAGTCCGACACTTCAAGAATTTTCAAAACAAACTTTCAGACTTTTATTCAAATAAAGTAGCTCTACATACAACTAGACCGACGATACAACAGAGTTTTACAATAACTTAAAGGAACATAAGACAACTTGTTTAGTGCCTCTTCGGAAGGGGTACGCTTCGGTTCAAGGAAACGCGGGGGCGGCGACGCCTAACCTCCGAGCTCGATTCCAAACCAGCGAAGCGAGATCCCCCTTCGCCGCTAACTCCAACTGTGGTGCCGACTGAGGCACCGTTAGACGAGACAGCTACACTACTCTGAGTGTTAGCAGGACTCCGCCTCGCCGCAGGCAAACGAGTCGCAAGTTCGTAGAAAGTAATCCCTCTCTCGCTCTCTTCATGAGTACACGACGTACTACGAACGTTGGCCCTCTCAGGAAGAGGCTTGAGCGACGCGACCTCTTCCTCCAGCTCGATAATCCTATCTCTCAGAGCATCATCCTTTGTCGACATCTTCAAACGAGGAGGTCTTGACGAGCCCGCAACATTGGCACTATCGGTCGCAAGTCGTCAATAGTGGGTGACCTCGATCCTCCTGTCTATCGTAATCCTCCAAAGCTTTTCGACCTCGGCCAACAACTTTTGGCGCACGGATGACAACTTCTCCAACTCGGAAGCTAGCTTCTCTTCTTCCGCCGAGTGTTCTTTCTCTGTTAACTACAAGTGACTGATCTCGGCCAAGAGCTCGTTATTCTTTTGCTCGACAACGGAAAGCTCCCTACGAAGTCGCTCAATCTCACCTTCGGGACAAGGAGCTTGGGGTTGCTTCCGTAGTTGCTTCAACTCGCGACAATACTCCCTCGCAGCTGCCTTTATCTCCTCCAGCTTCAAGAACATATAAAACCGCCTCTCTCGGCTATGGGAAAGCTCTCGCTTCGTTTTGGTCAGCTCCTTACGAAGGTACGAAACCTCCGTGATCGGACCAAACTTCACCTGAAAAGCAGAGATAAATCCGATGCCCAACACTTGGAGAAATTTTACGACTAATCAAACACAAAATCTGGGGCCTAACACTTGGAGAATTTTTGGCCAAACAAAAAGAGTTTTCATTCAAAACTCAAAAAGTGTTACAAAAGCGGTGGCCAATCCGCAGTCAGGCCTTACAAAAAAAAAGAGACCAAAGACGCAACCAAGTCAGGGGTCGACCTTTTTGTCGCTCGGGTCTGCCGACCCCTCGGCCTTGTCCTCGCCTTCGGCCTCGTCCTTGTCCTCGCCCTCGCCCTCCTCCTCGGAGTCGTCCTCCTCCTCACCCTCGGCCTCTGTCTCGCCCGTGCCTTCGACACCGTCGGCCTGTCCCTCGGGGCTGAGCACTGCCGAGGGAAGCTCCTCCTCCCCCTCCACGGGGTCGTAGAAGTGGTAGGAGGATGTGTCGAACCCCGGGTTCCGAGCGGCGATATGAAGCAGGGCTCGGCCGTACGCGTCCTCCATGTTCTTAAACATGTGCTGCTCGGCCTCTTGCTGGACAGCCTTCTTCGCCTTCGCCACCTTCGATTGGTGCTTGGCCATGATCTTCTCGGTCTTCTTCCAAGCTTTCTCCGCCTCCGACCGAGCCTTGGCCAGCTCCTCCTTCAGCTCGACATTCTCCTTCTCCGAGGCCTCGAGCTTGGCTGCCTCGTCCTTCGACCGCTGAATGGCTTCGGCCAGCTGTGCCTCCAATCCTGCCACTTTGGCACCACGTTTTGCCGAGAGGAGTTGCTCAGCATCGAGCAGCTTCACAGCTTTTGCACGCTCTGACCTCTCCCGGTCGTACTGCGCCGTCAGCTCTTGTTCTTTGCTCGCGAACTCTTCGAGCAAGAAGTTGAAGTGGCAGAGGGTCTAAAAAGAGAACAAACCGTTAAGGTCCGGACCTAGAAACTTAGAAAATTTCGGAAAAAATGCTTCAAGAAGAAAGTGTTCGGTCCACTTACCGACATCGTGTTCCGAGCAATCTGCATTGTGGCGTCCCCGACCTTCCCGGACTTAAGGGCTGCTCGGTCCTTTGGGGTCGGCAGGTGCTTCACCGCCTGCATACAAATGTTGCCGTCGCCCAAAAAACCGTCGACCTTCATTACTTGCCAGTCGAGGACGAAGATCTGCTTGTGCTCCTCGGTCAGAATCTTCTCCGCTTCAGCAGTGAGGGGCGGAACTTGGAGGGATAACACCTTGCTCACGCTGAACGTGCCGCTCGACGAGCCGGGAGCATCTGCCTTTGCCGTTGGAGTCGGCGCATCCGAGACAGGAGGATCGGAGGCCGCGACCTTCTCTTGCTCGGGATCGGCATCTGCAACAACGACCCCCTGCAGGTCGGCAGTCTTTGGGACCGAAGGTATCTTCGGCGCTCGGCCGCCCTGAGGCCCTGTCGAGGGACTCTTCTTTCTCGTCTCCTGCTCCCTAGCCACCTTGGCCTTCGCCATCAATGCCCTATAGTCCATCTTAGAAGACTCTGCACAAACCGAATGAAAAAACTTAGAAAATTTTTCAAGAACTTCAAGCAAAAAATAAAAATACCAGGGGCGTACTGGGGTCTATCGGACTGAGACCCCCTCGGAACAGAGCCTCCTCGGTGATGTCCTTCCAACTAAGCGTCGGCAAGCCGAGGAGTTTCTTGAGGACTTCCGTCTCCTCGTCACTAAGCACTGGCTCCTTCTTTGCTCGCTTGGGCAGGCCCTCCCTCGACCAAGCTATCGGAATTGCCCAGGGTCCGGGAGCTCGGACAATGAAGTACTTCTCCTTCCAATGCTTGATCGAGTCTGGGTTCTCGATCAACTTCACGCCTGTCCGCGACGAAAGGTAGAACCTCTACTCGTTCCTATTCGGCTGGCAAGGACGGTAGAGGCTCCGAAGGAGAAACAGACTTGGCTCGGCGCCGATCTCTTGACACTGAAGAACAAATGCCAAAACGTGCCTCCAAGTGTTCGGCATCAGCTGGGCGGGGCACAGGCCGTACCAATTGAGGACCTCGGCAATGAACGGATGCAGCGGAAAGCGAAGCCCGGCGGCCAAGGAGTCGACCGAAAAAATGCACGCGTCAGCCGAAGACGACGTGCAGGCTCGGAAACCCGGCCCCGGGAGAAGCAGCCCATATTCGGCCGGGATCTGGAATCCAGTCCGGATCCGATGCAAATCAGCCTCCGTAAGAACCGAAGTGATATGGTCCACCTCAGACAACTCTCTCGGCTCGTTCTCCTCTACCGACTTGGCGGTGCCCTGGGTCACCTTCTCCAGCATCTCTTCGGAATAGCTCCGAACACTCCCCACGCTCGACAAAACAATTGGCTGCCGACCGAACTCCCCTACCGTCTTCGGCTGCTCTATGATCGTAACCACTCCCTTACCCTTCTGGGACTTCGCCACAACCTACTGGAGTGGCTCGGCGGCCTCGCCACTCTTGCTCGGCCGAACAACAGTCTGCTCGGTCGGCTCCACCACCTCCTTTCCTTTACCCACTCGACTGACGACTTGGTCCGAGGCGGGGGTCTCATCCAAAGAAGTAATCTTAACCATTTTTTCTAAAGAGAAAGGAGAGAGACTGACCTTGAAGTGACTGTTACGGTCGGAAAAGTTCGCCGGAGCAAAGAAACGCCTTGCCGCGACAGCTAGCAGCACCACCCAGGAGCTAAAAACTTCGATGGTGAAAAGTAAAAACTTGAGAGAGAAAGCAAAAGTGAATAATGAGATTTGGGGTGGGGGAGTGAAGATTTATAGTAAAAGAAAAAGTCTCTTGGGCTTCCTAACGTAAGGGCGCGACTCTTGGCCTACTCTTGAAACGTTACGAAAGCCCAAACGACTTTGTGACCGAGCAGCAACTGTTGGCGAAAAGACAAAACGTTTCGACAAAAGTCAAGTAGCTCGGCACACACGGGATCAAAATCCGAGCGACGTGCGATCCGACCCCAACATCAAAGGGCCCGGTCGGCTAACCGAGCAAGTGCCCATCCGAGCCCCAAAACGGAGGAAATTCACTTTTCCCTCAACATTCGTGTAAGATCTCGATCAGACGGCCCAGATCTTGCCAGCGTCGCTAAACGACAAGATAGTGTTTTCTTGGGAACTGAGCCATCTCGAGATTCGTGCCACCATCCAACGGCCCAGATCTTGCCAGCGTCGCTAAACGAAAAGATAGCGTTTTCTTGGGAACTGGGCCCGTCTTGAGATTCGTGCCACCATTCAACGGTTCAGATCGCGCCACATCGCCCGGACGAAGCACTTCGGACCCGGACACCCCGCATCTGTCCCAGGAAGCAAGAGAAAATTTGGATTAAAAGTTTTAAGGCACCGCCCTCGGCGAGCCCCCCGGGCCCCAGGACTCGGTCGGTTCCCCTCTCACCCGTGAGCAACTCGAGGCTTACGGCCTCGGAAGCCGAAACCACGAATCGTTCAAGGGTGGGAGAAAAACCACCATCGCGTGGGGTCCGGTCAGAAAGCAGATCGGCACACCTCCCATCTCTAGCTCATTCGGGCTGACAACCATCAGAAGCCGTCAGCCCGAAAGGAAGACAGAGATCGGAGGAGACCCATCCTTCCGAAGCACCTTGTCCCCTGGGTCCGGACTCCGGTCGTCATCACTTCTGCCCTGATCCCCCCTGACCCTGACATCTGCACCGGGGCCGTCAGAATCAGGAGAAGATCACGGCGGAAGAGTGACCACCCCTCCGACGCTCTCAGGGTTAGAATTTTTCAAAAAACAGGCATCTGCCCAAGGCAGACACCTCCGATGGCTAAAAATCAACATTGCTGTGACTGAAACTACAAGGGGAGCGGGGTATTTATAACCTCCCCCTAAGGACCATCCATTATGACCCTCGGGAGGCCAAGCGACGGAAGCCCAGCGGTCACGCCTAGGAAGCTGAAGCGCTACGCATTAATTAGAGGACGCCATCTTAATTACCCCGGGAAGTTGGAACGCCGCACAAATCCTGGAGCGCCATTAATGCTCCTTGAGGGCAGCCTATAGCTCAGCTCGGCCTTCTCACGAAGGCCCAACGGCTCGCCATCGCCCTTGCCGACCCATTAACCCTCGGACTCCCGGTCGGCTAACCGAGCGACGTACGATCCGACCCCAACATCAAAGGGCCCGGTCGGCTAACCGAGCAAGTGCCCATCCGAGCCCCAAAACAGAGAAAATTCACTTTCTCCTCAACATTCGTGTAAGATCTCGATCAGACGGCCCAGATCTTGCCAGCGTCGCTAAACGACAATATAGCGTTTTCTTGGGAACTGGTCCCGTCTCGAGATTCATGCCACCATCCAACGGCTCAGATCTTGCCAACGTTGCTAAACGACAAGATAGCGTTTTCTTGGGAACTGGGCCCGTCTTGAGATTCGTGCCATCATCCAACGGCTCAGATTGTGCCACGCCGCTCGAACAGCCGAACCCTTAGACCTCCGGTCGGCTAACCGAGCAAGTGCCCATCCGAGCCCCAAAACGGAGAAAATTCACTTTCTCCTCAACTTTCATGTAAGATCTCGATCCGACGGCCCAGATCCAGCCAGCGTCGCTAAACGACAAGATAGCATTTTCTTGGGAGCTGAGCCGTCTCGAGATTCGTGCCATCATCCAACGGCTCAGATTGCGCCACGCCGCTCGGATAGCCGAACCCTTAGACCTCCCGAGCAAGTGCCCATCCGAGCTCCAAAACAGAGAAAAAAGCCGCCGAGCGACCACGACCGTTGGATCTTTCAGAAATTCGCGCTTCTGATGATGAACGGTCCAGATCGTGCCAAGTGCGCTAAACGACAAGATAGCATTTTCTTGGGAACTGAGCCGTCTCAAGATTCGCGCCACCATCCAACGGCTCAGATTGCGCCACGTCGCTCGGACAGCCGAACCCTTAGACCTCTGGTCGGCCAGTCGAGCAAGTGCCCATCCGAGCTCCAAAATAGAGAAAAAAGCCGCCGAGCGACCACGACCGTTGGATCTTCCAGAAATTCGCGCTTCTGATGATGGATGGTCCAGATCGTGCCACGTGCGCTAGACGACAAGATAGCATTTTCTTAGAAACTGAGCCCGTCTCAAGATTCGCGCCACGTCACTCGAACAGCCGAACCCTTATACCCCCGGTCGGCTAACCGAGCAAGTGCCCATCCGAGCTCCAAAAGTGAGAAAATGACCACCGAGCGACTACAACCGCCAGATCTTTCAGATATTCGTGCTCGCACGAGATCAAGGGCCCAGATCAAGCCACGCCATAAATAGGTATTAAAAATCAGTTTTTATTTATTTTAATCATTTTATTTATTTAAAAATTGCGAAAAAAATACTAAAAATTAGGAAAAATTAACTAGAAATTCTAGAAAATAATTACAAATTCGGGGGAATATTTTTGAGCCCCTGAACAAACAATTATTGCCTAGAATGCACTGTTAAAGCCCCCGAACGATTGGTTAACACATCGCAAAATTAAATAAATAATCCGAAAAAATAGGTAAAAACCGTCGAATATTCAACAAGTCTTCGGAACAGCTTACAGCTTCAAAAATCACCTCACTACCCCCTTCGAGATTCAAAACCCTCCATTCGGACTCCGATACAACTCCACTAGCCACTGAAACAGTTAAACTACTCCTCAAAGGCTGATCACACTCAGTCTTTAGGAGTGGGGGGCTCGTGATATGGCTAAAAATGGGGTTAAATCGGAACCGTCCAGATTGGAAACGAATCTTGAAGCTCAGGGGTAAAACGGTAATTTCGCATATAGATGAGCCCGAAGCGGGCACTGGATCTCCCCTTCACAGATCCAATAACCCGTGAAACGGATCCACTCCAGCTGGGTACGAGTCCCGATCCAAGACAAACCCAGACCAGCAAGAGGAAATCAGGGTCACTGATTTGACTAAATCAACAGGCCTGATTTGCAGTTATCCTCTCACCGGGAATCAGGGATCAGTTTCCTAAACTAATTATGAGGATTTTACTCCTAACGGTATCACGGGAAATCAGGTCCCTAATCAGACTCCCATGGCGGCTATAAATACCTCCTACCTACCACTGTTACCAGGTAATCACTCTTTTGACAACTTAAGCTCTTTCTTAATCATCACTGGTTACTAACAAGAGCGTCGAAGGGTGCGTCGCCGGAATCAACCCCGGTGTATCGCACTTCCTTGCAGGTGAGCGGCAGGAATCAGCAGCCCAATTCCGACGAACAGGCTTGGATCAGCTATTCAGGTTTTTCTACGAACTCACAAATCTCATCTGTTTACCCCCACACCAGATTCAGCGGTAACACTCACCATACATTTGACAAACAAGAATTTGCAAATATTCTACCATGGTCTATGTGATTATTTCTTTACTTTTAATTAGCATGGTAATAGTTATTTCGCTAAATTTCAACAAAAATCATTGCATGTTATACTAGCATTTTATCTATACATATCACATTTAATTTTTATACTATTCATTAAACTATTAGTATGGTAACAACAAAATCATTACATGAGATGCTAGTATGGATTCTTTTCAACAATATCTCATTCAATCTTTCACTACTCATTAAACTATTAGCATGCAAATCATACTTAGAAAGCATAAGAACACACACCTTAAGTGAAGCTTGAACAATTGAAAGAAAGGATGGGAACACTACTTCTAGTTCCAAGACAAACTCCTAGCAATGACTTCTCCTCCTAGCAAGCTCCCTCTCCTAGCAATGGCTCCAAGCACAAGAACTCTCACTCCTTTTCTTTTCTTCCTCTCTTTTTATTTTCTTTCTTTCTCTTTCTTTTCTTTCTCTCTTTTGATTATATTTTTGGTGCAAGAGAAGTGTAAAGATTAGGGCTCTATTTATAGAATTTTGGGTGTAGAACCCCGTATTTTCAAATATTATTTTTTATATTTGAAAATAAATTTAAATGAATTTTGAGGATTTAATAAATATTTTCAGAAAAATTTATCTTGTTACACGTGCAAAACACGTGCAAATACTTTTTTTGAGGAGTTTGAAATTTTAGTTTTCTTTATGAAAAATCATTATTTAATATTTGGGATTTATTTAGTATTTTTCCAGATTTTTCTGAAATTAATTAGAACTATTTGCAATTTTTGAGAAAAGAAGGACCTTTTTGCAATTTGACATTTTAAGGGTTAAAGTGCAAAATATATTTTCTGGATGTTTGGATCAATATTGGTTGAGATTTAGAAGTATATTTTCCTTTAAATCCTAATTTAAATGAATTTTGATTAGATTTCCAAGACTATACCTATATATGTGAAATTGTATTTTGGAAAGGATTGTTTTGCAAAAGTGTGGGTAAAACCCCTAATATTCACTCCCGGATATTTAAGAGAATTTTTTCCAGCCGTCATTGCTACAATATACAGAATTTTGAGATTGGTTTTGGAGGAGCAAAAAGGAGTTTTTGGATCTAGCAAAAGGAAGACTTTTTCGTGGACTTTTCTCAATTCGAAGGTGAGTGACATTGTGTGTTTTTGTTTTGTTTTGTGAATGATATAAATTTATCTTGTTGTTGATCTATGGATGCGAGTGGCAATATTGTTTGATTTGAAGTAGTGAATGATATAGATCTTGTATTGTGGTATGATTCATGTGAATAATGATTGTTGTTTATATCATGTTGTGAAATCTACGAATGATTAGTAGATCCTTGTTATAAAATCGTATTGCTAAAGACATGATTAAGATTTGAGTATGGTTATGAACGGATGGTTGAACATCTGGACATTTAGTTTATAAATCAGATTTTGATTTAGAATCATGAAAGAATTTAGTCTTGAGGAACCCTAATAAAAGAATTAGTGATCTAGAACATGAGAACTTGAGTTTTGACATATTTGATGTTTTGAGTAATATACCCATAATAAAGATTATTTGAGATTTGTCATTTTGCCTGAATACGAACTATTTTTTTTATAAACAATGAATCCTTAGAAAACCTCAGTTTTGATTATTGTATTCAGACTTAAGTTATGAAAACTGTAGGCCGACAGCTGACTGGTCTACCTATCAGTCGACTGGTACGACCCTACTGATGTATCATTAGCCTTTTGAAATTTCGTTCTGGACAGCCGACTGAGACCCTTGTCAGTCGACTGGTATACTTAGAACCTCTTTTGTAAAATTATGTCAGTTTCTTGTCTGGACAGTCGACTAGACTCTTAGGCAGTCGACTGGTGTCCTGAGATCCTTATTTTGTAAAATTATTTCAGTCCTTTCTGGACAGTCGACCTATAACTTCTTAAGTCGACTGGTATGACTTAGTTTATTTTGTTAAATTTTGGATATTTGTCCTTCTGGACAGTCGACTTACTACAGTATAAGTCGACTGGTACTGATGGACTTTTGTAACTTGAGTGTTCCTTGAGTGTTTGGTTCTCAGACAATTCAGTCTATTCTAAGATATTCAGTTAAGTATTTGATTTAAGATATTCAGTTGAGCCACTTTGTTTAGTGGGACCTTGGTTTAGATATTTGAGTTGAGTCTCTAGAGGTGTATGACCCTAGTATACCGGTGTTGAGTTATTTTGTTGAGGCCCATTGAGGCATTTCAGTTATTCAGTTTTGATTATTAGATCGGTAGGGTACACCACTCTAGAAGATTCGTTGAGTTATTAAATAACCCACAAATAATAAGGACAGGCACTAGTGGTGATATGATGAACGGGAACATGAGTTATGCACCTCAGTATGGCTTTAGATGTGGGATTTAAATCTCTGGAATTATCCAAGTAATTTTCTTGAGATGTGGGATGATCTCCGGAATTATCCAGGTAGAGATGTGGGATCTATCTCCGAAATTATCCAAGTGGTTTGCTTGCGATGTGGGATTGGTCTCCGGAATTATCAAAGTCGAGGCGACGCACATGTGGTATTCATGTGATGATGTGTCAATGTTTAGATGTGGGATGATCTCCGGAATTATCCAGGTAAAATGCCTGAGATGTGGGATCTATCTCCGGAATTATCAAGCATGGGCTAATTCTCACAGTTTGCCTTCATCTCGTAGTAGTCATCGTGATAGGATTAGTTGCATAGCGGGGGATTGAACCCCATGAAGTGAAGACGTTAAGGACTTGCACCGAACTTATGTAGAATGGGATGCATAGACTTCGACAAGTACGCATTAGAGAGTCCACATATAGCAATTGTGTTTTCTTGACTTGTTGTATGCATGTGGTTTTCCTGTTTTCTACACTTAACACTTGGTTGGTATCACTTGTTGTTACATTTCGTTCTATCTCATATTTTAAGTATTTTGATTCACTATATGTTACTTATGAATCCATGCTTAAGTTTTATTTATGTTGTTTGTTGTTGTCACACACCATTTATGGCTGACCCCTTTAGTTTTGGGGGTTAGGGATCATCTCTAGCCTCACATGTTGCAGGTTGTTGTTTAGAGTTGGAGATTGGATGCTTGAGTTGGTTTTTGAGAAAAAGTGACTTAATAAGATTTTGTGTAAATTTGTAAAGGCAAATTGAGATAGTTTTGTGTTCTAAATAAAAAGAAAATTTGTAGTTGAGATGTTTTAATTTCCGCTGTGCTATGTAAATGTTTGTTGTAATAAAAGTTGAAAATTTTAGTGGTGTTGGTTGCGTTTAATATTATATTGAAGTGGATCACTGGGAACGTGCCACGTATTTTCTAAGATATCTTATTAGAAATTCGGGGCGCTACATTGGGAGGGTTCTTTATGCATAAAAATCCACCCTAATAACTCTTCAAATTAATTCTTATGATCTTTTATTTTCCTAACTCCTAAACCTACAACCTTTCATCTCCTCACTCTTCATGAACATAAAGTCCACCTCTTCACCTCCCCATCCCAAAACCGGCCACCTCCTTTTCCCACTTTTTGGTCCAAGTTCATTGGTGTATGCATGCACACATGCATAAACAAATATGCATACATTTCTATAACTCTAAATGTATACTAATATTTGTAACTTGTCATGTATTAGTGCATGGTTAACTAAAAATGTGATTTTATTAGTGGACTAGCTTAATGGGCTCAACCATTAATTAATTAGTTTAATTACCTAGTGGGCTCTTCTCTTAATGGGCTAGATTCTAATCTTTTGGTCCATGGATTAATTAAAAGGGCTAAATAAGTTATGCATGCTAAAAATAGATAATGAGAGTAATAAAATAAGAATACAAATTTGCACATGCATCATACGTGCAAAAAATGCAATTTAATCAAAATAGGGAAAAATAAATTTTCATTTTATAAAAAGAGTTCGAACACGTAAAATAAATAGTCAATACTCATATAAATATCACACTTAGTGATGGAAAAATACGCAATTGATACATGCATCGAAAACAAAGAAAAAGCACGTAAAATACAAGATTGAAATATTATATTTTAGTTGACTCAAATAGGATAAAATCAATACAGGAAATGCACAAATAGTCGGTAATCAAAATACGTAGTGAAAACACATTATAAAATACACATGCGTAACACACAAGGGCAAAATTGAAATTTAGTAATTGATTGTTATTATGCTAATTGAAAGAATTTGTAACACCCCTGCCCTTAGCTCAGACAATTTATACAATTTAGAATACAAATTAGATACTATGTAGTACAACTGTCCACCACAGGCTGCCTCTCAAAAGTTGGTTAACCAATTAGGTGACTCTTGATCCTTGGCTAATACTATTTATATTATATTATTTTTCTTAGTTTAATCGATATGGGATTTTCTTACCTTTCCCTGCCTCTCTCCGAAAGATACAGGAGTGCAAAGAGCACCGGGTGGGCCCCATCAAACCATGCCACGTCACTCCATAGTTGTTGACGAAGTCAACAACTCTCAAACCAGCACAGTGCTGTTGTTTCAAACGTGTGGACCCCCCCCCCCCCCCCCCCCCCCCCCCCCTGCACTTTCCATACAACATCCCATTTAATATTCAATTCATATATTTTTACCATTCCAACATCCACTTTATAACATTCAATATAAATATAAAACTTTATAACATTCAATATATATATATATATAGGAAAAAAGGGTATGAGCAAATTGCTTATTTAGTAAATAAGCAATTGATAATGACACCCCCCCCCTTCAGAGATCTTCATTCTAGCCGATGTGGAGCATCTACTCTTCTATCCGCCATCTCCGATGACTGGGTATATAGTCTCGCCAGACTAATTATAACAAGCAACCACAGTCCGATGACTGGGTCTATAGTCCCGGTGAATCGCTGCCGACGCAGTCAACCCACCGCCCGACTATAAGACATACCCCATACTCGGTGTCGAAAGTCGGTTTTGATACCATTTGTAATGCCCCTGCCCTTAGCTCAGACAATTTATACAATTTAGAATACAAATTAGATACTATGTAGTACAACTGCCCACCACAGACTGCCTCTCAAAAATTGGTTAACCAATTAGGTGACTCTTGATCCTTGGCTAATACTATTTATATTATATTATTTTTCTTAGTTTAATCGATAACCTTTCCTTGCCTCTCTTCGAAAGATACAGGAGTGCAAAGAGCACCGGGTGGGCCCCATCAAACCATGCCACGTCACTCCATAGTTGTTGACGAAGTCAACAACTCTCAAACCAGCACAATGCTATTGTTTCAAACATGTGGACCCCCCCCTGCACTTTCCATACAACATCCCATTTAATATTCAATTCATATATTTTTACCATTCCAACAGCCACTTTATAACATTCAATATATATATATATATATATATATATATATAATCTTTGAAAATCACGAGGTGTTACAGCAGGTTTGAAGTTTTCAGAGAGGGGGCAATTATTGTTACTTCTATGTACTTTACCCGATAGTTATGGTACGGTAGAACAGACTATTACAGGCACTATGACAGATTCGATGACTCTATAGGATGTGGTGATTAGCATTTTGAACGAAGGGGTGAGAAGGGTGAGAACGGGGAATATCCATCATCATCTTCTAGGGATTCCGCCATGTACGATGAGAAAAGACATGGAAGATCTAAGAGAAGTCAAAGAAGAAAGGATCAGAGTAGTTCATCTGAGAGTGGGTCTGATGACAGCGATGGGGATATGGGACTGAGTGCTGGTATTGCCACAAGAAGGATCACATGATGCACAGTTGCAAGGCTTATATGAAGAAGAAGCAGGAGAAACCGAAGAAAGATACCCCAAAGGAAGCTCAAGTGGGGCTTGTTGAGAATCTATACTTATCAGCTCGGGAGGAGTTGGGCACTCAAAATTGGTATATTGATTCGGGAGCTTTTTTTCATTGCACTCCGAGGAGAGAGATATTTGATGACTACGAGAAGGGTTCTTTTGGAGATGTGATCATGGGGAATGGTCACCAGTGTCCTGTACGTGGGGTTAGTACTGTTCGTGTGAACACCATTGATGATCAAAGTGTTGTCTTGCGGGAGACAAGGCATGTTCCAGACTTGAAGGAAAATTTTTATCTCAATTGGAAGGCTAGACAAGGAGGGGTTGTCTACTACAGTTAGTAGTGGGGAGTGGTGTATAGCTGCAGGTTTAAGGATGATTGCAAAAGGGAAGTATGAGGGAATGTTGTATTTGCTTAGAGACGTGAGGGGCGTTTCTCTTGTAGTTGACTCTCAGTCGGAATCGAGTAGTAGGTTGTGTGGGGTACAACCGAGTTCTTTCGGTTGTGGAGGGGAGGTTACTAATTTAGTGGGAGCTGCTGGCCATGGAAGTGATCCTAGAGGGCAAGACGTTGCTGAGGTGAGGATACTTTGCGAATTGGCAGTTGAAGCTTCAAGTCTCTCTTGTGTGATAGAGAGCATTGGTATCGATATGCGGGGTGATGTCGATGAGGGTAACCAAATTGGGACTGTAGGGGCTGAACAATCTGCTGATATTGTGGAGGTGTCATCCACAGAGACTTCTAATGTAGAGGGTGCATTGAGAGGCTTTAAACCATGTCCGGAGTTGATAGAGATTCTGTGAGTTGGGGAGTCTCATAACACGGAATCTGACATGGGAGGTTGTTTCTCCGGTATTCGTGCTCTATGCGATTAGTGGAGCACATCCTTCATGAAACGATGAGGGGTGGTTGGTGCACTCCACGTGGTGGAGTGGCGGAGGTGCTCTTCATAAAAGTGGGGAGTACTTGGTTCTTCCATGAAAATGGGAGATTGGCAGAGATAATGTGAGGTGAAGATTGTAATAACTTTGAAGCGTGGTGTATTTGATCCAAGTGGGAGATTGTTAGGAATTGTGGCCTCAAATACACGTAGGCACTGAGTACTTGAAGTTGGAGAAGAAAAGGATGAGACAAAGAAGTAAGAGAAGACAAGTAGCGAGTAGAAGAATGCAGCCTGGAGAGTTGTGGTCGACCGACTTGGGGGTGCGGTTGACTGACCTAGTCCGCTGAGAGTTCTTCGAGTGTAAAGGTCCAATAGAGGAGAGGACGGTCGACCGACCTTGGGGGTGCAGTCGACCGGTCAGCTCTCGGGTCTGGACTTACACGTTGTGGTCGACCGACCTTGGGGGTGCGGTCGACCGACTTCAGCGGCTGGTTGTTTTTGGGCTTATGAGTTTAAAGGCCCAATTGCTTGATTTGTGTTTATCTTTTAGGGTTTACCTGAGGGCTATGAATATGGTCGTAAACTCTAGGGTTAGAATCAGTTTGTGTAATCAAGAGGTTAGCCGTTATCATTGTTCAACTTCAAGAGAGGATTGTGCCGAGTGTTTCAAAGGTGAGAGAGAGAGAGAGATTGAGAGTTGTAATCTCTTTTGTAATCATTGTATTTCTTAGGAAATAAGAAGTATTGGTTATCTCTGCATATTGATTGTGTTCTTGTGAGATCTTGCATATATTATGGTGGCTTGTTCTTGGTTCATTTAAGTCTTGAGAGTTTCTATTGTTTGTGGTGTGTTTCCGCTATTAGCACTACGAGTTGTGTGGTAGATCCTCCGACAAGGTGTATCTTGGTATTGTCCTACCCGCCGTAAGTGGGAACAAGTCCTCCCACTCCGTAGACACCAAGATTAGTTTACCTGTAAGTAAACATAGAAAACATCAGAACAGGAAATAATATCTTAAATTATGTTCTCAGATATAAGAATAGTGTACCTGTAAGTGAAAATAGAATATAGGATTTGGATAGAAGCTGCAACTAGGAAAGTTGATCTTGCAAACCATATTTGCTTAATAACATTATTGTTTCCGAGTTTAATTATTGGCAGCTCAAGCAACAATGTTACACGAAGACCTGCCAGGATAAAATCACAAATACCAATCATCTTTCAATCCCAATACGACGAGGACACATTTGCCATTTGAATTTGAATAAGACCATCAAGTAATTAAATATGACGTGCACACGTGCACGTGGAAAAAATGGAAGGATAATGAAAAGGGTAAGAAGAAAATAATTTCCAAACCGATCCACTTTCGAAAATATTTGCAAAACAGGTCCTCTTTTTAAAATATTTACCAAAGTTAGTCCATAATTAAAAAGAAAATAATTTTCAAACTGATCCACTTTCGAAAATATTTACCAAACAGGTCCATTTTCGAAAATATTTACCAAAGTAACCCAACCCGTGCGTTGCACGGGTTGGGTTACTGACTAAGGGGTTCTCCCATTATAGTATTAGAGATATCGATGTGTATTTACCTAAATAGACTAGAGCTCAGATACCAAAAGTTTGTTTAGCACTTGTAAGCATATAAAGAAGAATGATAATGCATGCATTGAAGAAAAATGCTTGAATAAACCGAGATTCATCCAAGATAGCCTTGTATGCATAAAGCTTTTTGAGCATACTGAAGATGTCTGATTGCTTCAATTCACGCTCTCTCGGTAATAAGGAGGAAAAAAAAGGGGAATCAAGTAATGTCTAACTAAAATTGCTTCAACAGATAACATTTTAAAGTTATAACCAAAAACAAAACAAAAACAAAAAGAAGTGTAAAGAAGAAATGGGTTTGAGAGGGTTGCATAAAAGACCTGAGCTTGGAGTATAGCTAGCCTGCGAAGTTTCGTATAAAGGATCATGCGTTTTTCGGATATGTTCATGATTTCTCTTTAGTTCCTCATGTTGCTTATGACCATACTCTTGAATTTTTTTTCAAGTAGAAATAAATCAAAATATGATCATCCAAAAAAATATTTTTTTAAAGGGAAGGTCTAAAATGAAATCAGTATTCC
Organism: Hemerocallis citrina; assembly: GCA_017893485.1. Classification (NCBI taxonomy): domain Eukaryota; kingdom Viridiplantae; phylum Streptophyta; class Magnoliopsida; order Asparagales; family Asphodelaceae; genus Hemerocallis; species Hemerocallis citrina. The sequence goes on from CM030362.1 coordinate 118,450,696, forward strand.
GTACTAGTATTCTTGCAATGGCAAAGATAACTCCATTGGAACTTTCCAAAAGTTTGGACAGTTAATACAGAAATAAAAAGAAATGAAAGGTGGCCAACCACCAAATCATTATTCTTACCAAATCATTATTCTTAAAATAGCTAAACTAATCAACAGTCAATAGTAAGCTTTGAGTATGTTAAGAGTTTAACGTGGTTACTGGCTTTCTTTGAGAGCTTCAGACTTAAACTTTGTAAGGGATTCAAGGCCTCAAAGGGACTCGGCTACATTATTCATATATTTTTGTTATTCTTTTAGCTCTACCTGGGATTTGGCAATGTTCACATTTTCATAGGCTTGTGCAACTTGCCGAGCCTCTTCATGGATTGAAGATAGTGAATCATGGATTTGGCTTGAATCTAACTTATCCTCAGGAAAATGAGCCGATTTTGTTAATTCATTGTTTAGTCTCTCTCTCTCTCCAGCTTGAATGTCTCACTCCTGCAGGATAAAATCATATTGAATTATTTTCAAGGGGAAACGGAAAATAAAATAGCAACATGAACAGGTAGAATCATTTTAATGTACGATCAAACATGATTGAATCGGTATTTTGTTAGATATTATAGTCCCAGGTATTGGGCTAATTTTGTATTTGGTTCACTCCTATATATAAGAGATATTGTAAGTATTGTTTTCATCTCTCTGATTTATCTTAACATGGTATCAGAGTCAATTATCCAAATTTTTTCTTCTTAAATTTCTTCTGTAAAAATTCTTAAATCCCAGCAAAAAAAATAAAAAAATCTGTTCATCATCCCGAAGCTCCTTATCATCGACTTCTTCCAAGGCCAATCTGCTTGTCAGAGTTTCCAAGATCATCAAGATCTAAGATTGAAGCTTTCGCGGATTTTAAAGAATCACAGATCTGAAAAAATTCTGTTCATCGTCCCAAAGCTCCTTATCATCGACTTCTTCCAAGGCCAATCCGCTTGTCAGAGCTTCCAAGATCATCAAGATCTGATATTGAAGCTTTCGCGGATTTTAAAGAATCACAGATCTCTTCGCCGACCCCCTACTTCCGGCACCCTTGTGAGACCCCGTATTTCTAAGAAAGTGGTATCTAGTATATAGTATATATACTAGTATATATATAATAAATAGTAGTATATATATAATAAATAGTATAAAGAAAGAAGGTGGGATGGATTAGAAGTGACGTGGACGGATTAGAATGAAAGAATGGAAGTGGAAGTTGACGTGGCATAAGGAAAAAGAATGGAAGTATAAGTAGTTTGACTAGTTGACCATATTATATGGAATGAATGAAGAAGGAATGGAATGAGTGTGCTGGTTTGGGTTGCTTTGACCGGATTTGACCATGAGACATAATAGTCCCATATCGGCCATAGCATGGGAGGAAATGAGAGATTTATTAGGAAGCCAAGGATAAAGGTGTACCCAACGTCCGGACACTCTTTTGAGGCAGCCTGTGGTGGGCGTGGCTAGAATTTAATTAATTGTGTGCGTACGGACTGAGTGCGGGGCGTTACAGATGGTATCAGAGCCAACTTTCGACATCGAATGTAGGACTTGTATATAGGAAGTGCGTGGGACGCAATATGTGTGTGTATGAGATGCCACGTCCCGTATTCAGCGAGGACGCTGAATTCTTAAGAGGGGGTGAATGTGAGACCCCTGGCCTATAGATGATCCTATGGGCTTAGATAGTGTGATGGGCCCATAAGATGGCCTATGGACCATAAGGAAAAGAATTAAATGAATGGAAGGAAGAAAAGAATGCATGCTGATTTGGTTGGGTGTGGTTTGACCGGAGGTTGACCATGGGAATAATCCCATATCGGTGGGATGAATAGGAGAAAAGAAAGATATAATAGGATTCCCAAGTGATAAAGGTACCCAACGGGTATACCCACCTTTTGATGGTGCCTGTGGTGGGCGTGGCTAGAATTTAGTTAATTGTGTGCGTACGGACTGAGTGCGGGGCGTTACAGATAGACCATCTCATGGGCCCATCACACTCTTTAATTCCCATAGGATCAATCTATAGGCCACCCTAATTAATACTTTCCACTTACTTTTCTTTTCCTTCTTACACGTCACTATCATCCAAACCAATCCATTCTTTTTCTTTTTATTCTTTCTTTCACATACTAGTATATATACTATATATATATACCTATTCCATATACAGTTTGGTATTTATTGTGTCCCAGGAGTGGACGGTACTAGAATTACCTGGTCAAGTTGATTTTTCCTTAGTAGCAGAGGGCGGCATGACCCTGTATGTGGGTAGTTTATTAATACAGCTGCTTATTCTACAGCTGATCAGTCGAGTTAGGATTCGAAATTGTTGCTAGTTGTAGAAGGTGCATGACCTCATTCTGGATGAGATTAATGGATAAGTCTATTTTGAGGTGTATAGTCGACAAAAGAAATATGCAGAATTGCAGTGATCAAGATTTCAAATTGCTAAGTTGTTGAAAGTTCAGTGGTGCATTAGAGTAATGACTATAATCAGGAATTGAGAAAGTTGGTGAAGAGAAGTATCTGGAATTGTTTGGACAGTTTTCTTAACCCCTATAGCTCGAGGACGAGCTTCCTTTGAGGTGTGTAGAATGTAACACCTCGAATTTGTAAAATACCGAAAATACTTGTTTTTATATATTTGGAGTGGTGAAAAATTATTTTTGATATATTTTATTTAAATATTGATATCGGTATGGATATTTGTGGTAGATAGGTATTATTGATATATTAGGAGTCATGAGTGGAGATTTTATGTGAATAAATATTGTTTATTTTATTTTATAATTTTGAAGGATTATTGCGAGATAATTGCAATGTATTTTGTATTGTTGGTGCTATTAAAGAAAAGAGTTGGGGTTTACTAGAATTATTTTGGAGGTCTAGGGGTCAATTTGTAAATATCCATTTATAAAAATATTATTATTATTTGGAGGGAGAACACCTTAGGGGGCGTTTGGTACGCGGTAATGTATAAGGGAATCTAAGATTACCCTCTTGATTACCTGGTTTGGTAAGACATAGGTATCGTTTTGTAAATAATTTTAAATTCCCAGGGTTATCAAAATAATTAGTTTGGAAGGATAAACATTCCCCTTGAAAATGGTGGGATTTGTGGATTCCTCCACATAAAAAATGAGTGAGATTATTGCATACCCAAAACACCCTCCAGATTTCTGCCTTATCATATAACCCACTCTTGTTCCCTCCAATCAAATCCACCCACTACCGCGTTCATCTCTTCGTTTTTAAAAGATCTCCAATTAACCTCCATCTCCACTCGCGCCGACGACCTGAAAGATGTACGGCTTCTCGATTCATTCAACGAAGAGGCTGAAGAAAGTAAAGAAGATGAACAAGAGAGAGAGAAGAGGTTGAAGAAAATCGAGGTGAGGCTAACAGGGATGACGTGCTCGGCTTGCACTGCCTCTGTCGAATCGACCTGCTTATTTATTATTTTACTCAGTAGTTAATGAACATTATCTTGTGTCAGTATATATATGTAGCTAGCATATAGTAGTTAACTTAGTTAATTCAACCTATTCTGGGTAATGACAATGATTAGGAGTTTTTTGCATTCCATCTACTTCTTTATGAAGGTTGAGAACATTTTGTATCCCTCAAACTAAACATATTTGATATTTTTCTTCAACTAGATATTCCATTCTTTACAATATTTTTTTCCCCTATTAACCCCTCCTCAATGAGTTTTTCCTAAATGAGTTTTTGTAGGGATAAAATCATTTTCCACCAAGGTGGTGTATATATGTTCCTTGGTACTAATTTTTAAAAAAATATTCATACAGAGTGAAGATGTTAATTTAATATAAAGTTTTATAAGATATATATCAGTATTGCTTTTGCACATGCATGCATATACATCAATTACTAAATTAGATAACTTTTATATTTATTTATTTTTAAATAAAGCCAAAAGGGTATTTTTGGTAATGTCTACTATAGAGATGGATTGATGGGAATAAATTGTTTTATGCCAAACACAGTAATAAAGTATTCCCAGGCGTGTAATGTCGTATACCAAACATAGTATTGCAACATTTCCGGGAATCTTCATTCCCACCCTCATATTCCTGGGAATCTATCAATTCCTAGGAATTCTCCAATCCGCGTACCAAACGCCCCCTTAGTGTAATTTGTCCTCAACCCAAATATTTTCGAAAGTGGACCAGTTATGGACTAATTTTGGTAAATATTTTCGAAAGTGGACCAGTTTGGTAAATATTTTCCACAGTGGATCAGTTTGGTAATTATTTTCTTATTAAACCCCCCCCTTCCTTCTCTTCTTTCCCTTTTCTTTTCTCCCGACCGTAAGCTTCGACCGAATGGAACCCACCCATTCGGCCGGGTTTCTCCTTCCCCAAATCCACTCCAAATCTCCATTGTTTTCAAATTAAATTGAGGGATTGATTAATTGGAGGGTCCTCTACGTCGTTGCGGAGTCCGTTTTTCGAAAGGGTTTCGAAAAGGTAAACCCTATATTTTATTTTTGTATAAGATTTTGTGTGGTTAATTTATTTTGAGTAGAATGGTTATGGTAGGAAGATTTGGAGGTGTTGGGCATGGTAGAGGTAAGCGATTAGCAAATTATTGGGGGTTTTGCAAGTTACTAAAAATTAGGATTTTGGGTTTGTAAAAGAGAATCATATATGTAAGAATTAATTCTCGTAGGATAGTGAAAAATATAGTTGTGCCATTAGAATAATTTGGGAGTGGTTCGAGTAATTGTTTAGAGGATAAAAACCCCTGTGGGAATTTGAATATTACGTGCAATGCACGTGTGCATCACAGACGTTCGATAAAACGCCTGAGTGATATTAGAAATAGTGTTATTATTTTCTGTGGTTGATCTGGATATTGTGAGCCTTATTGCTTTGAAATTTGATGATAGGATGTGATAGCGACTTGGATGCAGGATGGCAGGGTGGTGTTTCGAGCCCTCGCGGGATATTCTGTGAGTATGATCTTTTTATTTTATATGCATAATGTGCTATGATTGATTTTAAAATATGGTTTGGTGTGTGATGTGTGAAGTGTATTGAGTATGGAAAAGTTTATAAGTAGAATACAGAGTAAATTATGAGGTGTAAGAAATAAGTATATAGATGTATGGGAGTGTGTTGTTGCTTGTAGATAAATATTTATATGCTTCGGGTTGTAATGAGTAGATTTATGTATGTGAATGTATGGGGATGTGTGATGTGTGATCTCATGATTGATGTGATGAGGTTGAACGCATGGCGTATATGATATGAGTCATATGGTGTATGTGTGATATGCGGGTGATAAATTGGGAATTTTATGTGATATTGTGATGTGAAATGAATATGGTGTGTGTGTTGGGTGAGTGGGAAATGAACAGTTTATATGATAGTAGTGAGATTAATGGCTTGTGCATGTTTATGAATTTCATGGAATTTATATGCTTTCATGTTATGCTATAACGGTGAAATTAGATTATAAAGGAGTTATATTGTAAATGAGTTAATTGATAAAGGAGCTATACTGTAAAGGAGATATACCGTGATATGTTATAAAGGAGAGATATATGTATGGAGAAATATTATAAAGGAGATTTACTATAAATGAATATATGGAGATATTTTATTAAAGGAGTTATTCTATTAAAGGAATTATATTAAATGAGTTGTTATGTTATAAAGGAGTTATTATAAAGGAGTCTTATAAAGGAGTTATATTAAATGAGTTATTGTATTAAAGGAGTTATTTATAAAGGAGTTATATTTATTGCCCCAAATTATATTTGGGGAACAGGAGTTATATATGTATTAATATTGCCCCAAATTTTATATTTGGGGAACAGGAGTTATATTGTGAAAGAGTATATAATAAAGGAGATGTGTATATGTACATAAAGGAGAATTAAATATTGCAGTGCCGCACAATCTCCCAGGGGTTTGGGCTAGACCCCACAGGCCCGGGATACACCCGGGAACAGGATTTATATATTGCCCCAAATTATATTTGGGGAACAGGAGTTATATATATATATTAATATTGCCCCAAATTTTATATTTGGGGATCAGGAGTTATATATTGCCCCAAACTATGTTTGGGGATCAGGAGTTTCCCTCGCTGGTATAGGGCCAGGAGGAAGACGTAGCCTCGGACGTGTAAGACTCTGTGTGAGCATCGATCCGCGTGTTATATTTTACTTTTGACTAGCCTTTTGGCTTTAGTCTTGGTTGGACAAGCGCGCAACCGTACTTTCAATCCAGCCCACAAATGGTAGATGCTTAGGACACCTGGATCTGGGTGATGTGGTGGGTTTGCGGGATTGAAATGTACGGGATGGGAGGCACAGAGATTCCTGTGTTGTACGAGGAGGTCAGTTGTGTGGGCACTGAAAAGGAGGAAATATAAAGGTATATATGTGTATTGAAAGAATGTATGTATATATAAAGATATTGATGATATGATATATTACGGAGATTATTTATATTATGGGAGATGTGAATATACTACAGGAGATATATATGTATTTAGTGGCATATGGCTTGAGATGTGATGTGATATTACCCAGACTATGTGTTTGGGGTGCGGTGAGTATTACCCAAGCTATCAGCTTTGGGGTGTGATAGGTGATTGCCCAAACTACGTTTGGGATATGGAGTATATTGTGATAAGAATGAAAGTGAAGTTAATGGCAATTTGTGATATAAGCGATATGATAATGTTGTGATGAAATTGTAAGCAAATTGTTATGTGCACGGAGGCGTATTGTTTTGTGTTGTACGACATGAATTAATATGATATTAGGAGAAGAGATGCATATGTTTATGAGGTGATACGTGATATAATACCATAAGATAAATAGCTGTATTATGAGTTTGGTTATGAAATGGTTATTATAGAAAGTTTGCTGTGTTATAAGATTGTGTGCCCTGGGAATTGTGACTAGGAACTACCCGCCTGCTATTTCGGGGGAAATAGTGGGAACTACCTGCCTAGGCATAATTTTCAGGATGAATAGGTGAGTTGTTGATATGCTGGTTGTATTGTGAGTTGAAAATAAAAGTAAAGATGATGGTGAAAATAAGCGATATGACGAGATTGGAATGAAAAGAAAGTAAATGGTGAGTTATAATGTGATGGTACGTGGGGTGAGATATAATATGAGAATGAGAAGTTATAGTAAGCGGTATCATTAGTTGTGAATGGAGATTTAAGTAAAATACAGTATGGTATGAGATGTACCTTGGAATTGTGTCAGGGAACTACCTGCCCGCTATTTCTGTGGAAATGGTGGGAACTACCTGCCTTGGCATAATTCGCAGGGTGAGTTGGTATGATAGTGGTAATGACTAATGGAAATGAAGAATTAAGTAAAGTGAAGATGAAAGTAAGTTAGTCATAAATTAACCTGAATAATAGCTAAACGATATAACGAGATGAGAATGAGTTATAAAACATATTTTGATGGGATAAGAATGAGTATTTAATAAGTGATATGTGTATGATGTGATGAAATGTGAGTGAATTGCAATTGGTAACGAAGTGTTATATTTTGACATAAGAAAGGAATTAATATGGATATATGCTTACGTGATAATATGGGTTATAAGAAATAAATGAACGCGGTGTTATGAAATATGAAATCATGAATGAAAATGAGTATTTGAGAATATGGGTTGTGAGTTCGTAGATGTAAATGAATGAAAAATGAAGTGCATAGTAATAAAAGTATGAAGAAAAGAGTTAGGGATTTATGGGAGTATTTATGGAAATAAAGAAACGATGAGGTAGTAGGAATTATGAAGTGATAAGTATTTGTGTAGGGGATTCCAATTTAAAATGAATGGATTGAATGGAAATTCGTATTGTGCGAATATAAAGTAAGGATAGATATGAGGTTGATGTGAAATATATAGTGGAATGTGTGAGTATGGGTAATTTTATAATCTGATACAGATTCGAAGAATAATTGGATATAAAGCCGTATTTATGATGTTTTAAAGTTATGAGGTTCAAGATGTACCCTCTTACTCGATGTTTGTAAGTTTAAAATTATTTTCGTTATACATTTTAATTTATTTGTTAGATTTTTTTAAATTATACTCACACCAGAAATGGCTAACCCCTTAATGTTTGGGGGGTTAGGGAGTCCTTAGACTACCCTAGATCCCCCACTGCTGCAGGATCTCATCAGTGCAGAGGTGAGGCATGGAAGTTAGTTAAATAGTTCTTTTATATTTATTTTAAAGTTTATGTATAAATTCAGTTATGTAAATAGTAAATTTTGTGGTTTAAATTGTATTATGATTGTATAAGCCTGTATATGACGATGATGAGTACAGTGTGAGGTGGTGTGGTGTGCTGGTGACCCGTACCCAACTCGTCGTGGAGTACTAGGCTCTGTGGTAAGTTTTACAATGATTTTTATAAGATTTTACCTCGTTTTTCAAAGAAATTCATAGTTTTTATTTGATATTTGATAATTCGTTATGAGTTTGGCCCCCAGAGCATTATATATTATTGCCTGTATGTTTCTGCTCATTTTGGCCTGGGGAGCCCGTAAATTTATTGTATATTTTGTGAGCTACGGAATTTTGAGCAGAATTCCGTAAGCTTTTTGTGTTTCGGGGCAAAATTTACAGGGGAGACTTTGTCAAAATTTTTCCTGAAATATAACTTTCTTAGTTTATGATTAAAGTGATATAGAAATTGATAGAATTGAATTTCGAGGTTTAGTTTTCAAAAAAAAAAAAAAAAAAAAAAAAAATTTTGGGACGTTACAGTTTGGTATCGTATTTCCGTATAACACTATGTGGAATAGTATATATATAGTATATAAATACTAAGTAGAAAAAGAAAGAAAGAATGGATTAGTGTGGTGACGTGGCATTGGAAAGAAAGGAAGTGGGTTGGTATTAATTGGCCTATAGATGATCCTATGGGCTTAGATAGTGTGATGGGCCCATAAGATGGCCTATGGACCATAAGGAAAAGAATTAAATGAATGGAAGGAAGAAAAGAATACATGCTGATTTGGTTGGGTGTGGTTTGACCGGAGGTTGACCATGGGAATAATCCCATATCGGTGGGATGAATAGGAGAAAAGAAAGATATAATAGGATTTCCAAGTGATAAAGGTACCCAACGGGTATACCCACCTTTTGATGGTGCCTGTGGTGGGCGTGGCTAGAATTTAGTTAATTGTGTGCGTACGGACTGAGTGCGGGGCGTTACAGATGGTATCAGAGCCAACTTTCGACATCGAATGTAGGATTTGTATATAGGAAGTGAGTGATATGTGTATGAGATGCGTAAGACCCTGTGTGGGCAGCGATTAGGAGACAAATCTACATTCGACTAGAAAGGCGATCCTGTACTAGATTGCACGTCCCGTATTCAGCGAGGACCCTGAATTCTTAAGAGGGGGTGAATGTGAGACCCCGTATTTCTAAGAAAGTGGTATCTAGTATATATATAATAAATAGTAGTATATATATATAATAAATAGTATAAAGAAAGAAGGTGGGATGGATTAGAAGTGACGTGGACGGATTAGAATGAAAGAATGGAAGTGGAAGTTGACGTGGCATAAGGAAAAAGAATGGAAGTATAAGTAGTTTGACTAGTTGACCATATTATATGGAATGAATGAAGAAGGAATGGAATGAGTGTGCTGGTTTGGGTTGCTTTGACCGGATTTGACCATGAGACATAATAGTCCCATATCGGCCATAGCATGGGAGGAAATGAGAGATTTATTAGGAAGCCAAGGATAAAGGTGTACCCAACGTCCGGACACCCTTTTGAGGCAGCCTGTGGTGGCGTGGCTAGAATTTAATTAATTGTGTGCGTACGGACTGAGTGCGGGGCGTTACAACCCTTCTCCCCGTCGCCACTACCTTCGGCGCTGCTTTCCTAGTTCCACCCCGTCACCCCCCTGTCCTCCTTCTCCACCTCTCCCACATCCCCCCCTCCCAAACCACCACCCCGTCCTCCTCGACCTCCTCAAATCTTCACCTCCCCCATCCCGCCGCCCCCCCACCCCCCTGAAAACCCTAATATTTTTTTTTTCTCCTTTTCCTTCTACTACCCATAACTCGAAACCCATATCCTATATCTCCTAACCCTAAACCCACCAACCCATTTTTTCCCCTTCTTTCCTGTTTTCAAAAATAATAATAATAATAATAATAATAATAATAATAATAATAATAACCAAAAAAAAATTACAGGTACTACTACTACCACTGGATGGAATCGCAGTCTCTTCCACATATTTCCGCCTCCACCGACTTCCCCGTTGTAACCGCCTCTCATTCCTCCTCCAGATTCAAACAACACCACCACCACCCTCAGTCTGCCTCCGGCCTCGTACCTTCTCCCAACATCATTCCTCACCCTACCCTACCTCTACTTCTGCCACCGGTAGCACTGCCCTACTCCCTACCCCGATCCAGACACCGGCAGCATCTCCCTCCACATTGTGCTCTCAGTCACAGCAGTGCAAGTCTTATTTCTCCTCACAGTGTTGTTTCCCTCATATCCTCGACCAGGCCCGTCACTCCAGCCTTGCCGTCTCCTGCTGATTGGGCTAATCGTCAGCAACGCCTCACTCAGCTGGAACTACAGCTCATGGGTCAGTCTATCAATGTTGGCTCCTCTGCTCCTGCACTTTCTGCCACTCCCGATATGAATTCGTTCTGTATTTTAGATTCTGGTACATCACATCATCTCACTAGTAATCAGACACTGTTCACCACCTGCGCAGCACTTTCCTCTCACTCTCCATCTCTACACATAGCTGATGGTTCACCACTTCTTATGACACACTCAGGGACAATTAGCTCTCCCACTCTCACATTACCATATGTTCTTTATGCTCCTCATTAGTCAATAAACCTTATTATTTCTATTAGTGCATTGTGCGATAGTAGTGTTGTCATTACTTTTGACTCTTTAGGTTGTTCTATTACTGATTCCTCCACTAGTGAGGAGTTTGGGCGTGCTAGTCGTCAGGATTGTCTATATTATCTGATTTTCTTCGTGCACATCATTCTCCTTCTAGTTTTGCCGGTATTGTTTCCTCTGATGCTGATCTGTGGCACAGACGTTTAGGTCATATTAACGCATCACGACTTCAGACTATAGCTCGCAGTGGTGCCCTTGGTTCTCTCACTTTTAAACATTTATCTGATTATCAGAGTTGTCATTTGGCCGAACACAGTGTCCTACCGTTTAGTCACAAAAACACTTCTGAAACCACTCATCCTTTTCAACTTGTTCATTCTGACATATGGGGACCCTCTCCCGTACCTTCGTGGAAAGGCTATCTTTATTATGTTGCCTTCATCGATGACTTCACTGGACATACATGGGTTTTTCCTATGCGTCAGCGATCTGAGATACCTGATATTTATCGGTTCTTTACAATTATGATTCACACTCAGTTCGGTGTGCGCATTAAGAATTTTCGATCAGATGGTGCACGTGAGTACACTTCCATCACTATGAGATCGATCTTTCAGTCTCACGACACCCTTTTTCAGCAATCATGCCCTCACACACATGAGTAGAATGGTATAGCTGAATGCAAGCATCGTCACATCCTTGAGACAGCTCTCGCTCTTTTACTCTCCTCTTTGGCTCCTCATTCTTTCTGGACAGAAGCTATCATGACCTCTGTTAGTCTCATCAACATTACTCCCTCATATGTCCTAGTTAGTACGACGCCTTATGAGGCTCTTTATCACTCACCTCCCGACTACAGTATGGTCCCTACCTTTGGGTGCACCTGTTACGTCCTTCCCCCTCCTACTGAGCGCACAAAGCTCTCCGCTCATGCTGCTAAGTGTGTTCACCTCGGTCTCAGTCCCGAACACAAAGGTTATCGTTATTTTGATCCATCAGCGGGTCATGTCCGCATTTCTCGACATGTATCCATTGTGGAAGACTCCCCTTACTATCTGACTCCCCCCAAGGATACTAGATTTCTCGATTCCCCAGTTGTTGCTAGCCCTTCGACTTCATCTTCCTGCATTTTTTTTGATCCCACTCATCTGGCTCCATTCACATCTCCTGCAGTCCTTACACCAATTGTTCCCCCTACCGAAATACCACCTGCATCCCCACAGCAGCCAGCACTCACCCCACCTACTTCCCCACCGACACATGCACCTACCCCACCGTCCTCACCCCCACACCCTGTTAGTCCACCACCTCTTCGTCAGTCTACCCGTTCTACTTCTGGTATTCCTCTGGCACGTTATACACCTGATGCCACTGGTCCTTCTGACCAGTTTGGTTTTGCCACCCTTAGCTTCCTACTCACCATAGTTTCATGCATATCTCATTGCTATACACTCTACACGTGAGCCCAGAATCTATCATAACGCAATTCAATATCCTGAATGGAGGAAAGCTATTGCAGAGGAATTCAATGTATTTGATCAGAATGGCACTTGGGATGTTGTTTCTCTGTCGGAGGGTGTTCAGCTTATTAGCTGCAAGTGGATCTTCAAGGTCAAATATCAACTTGATGGATCTATTGAGCGACACAAAGCTCGTCTAGTAGCCCGAGGATTTACTCAGGATCATGACATTGATTATGATGAGACCTTTGCTCCCGTTGCACAGATGACTAATGTTCGCACTCTTCTTGCTGTTGAAGCCACCCGCCAATGGCCGTTATACCAGATGGACGTGAAGAACACTTTTCATCATGGTACCTTATCTGAGGTTATTTATATGGATGCTCCTCCTGGTAGCCCTACTCCTCCTCGTCATGTTTGCCGGTTGCATCGGGCTATATATGATTTGAAGCAGGCCCCTCGAGCCTAGTTTGAGTGTTTTTGCCTTGTCATCACTAAGGCTGATTTTAGTCAGAATTCTCAGGACTATTCTATGTTTATGCGGCCATCACCACAGGGGAGGGTACTTCTACTACTCTATATTGACGATATGATCATTACTGGGGATGACTCTGTGGGTATTAATACATCCACTCAGAAATACCTTCATCACCAGTTCCATATGAAAGACCTTGGCAGACTACGTTATATTCTGGGCCTAGAGAATGCTCATGGATCTCGGGGGATACTCGTCTCTCAACAGAAATACACATCAGATATTATCTCTGCTGCATGCCTTTCTGACAGTCGATCAGCCGACACCCTTAGAGCTTCATGTGAAGCTTCGTCCCATTGATGGTAAGCTCCTTCCTGATTCCACTAAATACAGACAGATTGTCGGATATCTTGTCTACTTATGCATGACCAGACCCGATATTGCTCACGCAGTCAGTGTTGTCAGTCAGTTTGTTTCTGCTCCTACATCAGTTCATTACGGTGCTCTTCTTCGGATTCTCAGATATCTTCGGGGTACTATTACTCGCTCATTATTTATGCCTGCTACATCCAAACTAGAGCTGAGTGCATATTCTGATTCAGATTGAGCAGGTGTATCTACTACCAGACGGTCTACCACCGGTTTCTGTCTATTTCTTGGTGATTCGCTGATCTCATGGCGAAGTAAGAAACAGGCAGTTGTTGTATGTTCTTCGACTGAAGCTGAGTACAGAGCAATGACAACTACTACTAGAGAGATTGTTCATGTTCGTTGGCTTTTATCAGATATGGGTGTCGCTCTTTCAGGACCTACTCCTTTTCACTGTGATAACTGGAGTGCACTACAATTTGCAAGCAACCCGGTCTTTCATGAGCGAACGAAGCATATAGAGATTGATTGTCATTATGTTCGTGAGCGCTTTGAAGCAGGGACCATTTCTCTTCATTCTATTACCTCACCACAGTAGACGACAGACTTCTTCACCAAATTTCATACTATTCAGAGATTTTGATACTTAGTAGGCAAACTCACACTGTTTGACCCACCATGAGTATGAGAGGGTGTGTTAGATATTATAGTCCCATATTGGGTATTGGGCTAATTTTGTATATGGTTCACTCCTATATATAGGAGATATTGTACTCAGTTATTTTACAATTCAATATTCAGTATTGTTTTCATCTCTCTGATTTATCGTAACATATTTAATTAATAGGACAAATTGTTTTTAGATCAATTATTTAACATTGTTTTTCTACTAGATCATTTGAGTTTCTCTTATACACTTTAAACTCCTTATCATCCAGGATATTTACCGATAATTTTCTTCAATGTCTCGAGCATGATTTTCAAATTCCCCCTATGACTTTCTTCCATACAGTTGAAACATCCAAGAGTCCACTATATATTGAAATCCCCTTGAGCTATATATATAAAAAGGTTGCTACAATATTCTGGAATAGGCTGTATCTCATTAAAGATGCAATATCTTTCTCTTGATTAAATACTACCATTTTTCCAAATGTTGTTCAAATATATATATTAATTTTCACCATAACATATTATCTTGATTTTTATTTATAAATCTTTATTTAGTGAATAACATACTATTTTGATATATTGTCGTCGTCGAAACAAATTGTTTAGTTTAGCTGTTTTGAGTAGTACAAAACTTTTAAAAAGTAGTTTATTAAGGGAAGGTTTAAAAAGTCGTTTGAACCATGATCACATTGAAGTCTATAAGAAATTTAGAATGTCCAAAACTTGTGAAAATTCACATTCCAATGATGGAGTATATAGTAGTAGGGCGGCACTTGGTGTTGAGACTTGGCGCGCAGTTGGCGCGCGGTTACCTTTGCAGTTCTTAATCAAAAGTCTAATTAATTTGGGTTTTGTGGGTTGGGTCTTTTCAAGGGCCTTGGCCTATACAAATTTCAGTTGTCTTACCTCTCTCTCTTTTTACTGAGATCAGATGGCGAAATGGGGTCTGACTATGCGAAGATTATTGTTGATGAGTTTCATTCATATTTTAAACAGAAGAGGATACATGTTGAAGATTTTGATGTGATTGATGTATCAGTCATTCAACTGATCGTAGGGGATCTGGATAATGATTGTTTGTTGCAAGTTGCAACCACTAAGTTTGAATGAGATAAAAGAGGTGGTGAAGTCGATTGCTTCAGATAGAGCTGCCATCCCGGATGGGCTTAATCGAGCTTTTTACAAGGTGGCATGACCAATTATAAAGTCCGATATTGTTGATGCTGTACAATATTTTTGGCAGTCTCAACAATTACCAGTGAGGTGGAAATCTGGTTTTATGACTTCAATTCCAGAGGGGGTTAACTCTGAGTCCAAAGGATTTTTGTCGAGATGGTTTGGTGATGACTAGAGTGGCATCATCGAGGATGCAGCAGGGCTAACGAAAAAATATCAAATCCAAATGGTAAATTAAGATGATGGTTTACAAAGGATAAACATGAGAATCTAAAACAAACAGAGCATTACTAAATAACTTGTCATCTTTTTGAATTGAGAACTTCAGAAATAATTAGTTAATAATAGCCCATCATCATATCATAATGCCCAAGCTTCCCCCATAAAGAATATCAATCAATTTTGGAATAAATTAGAGGCAGACAGTTAAGCCCGACCACTAGAATAAATTGGTTTAACTGTGTCCATCAAAGTTACATACTGTACACTGTATGTTGAAAGGGTTCAATGTATGGCAAGTGTACAGATGAATGAGCATTTGTAAAGTGTAGAGTATATTTAAAAGAATTGGTGAGATGGATGATAAATAACCTACAACAATCCCACAAAAGTGAGCAGTTGAATAACAGCAGGTCAGGAGTTCGGAGAGTATCATCGTCGCTGAGAAGCAAGCATTGTTTGCTTGCAGAAATGATGTTGCATCAGTAGTGTCCCTGTGCATAAGATCCTATATATAAATTAATAATATAGAGATCAGTGACTTTGAGGTAGTACAAAGGGAATACTACTCTTCAGAATTGACTAAATATCTAAAAATTTGAGAATGCATGCATGTAATTATCATGCATGCCCACACTGCAGTAACATCAAATACCAGCAAGCAATACTCGAGAAAGAAAAAGGTAGAGATTTATTGTTTAAAGCACATAGGTAGCGAAGTAAGAGTTAGAATTAACATCTGTAGCCTCTTAGTTTGATATGTAATCTTGTACTAGTACTTCATATGAAGTTATTAGCCAGACACCAGAATCACTAATCCTTAGTTTAATCAATGTATTGCGCAATACACAAACCAAGGCGGCCTTGTGCTGCAAAGATGTCAACCCTGTTTTCGGGAAAAAATAACTATTTGCGCTTTATGTAGGGGCTTACAGACTAAGCAGACGACGCAGCCAGCCAAGATGCCTAAATATAGGGGTCCAACCAACCCTTGAGAAAAAGGGAATTTCCTGAACACAATTAGGTATGAGAAAATAAAAGTCATAAATATGATTAAACCAGAAAATAAACACTTAAATGCACAGCACAACAGTATAGATAGACATTTCAGAGAATAAACATTATAAGCAGGAAAGATAACTATATACAGTTGCAGAAAAAGTTATAGTAAATATATATATATATATATATATATATATATATATATATATATATATATATATATATATATATATATATATATATATATATATATTAATTCAGATGTCTTATCCAGCAAAATTTTATGTGGCAAAAAAATAGAAACAATATATATTACGATTGACAAATATCAAAACACAGGCAGACTTGGGCAAATTCACAGAAGCAGCTCTTGACACAGTTTAGAGAAAAAAGAACACAAAATTTGGGATAAATTTGAGAATACTAATCATAAATTTCTGATAACAATGACTTAAATGTCTATTTAGGCTGCTTTTGGATGCAAAAATATATCCCAAGAATATCCAGTTTTGGTCAGCTTTTAAGGAACAGAAACATATCCTAAAAGAATTACCATTAATTAGCATGGCCAATTCAATTAGGACGGAAACATCAATAAACCCTAGATCGAATCACATTGACAATTTTTTCTCACAGTAAATAAACAAGAAAACAACAAAGAATAAAGCGGAAACAAAAAACCCTAGTCATAAATCTCAAGAATATCCTCTTCCTCTTCTTCGTCGCCGTAATGATACTCCAATTCTTCATATTCTTCTACTTCTTCGTCTTCGTCTTCATCATCTGCTTCTGCTTCTGCAGGAAAAGATTCTATCAAGGACTGTACAGACTTGATCCTCTTCATCCGTTCGTCTTCCTGATCAAGTGATTCCATGTAAGCCAACACACAATCGCGCCTCCTCTTGAACTCTCTCTCCTCTTCCTCCTTCCTCTTCCGCTTCATCCGTTCGTCTTCCTGATCAAGTGATTCCATGTAAGCCAACACACAATCGCGCCTCCTCTTGAACTCTCTCTCCTCTTCCTCCTTCCTCTTCCGCTTCATCCGTTCGTCTTCCTGATCAAGTGATTCCATGTAAGCCAACACACAATCGCGCCTCCTCTTGAACTCTCTCTCCTCTTCCTCCTTCCTCTTCCGCTTCATCCGTGCACGCCACTCATCCGTGTCTTTCTTGTCCCCCTCACCATCAGATTTCAAGGCCAGTAACTCGGCGTTCCGCAACTCCATCATCATTAACTTGTGCTCTGCCTCCACCTCCTCTCCCTCCTTAACCACACGTGACAATATCCTCCTTCTTCTCATCGTTGTTTTCTGGTCGACGTTGAATCGATCACGGCAAAAGGGACAGAGAAGGCAAGATGAGGAGGGAAAAGATGGTGAAGAACGGCAGAAAATGGTATCGGAAATCTTATGTAAAGCAACAACATCCTCCATAATTACTAGGGCTTCAAAAAGAACACCAAGAGGTTTGCAATTAGTAAAATTTTAAGAAAGATATATGTGATTTAGGGCACAGCGTAGTATTGTATTTATAGGTATATCAGATGAGAATAAGTCGGTGAATTGGGATGTAGTAAGTATAAATTAATCATGTATATATATGATGAGCTGGCTGGAATATATATAGATCATAACAATTACTTTGTGACTAATTTGCTAGGCTTAGTTTTTCTTTTGAAGAAAAAAAAATGGTAAGAGTATCACCTCCTAGTTTCATTAATGACTAGTGCTACCCTGTACAAATTGCACAGACTAAAAAATAAATTTGAGGGACTCATAAAATTATATAAAACTCACAAAAAATGTGAGATAATTGAGAGAAATTACTTCTTCAAGATCCGGCGCATAAATTCATAACACTGATGGAGATTGCACGACATTTGGATGACGTTCACCTATGTTGAGCTTAGCAGTGTTGTTGTGAGAAATCGTGCGGATTAAAGTGTTGTTAAAAAATTTCATCGCAAATGACTACTAATCAGAAGAAATTTAACCTGAGCCAATTGCATGAATCAGAAAAATAGAAATAAAATAAATTGAAAAAAAAATCTGATTCGATTATAATTTTCAACAAAATAATGAAAGTAAGTGAATGAATAATATTGAAGAAATTCGAGGGTATGGATGAGATTTAGTCTTCTTCTTGTCTTGTAAAATATGAGGCGGCGGGCGGCGACAGGGAGGCAATGGCAGTGGGTGTTGGGTGGTTATTGGTCGGGGGGGGGGGGGGGTGTACAGGGAGGCAACGACGGTGGGCGGTGGGCAGCGTGCATTGACAGGGAGGCAACAGAGGGTCTGGTAGGATTTAGATAAATTAGGAGATGAAGAGATCGTGGCCGAGGTTTCTAGGTTTTTAAACGTGCAGTTTACACATGTGAACTCCTACTTTTAATCTCCTTGCTCTATTTCAAAATAGAGAAACTGGAGGGGCTCTCTCCTATTAGTATAATATATAGATATAATAAGGAACAAAATAACCCTAGAATAGTGGGTAAACAAACAAACCGAAATGCAAAATAGTTAAACTACATATATCCAAAGATCACAAAAACAATTGGTATTAGAATTGGAGATCAAAATGCATAATGAAGAGGAGAGAAAATATGATGGAGAACAATTTTTGATTAAAAGTGTGGGCCCCTGGTAAGAAAATTAACTAAACAAATAACCAAAGAATAATGAAGAATACAATCCAAGGTTTAGTACTTGTACAATAAACTAAGTCCAAACTCAAATATTTCTTTGGCACATCGACATGTACAAGTAATTTGCAGCCACACCCATATTTAATCTACCAAGATGTATACATCCACTTATTGGTTATGCCAACACCTTAGTATATCAAATCCCAAACTTCGAAGGGACGAATGTTCTACCCGAAGCAAAGTTTGAAAAAGAAGATGAGTAGCCCATTTCCTACTCCACCAAGTCTCATATGAGCAACACAACAACTATTGCTAGCATCATCTGCAGTTTTCATGCCACTATTTCAAGCTCAACGAAAATTTTTACAACCACGAGGCACGGGTCGAACGTCACCAAAATCTACCCTGGTAGCATGTCAACTAATCCTCTAAGCTCCAACAACTACCCTCACCTCAGGGTCCTAACCCTCCTTGGCTGCACCAATATTGATCAAGTTGTCCCAATTTAGCGCATAAACCCCATGAGCAAGGCCGGCCCTGAGTTCCCGGGGGCTCGAGGCGAACTTCCGAAATGGGGCCCCCATACATTTTTAAAATAAAAAAAACAAAAAAAACATGTATACAAAAAATTGGCACATTGTTCAAAGCAAAATATGCAAAATATATATCATCGAATAACTAAGAAGAAAGTGCCAAAGAGGATTTGTTTTAAATGTGAGTTTTGGTTTTCGGGTTGAGGGTAAGGATTTCGGGTTTGAATTTGAATGTTGGTTTCGGGTTTGAGTTTCTATTGATTTAACTGTGGATTTGTTTTTAAATCACCCAAATTTAATGCCCCAAATTCAATTAAGTCCAAACCCAAATAATTTAAACAAAATTCTAAAGGCCCAAATATTTATTTTTGGGGGCCGCTAATAACAATATTTTTTACACGCAAAATGTGTGCATATATTTATAAGGGGAGTACAAATTTGGGGCCTCTAAAATTACAAATTATCCAGGGGCCTGAGGCGGCTGCCTCCCGGGCCTCAAGCGTGGGGCCGGCCATGCCCATGAGCTACACTATCACCCAATTTAGTCCGAGTTAATACCCTCCACTCCATGGCTACATCAACATTCACCAAAAAACCCAATTTAGTGCCCTAGCTTTCCTTGGTTCAGCTAATATTGAACAGTTCGACCCGACTTGTGCCTTAGCCTCCTGGGCTACTCCTACTCGTGCTCTAACCCTCCTTGGTTGTACCAACATTAACGAACTGTAAGAAAATATTTTGTGATAAAGGTACATATACAACAAATACAACAAATTAAGAAGAGTATAGTGAAAACATTATGGAAATATATAGCAAAATTAAGAAAGCATAAAGAAAAACTAAACTGAGTCTTGTGTGTTACACAATGTCCTTAAATCAGATTCGCCTCTTCTCTAGGTGCTAGAGGAATGCAACGAAGGAATTCTGGTTGGATATTTTTGGGTGTGTGGAATCAGAAGAAGATGCATCAATTTATAGACTTCATGGGGGAATAGGCAGATGAATGCAAAATAAACGCTTGCTGTTAATTTTGCATTTATGCATCTCTTACAAAAGATTTATGGGGGAAACATGCCAAAGAATGCAAAATAACTATTTTGCTGCTATTTTTTGGACAGACTATTCAATAGCAAAGAAATGTTTGCTGCATTTATTTGGCTATTACTTTAGATTGGTCTGACATTCGTGTCCGCAGGATGTACGAGCACACACAAGCTGCATGTCATCCCTACCACAGTGACAAATTCGACAGGCCATCCCAACCATGATATCAAATTCTTTGAGCATCCCCTCCACCAGACGGTTGGGGATGATGAAAAAAATTGGGAGTTAGGGATATGAGATTGAATTGGGAGTTAGGGTTAGGGTTGATGATGAATTTTTTTTTGAAAAAACTACATATAAATAGGCAAACACTGCCATGAATTTTAGAGAGATATAGGGACTAGGGAGAGAGAAGGAGCCTGTGAGTGGGGGTTGGCACCTGGCGTTCTGAAGACGAAGCGCTCGAAGATTGGAGGGAGATGAAGGGACTGGCGTTCTCAAATTCGAAGCGTCGGTCAGAAATTCAGATTTCAGAAGTTCTTTTATTTTAGAAGTTAGGGACATAGTTAGGGTATAAAGATAAATTGGGTCGGGTTCGGGTCGGACCCATACGCACCCGAAACCAGCCCAAAAATTTAACGGGCTTATTTTGGAGCCCGGGTTCGAAAAAAAGGAAAAAAAAAGGCCCGAGTCCTACTAAAAACGGGTTGGACTTGATCGGGCTCGGGTCGGGTTCGGGTCAATTGCCAGCCTTACGTGTAAATTACTGTCTATCCATCCATCTATCTACCTATCTACCTATCTATAATATAATATATAATATATATAATCTCTAATATTATAATGGGAGAGTTGGGGTTGTCATTTGTCAACATACAAACCCGTGCATCGCACGTTCAACTCCAACTCTCCCATTAATTACAACAAAAATAAACATATAAAAAAAGTTTCACCTATTTAAAATGTGCAACGCGCATGCAAAACAATTTTATAATATGTTTTTAACACTAAACGTACACATATGTTGCACGTACAACTCAAACTATACTTATAAAAACGTGCATTGCATGTACAAATTGTAGATTTTCCTTCAAAATATTTTTCTCAATTGCGTGCACCGCACGTCCAACTCTTCAACTATTTCTTAACACGTATATCGCACGTGAAATCCTCCAACTTTTATCAAAATGTGCATCGCACGTGAAAAATACTAGTAACTATTAATGGAAGAGTTGGACTTGTAAATCTACCTACTTACATGCAACACACATGTAACTCCAACTCTCCCATTATAGTCTTCACATTTACTTTTAAAATATATATATAATCCTATTTATTAAGATATGCATCACACGTGTAAATCAGAGTTATTATTTTAAAATTTTTAAATAAATTTATACGTGCATCGCACGTGTATATTATTAGTATATATAATGGGAGAGTAGGGGTTGTCATTTGTAAACAACCTGCAATTTGTAAACATTCAACCATCTAATCTCAACCATTCATTTTAAGTGGAAATTATATTAACCATTCATTTACTCAACAGTTGTTAGTTACCATAATATCCTCAAAGTTTAAATTTATTTACGACATAATTATTTATAAAAATGCAACTTATATAAAATAAAATTTGTGCCACTGTCGGTAATTTGTAAAGATAAAGATTATGTGATGAGTAAAGGGAGGTCTCAGGTTCGAGACCATATTACGTCTTATTATTTACTACATTAAAAATAATAATTAGAATGTGCATCGCACATGCAGATTACTATCTAATCTAACCTAATCTAATAATCTAATCTCTAATCTCTAATATTAGAATGGGAGAGTTGGAGTTGTCATTTGTAGACATTCAACCATATAATCTCAACCATTCATTTTTAAATGAGAGTTATATTAACCATTCATTTATTCAACTGTTGTTAGTTACCATAATACCCTCAAAGTTCAAATTTATTTATAACATAATTATTTACAAAAGCGTCACTCATATAAAATAAAAATTTGTGTCAGTAGGGGGTAATTTGTAAAGAGTATATGATGAGTAAAGGGAGGTCTCAGGTTGGAGGCCAGATTACGTCTTATTATTTACTATAAAAAAAGAGAATGTGCATTGCACGTGAAAATTACTAGTAATAATATCTAATCTCTAATAATATAATAATTTAATTGGAGAGTTGGAGTTGTGTAACTAAACAAACACTTGCATTGTAATCAAACAAACACATACAATGCACGTGCATAATTATTGTAAAAGAGGTCTTAGATTCGATGCCATATAATATCGAAATTTTTGCTTTTAAAAATTATATATATTAGGACGTGCATCGCACGTGCAAATTACAAGTATCTACTATTTTAATGGGAGAGTTGGGGTTGTAAACCAACAAACCCTAATTTTGTAACTGAGTAAACACGTGCAGTATACGGCAAACTAAATCCACCAAACATACCCGTGTGATGCACGTGCAGCTCCTAAAAAAAAGATATTTTAGCAAATGCCCCCATTTAAAATGTGAAAATTAGCATATACCCCCACTATTTTTAAAAACTAAGAAATACTCCTATTTCTAATATTATAATGGGAGAAGACCTTAGTGCCATTTGTAAATATTTTGTCAATCTACCAACCCGTGCAATACACGTGCATAACTATTATAAAGGAGGTTCTAAGTTCAAATCCAGATTATGTCTAAATTTTTATTTTAAAAAATTATATTTATTAAGACGTGCATCGCACGTGCAAATTAATAGTAATTTTATAATGGGAGAGTTGGGGTTGTCATTTGTAGACATTCATTCAACCATCTAATCTCAACCATTCAATTTTAAGTGAGAGTTATATTAACCATTCATTTACTTAATTATTGTTAGTTACCATAATACCCTCAAAATGTCACTCATATAAAATAAAAGTTTGTGCCACTAGGGGTAATTAGTAAATCCGACTTCTAATAAGTAATGATAATGATTTATCAGATACCAGCCTGGGCACCGGAGGCCGGAGGCCGGAAGCCAACCAATGGAGGAGCGCTGACGGCACCCCAAAAATGTCACTCATATAAAATAAAAGTTGCTGCAAGGAGTAATTTGTAAAGAGTATCTGATAAGTAAAAAAATGTCTTAAATTCGAGACAAGATTAAGTCTTAATATTTACTTTATAAAAATAATATATTATAGACGTGTATTGCACGTGCAAATTACAAATATATATATATTAGAGATATATTTATTAAGACATGTAGATCAGACGTGTAATTTACTAGTATCCAGATAAAGAAAGAGCTGGTATCTGATAAATCATTATCATTACTTATTAGAAGTCGGATTTACTTATTACCAATTACAAATTAAATCCCCTTCAAATCCAGCCGGCGCACATCCATTCAAATCTGGTAAACGAAATCAATTACTATGATTTCCTAATTAGAGTCTTATTTAATTGAGTCCAAATCTAACCAAATCTTACCAAAATCTTTTCAGTGGACTTAATTAATTTGGTTACATAATCCTCAATTCTAAACAAGAATAAAATTTACATATGAATCGTTTTATAAATCAGGCTCGAATTATTTGTTTTAATTATATATTTTATATATCTACCTTAGCTGACTTGATTAGAGCTGCATCTTGACAAAGCATTTCTTTCATTATTTTTTTAATAATGATTTTTAAACCAGTTGATAAGGAAAAACCCAATATTCATAAAAACTTTTTTGTTTTAAAGTTGGAAATTAACAAAGTGTTTCAGGGAAATTGTTAAAGAATTTAATTAGAAATGTCAATTTCAATTTATGCCAAAATTTAAATTTTATGATTATTGATGCGGTTTGTTTTTGGTAAACGTGTGGATGCACCAGGCGTGAGTTCTTACTCGATTTGTATTGAAGGAGGAGACTCCTATGTAGACGACCCTCGACTGGGCGAATGGTACTGAGGTAGGCGGTATTGAGGTGGAGGCTGATGCTCGGCTCGGATCTTTGGAGCTCGGATCCGAGGGTCTCGTGTACCTACAGACGGTCTCGGAACACCGGGGTTGGTCCCGGTGGCAGACCCTTCGACGATCTAGTCAGTCACTAAGGGAGAGTAACAGTAACTAGGGTTTGAGTGCAGAAAGTTTGATTACCTGGAGAAAGAGTAGGGGTCTGGTATTTATAGAAGATGCCAACCGGGTCTGGACCCGTTTGGGGCCGGGTCTGGACCCGGTTGCCCGTGAGGCTGAAGCGGTGGAAACCGGGGTGGTATAGGGCGGACGTGGCAGATGCCCGGGCGGTTTCCGGGCTGACGTGGCCGCGTCCAGGGCGGTTTTCCGACACTGACGTGGCGGATCCGGGGGATCAGAAGGTGCGCGTGTCCTGAGGGGATCCCGTGGCCTAGGATGGGCCACGTCATTTCTAACCCATATCACAAGCTCCACACTCCTGCAAGGCTGGGTGAGCCTGCCGTGTAGGAGTGATTCTCCGCCTCTGTAGGAAGAGCAAGGTGGAGGGTGTGGTGAGAAAGTAGGTTTTACTATTTTTAGAAGAGGCCAGGGGGTAAGAGGAAGGGATCCCTTATTGGAGTTCGCACGATATGCTAAGTGTAGAAGAGTCGGAGTGACGCTCGCTGAGCCTTAGGGTCGGCAGACGATCCTCTCGCTAGTTGGAAGAGCGAGGGGACGCCGAGGTCTGTCGGGATGGGGCACGGTTTCCCGAGCGTCTGGGCTCGATAGACGAGTTCCGAGGGTCGGCAGACGATCCCCTCGCTAGTTGGAAGAGCGAGGGGATGCTGAGGTCCGTCGGGTTGGAGCTCGGTTTGCCGAGTGCCTGGGGTCGGTAGACGAGATCCGAGGGTCGGCAGACAATCCCCTCGCTAGTTGGGAGAGGGAGGGGATGTTGAGGTATGTCGGTTTGGAGCTCGGTTTGCCGAGCGTCTGGGGTCGGCAGGCGAGGGCCCTTACTTGCTGGAAAAGCAAAGGGGCGTCGAGATCCTGTTCAATAGTGGCTTGGTCGGTAGGTGATCCCCTCGTGAGTTGGAAGAGCGGGGGGACGCCGAGGTCCCCTGTTGGAGCTCGTTTTGTTGGGTACCAAGGGTTGGTGGACGATCTCCTCGCTAGTTGGAAGAGCGAGGAGGAAGCGAGGCCTTCTTCTAGGGCTCGGTTTGTCGAGCACTAGGGGTCGGCAGACGAGTCCCTCGTGACAAGAGGAGGGCTCATGGGGCTCGCAGTGCTATCCGAGCACCGAGCCCCTCTAAATCAAAGTAGGGCAGTTGGGGCTCGTGGTGCTATCCGAGCGCCGAGCCCCTCTGAATCAAAGGAGGGCAGTTGGGGCTCGCGGTGCTATCCGACCGCCGAGCCCCTCTGAATCAATAGGATGGCAGTTGGGGCTCGCGGTGCTATCTGAGCGCCGAGCCCCTCTGAATCAATAGGAGGGCAGTTGGGGCTCGCGGTGCTATCCGAGCGTCGACTCTTCTGTGAAATAGAAGAAGAATTTTTGGCTCGCGCTTCTGTCCGAGCGTCGACCCTTCTGTGAAATAGAAGAGGAATTTTTGGCTCGCGCTTCTATCCGAGCGTCGACCCTTCTGTGAAATAGAAGAGAAATTTTTGGCTCGCGCTTCTATCCGAGTATCGACCCTTCTGTGAAATAGAAGAGAAATTTTTGGCTCGCGCTTCTATCCGAGCGTCGACCCTTCTGTGAAATAGAAGAGGAATTTTTGGCTCGCGCTTCTATCCGAGTGTCGACCTTTCTGTGAAATAGAAGAGAAATTTTTGGCTCGCGCTTCTATCCGAGCATCGATCCTTCTATGAAATAGAAGAGGATTTTGTGGCTCGCGCTTCTATCCGAGCGTCGACCCTTCTGTGAAATAGAAGAGGAATTTTTGGCTCGCGCTTCTATCCGAGCATCGACCCTTCTGTGAAATAGAAGAGGAATTTTTGGCTCGCGCTTCTATCCGAGCATCGACCCTTCTGTGAAATAGAAGAGAATTTTGTGGCTCGCAATTCTATCCGAGCGTCGACCCTTCTGTGAAATAGAAGAGGAATTTTTGGCTCGTGCTTCTATCCGAGCGTCGACCCTTCTGTGAAATAGAAGAGGAATTTTTGGCTCGCGCTTCTATCCGAGCGTCGACCCTTCTGTGAAATAGAAGAGGAATTTTTGGATCGCGCTTCTATCCGAGCGTCGACCCTTCTGTAAAATAGAAGAGGATTTTGTGACTCGCGCTTTTATTCGAGCGTCGACCCTTCTGTGAAATAGAAGAGGAATTTTTGGTTCACGCTTCTATCCGAGCGTCGACCCTTCTGTGAAACAGAAGAGGAATTTTTAGCTCGCGCTTCTGTCCGAGCGTCGACCCTTTTGTGAAATAGAAGAGGATTTTGTGGCTCGCGCTTCTATCCGAGCGTCGACCCTTCTGTGAAATAGAAGAGGAATTTTTGGCTCGCGCTTTTATCCGAGCGTCGACCCTTCTGTGAAATAGAAGAGGATTTTGTGGCTCGCGCTTCTATCCGAGCATCGACCCTTCTGTGAAACAGAAGAGGAATTTTTGGTTCGCGCTTCTATCCGAGCGTCGACCCTTCTGTGAAATAGAAGATGAATTTTTGGCTCGCGCTTCTATCCGAGCATCGACCCTTCTGTGAAATAGAAGAAGATTTTGTGGCTCGCGCTTCTATCCAAGCGTCGACTCTTCTGTGAAATAGAAAAGGAATTTTTGGATCGCGCTTCTATCCGAGCGTCGACCCTTCTGTAAAATAGAAGAAGATTTTGTGACTCGCGCTTCTATCCGAGCGTCGACCCTTCTGTGAAATAGAAGGGGAATTTTTGGTTCGCGCTTCTATCCGAGCGTCGACCCTTCTGTGAAATAGAAGAGGATTTTTTACCTCGCGCTTCTATCCGAGCGTCGACCCTTTTGTGAAATAGAAGAGGATTTTGTGGCTCGCGCTTCTATCCGAGCGTCGACCCTTCTGTGAAATAGAATAGAAATTTTTGGCTCGTGCTTCTATCCGAGCGTCGACCCTTCTGTGAAATAGAAGAGGATTTTGTGGCTCGCGCTTCTATCCGAGCGTCGACCCTTCTGTGAAATAGAAGAGGAATTTTTGGTTCGCGCTTCTATCCGAGCGTCGACCCTTCTGTGAAATAGAAGAGGAATTTTTGGCTCGCGCTTCTATCCGAGCATCGACCCTTCTGTGAAATAGAAGAGGATTTTGTGGCTCGCACTTCTATCCAAGCGTCGACCCTTCTGTGAAATAGAAGAGGAATTTTTGGCTCGTGTTTCTATCCGAGCGTCGACCCTTCTATGAAATAGAAGAGGAAGACGAGGAGGGTCAGGATCCTGAGGTCCCGGGTTTTCAGGATGAGGAGGATGAGGTCGACGAACGGGAGGCTGCCCAAGGAGACACAGGCCAGGGCACGGTGGGAAGGACGATCGGAGTCGGAGAAGATCTTCCACCCCTTCCCCCTTTGTCGACGCCGTCTCCCGAGCGGAAGGCCCGTCCTCATCGGAAGAAGAAAGTCTTGACCATCCCACACAGTCCTTCCTCGCCAGATGAATACGCATCGAGACCGGGCTTCGAGTTCCCCCCGGTCACCTTCAAGAATCCAGGGTCTATTCGGATGTATCCCGACGACATTAAGGATATCGGACCGATCCCTCCAGTGCCGGGCGAAGACACTCGGGTGAAGATTCGCGCTGATAGCATCCCATGCATTTTGAAGGCGGAATATCTGAACATTATTAGGGCTACCTACTATATTCCACGGAAGTTCGAGCTCTTCATTCCGAGCCCAGGTATTCGGCCCACCACGGCTCTGGCGCCGGGTTATTGTATGTTTCCCGAGGACGCCTTCCTCTCGGGGCTGAGGCTGCCTCTGCATCCATTCATTAAGAGGTATCTGAAGTGGGCGGGATTGTGCTATATTCAGTATGGTCCGAACTCTTGGAAGCATCGGTCTGCTTCATACTAAAGTGCCAAGAGAAGGGAGTGACGCCGAGGTTGACGTATTTCTGAGCCGTCCTTGGGATCGGCTCGCTCGGAGACCAGGAGGGGATTTTCTACTTTTCACCGAGGCCACATAAGAAGGTTATGCACGGTCATCCGGACTCCATAAAGGGGTGGAAAGAAAAATATTTCGTGGTTCGGACGGAGGGGTCTTGGGGAATTCCGACCAGGTGGAACTTCGTCAAGCCTCACCACAAGCCTCCGAAGCGGAGCGACTTGACCGCCAAGGAGTGGAAGAGGGTGGAGAAGATAGTCGGGGGGCACAGTATCGCATAGCCTCGAGTGACCGAGATACACCTTGCCCGGGCCGAACTGAGTCCTGCCGACCCTAGTATGTTTCTTTCCGAATATGTTCATTTTCCTGCCTTCGTGTTAATGTTAGCTCTTCTTCTTTTTGTTTTTGCAGGGATGACAACTCAACGGCGGACGCTAAGAAGATGTTGCTTGCTGTCGCCGAGAAGGCGAGTGTCACACCCCGCTTCCCAAAAATATGGAATACGAGCACGTGACGAAGCCCAGCGAATGATTTTTACATCATCCATAAGCTGTAG
This sequence comes from Hemerocallis citrina, assembly GCA_017893485.1. Classification (NCBI taxonomy): domain Eukaryota; kingdom Viridiplantae; phylum Streptophyta; class Magnoliopsida; order Asparagales; family Asphodelaceae; genus Hemerocallis; species Hemerocallis citrina. The sequence goes on from CM030362.1 coordinate 118,479,742, forward strand.
GATCGACTCAGCATCATAACAAGAATATAACCAGATTTATATATATCCAAGCATGCATGAATAACTTATTAAGCAATAGAAAACAATTTAAACAAATAATAATATTCAAATAGTTCTCATGTCTGGATCAAGTGTAAACTCGGGAACAAGTCTTATACAGCAGAAGAAATAAATACCTTAAGAAAAGCAACAGGTCCTTGCTCCAAGCAAAATCTGAAATGTCTGCTCGCCAATTCCAGCAGATAACTTGTCTCCCAAGTCTGCTTAATAAATATAAACAGGAAAACGAAGGGGAAACAAGAGAAAATGCCCTTAGTGCAAGCTAGGGCCACAAATAGTAAAAGCAAGTACAAGAAAGGGGAAAACAAGAATTGGAATCAAGAATAAGCAAGGTTATAAGAAGTAGTGGCAAATTCAAAGACTAGCTAGCAAGAGGGAACATCATAATGACTAGATTGGATAACAACTGCTAGTGGTGAATCACATGTCAGGTATACTTATAGGGGTATTTAATATCAAGCGACAACCTCAAGTCTAGTGTCATATGTTATTTTGAATGTCAGGTTTCAAATGTCAAGTCCAAGTATCAAGTTCCAGGCTTTAAGTCTCAGGTATCATGTTTCATGTATCATATCATCAGGTAACAAGTGACAGGTGTCAAGTTCAAGTCTTGTAATTATTACTATCTAGGTAGCACGACATGCATCCATTATACTACATGGTTGCTACAGTCAAATCAATTGCGCTTAGACCTAGTAGTGGAGTCTATAGGGCGGTGTACTCAGGCATCAAACTAGCAGGTGATCAACCATGGGCTCTAGAGGTGGCCCCCGTAGGCTCTAGAGGTGGCCCCCATCACCATGACGTGGCACTTAGTTCTACGTGGCACTTAGTTCCAGGTGATTTCAAACATATATCATGTAATCATATAATGGGCTCTAGAGGTGGCCCCCGTAGGCTCTAGAGGTGGCCCCCGTCACCATGACGTGGCACTTAGTTCTACGTGGCACTTAGTTCCATTTAACATACAACTTTGGGAAACACGGGCCCCCTTCCGAGTACACTTACCTATGTTGTCCACTCTATAGTCTTTCCCATAATCCCGGCTTGTCACATTTGTTCAGGCAGATTTTGTGTTCTTGTATTTATACATGTGAAACAGGGTTGAAATAATCTAATTTAATTCTAAGAAAAATTGGTGATGTCCTATAGGGTGTCCAGCAGCTACATATAAAATTTGGGGTCAAACACTCGCTGTTTGTACAGCTAAAATAATTCGCAAAGTCAATATATACAGCAGTTTTTACAAAACTGCGCCTACTAACACAGCTGCAGTATAACAGCCATATCTCCTAGACCGTGACTCCAAATTCAATCATTCTGGAGTCTATCGACATCTACACATCCTGATCTACGTTTCATATTCAGGGCTCGGGCCCAAATTCCAATGACAAAAGGGTCGAAACCGCAAAAGAAAATCCAGACAGCAACATAGGGAAATAATTCACTAATGTAGATTTCATAGAATTATGTAATTTGGTGTCTAAAATCATTATGTGGCACAAATACATGGTAATGGGAATCAAACAGCGAATAATAATATTTTCCAAGTCATAATAATCACAAATTGCCAAAACACTAAATTTATATGCGTCTACAATTTCTAGGGGTCCTTAATTCATATGTCCATGTGATTCGCAAGTTCAAGGAGATAAAAGAGTCCAATTGAATTATTGTTTAATACGAGGAAGTTTTGTGACTCTTAGATTGGTGAGTTTGAAGGTTCAAATTGTTTTACTATGATATTTCAAAGGAGAGTCACAAACTAACTACATGTGGTATTTCAAGGAGACTTGTACTAGGACAATAAGATGTACAAGGTTACTTGCCTTAAATCGACGATTAAAATCTCCGCTTGTTGAAGCAAATTTGAGAAGAAAAATCCCCGAAGATGTCCTCGAAATGCGCGTGCAAAAATTGATCGGAGATCGAGCTTTCCTAGCACACACGATCGGCCCAAACAGCGTACAGCAAAGTGGGATCGGCTGCGGGTAGAACACGAAACAGCAACACGTCCAATCAGATCACTCCTGTGCACCGGATCCAATCCCAGAACAGCGAACACGGAATCGGATCTACTGCGGAACGAACACAGAACACCGATCAAGAGCGCGAATCTTGATGAGATCTGGCGGCTGAGAATCGCTCCCGCTCTTTCTCCTCTTCTTCTTCGTTCTTCTTCTTCTTCGTTCGACGTGCGACTGAGCAGAGCTCGAGAGAGAGGGGCGACGGCGTGGTTGGTTCGCTGGCGGCGACTGCGGCGGTGACGGAGTGCGGTGAGGCGGCGACGACGTCGAGAAGCGACGCGCGGCGGGCTCTGTTCGTGGTTTCGAACAGGGGAGAGGGAAAACAGGGACTCGGCGGCGCTGTGGGGAGATGGAGGCGACGTCGATGGAGGTTTGTGGAGGCGGTGGTGCTGAGGGGTTCGACGAGGCGGTGAGGGGTCGAGTAGAGGTGGTCGGAGGTGTTCGGATAATGGGTTCGAGTTGTTGGGTTAATGGCGATGGGTTCGGGAGTTCTACGGTGGAGGGATGGCGAGCAGGAGTGGGTTGACGAGGGTGGAAGGGTATGGCGAAGGTGAGGGGATTGCTCGGAGGCGATCGGAGATGGTTTGGGCGGTTGCGAAAATGGAGGAGAAGGAACGGGACGAAGGTGATTAGGGAAGATGATTAGCGGCGGTAGTTTTGATTAGGGTTAAACAGTATAGAGGTAATTAGGGTTAGGGTAGGGGTTTAAAATACTAGGGTTTGTGGGTATTGGGTTTTGGGGTTTAGGGGACCCGTTTCAAAAAGGGCCCAACAGAAGAAATGGTCAAAATGCACAATAATGGGGATTAGAGAGATAAACGAGAAGAATCGGTCTATTTCTCATGGAGAACAGTGCAAGATGGCACACAATCGAATTTGACAAAAGAACCCACAATTCGAGTTGAGACCAGAATAATAATTCCATTCAATCAGAAGAAATTACATGATATCAAAAATAGACGAGAGAGAGTACAATAAGGCACAAAACAGTACAAAATACAAATACGGGGAAATAGGAGTTACAAATCCTACCCACCTTACACAAAAATTTCGTCCTCGAAATTTGCTTAGGCGGTACATAGGACAGGGTAAAAGCAATTTAGGGGAGGGTAACAAACAAGGGATCCAAAGAAAAAGTCAACTTGGTGGTAACACCAAAATAAGAAGGGAGTGGATAACAACGAGGTTAAATGGATCGCATGAAAGAGAATAACAGTATCTAAAGGATCCAAATAACACAAGATAATAAATACGATGAAGGAGTAGGCAGAACTGAAACCTAGGAGATGGAAGAGAGGAAAGAATTGAATCCAATAATGAATGTGTACATGATGGCAGGAGGGAAAGCAAGACGGAAATAACCGGTATCAAAAACGAAGAAGAACACTGAACACCACAGACTTGCAAGATAACGAGGCAAGGAGGTGAACGAATAGAAAGAGCTGGAATCGAAGAAGGGAGCGACAAGGGAAAGATGCACCACGCAATGAGTCAATGGATGAGAACAAAAGCAAGAGATAGGGGACAGCAAATGGTGCAAGGAATGGAACAAAACACAATACAAGAAAGGAGAAGCAACAACATGATCCTGGGTCCTGTGGGTCATAGGCCGGCCACGCATCCGCTGCGCCACTCTGATGGTGGCGTTCCAAGCTCCAGACATGTCGTTGTAGACCACGTGACACCAAACGACGATCCGAGCAGGAAGAAAGGAATGAGACACCAAGATCAAAGAGAGTATGGGTTCAGGATAGATATAAACAAAGATGCACAGAATATAAAATTGAGCTTCAATTCAAATAATCAAAATATATAGTATACGTCAAAACTAATGACTTTAACAGGAATAACAATAGTAACAATATCCATGATAATAATATCAATAGTAATAGAAAATAATAATGACAATAAAAACTAATAATAACAATGATAATGACAAAATTAGCAATATTAGTAACAAAATAATAATAATAACAATAATAATAACAGAAATAAAAATTGTCATAATCATACAGGTAATAATAATACGATGAAATAAAAATATCAACAATACTAATAATAACGATAATACATACATGACAAAATAGAATTCAACACATTCATGAAAATAATGCAATAATAATAATAATAGCATTAAAAATAATATCCACAATGATAATAATAATATGACAATATCAAAATAACAATAATATCAATAAAGCAACAGTAATAATAATAAAAATAATAACAGTAATAAAGATGATGAAAACGATAATAATAACATCAATTGAAATGACAGTAATATTAATAATACCAATAATAACGAAAGTATTCTCTTACCATCAGTTTCATTTATATAAGTAACGAGTCTTGAAATATCAATTAACAATAGGTAGAAAATCTTGCCTCCCTAACATCAAGTTGCATATTTGCCTTCACGACATCAGGTTTCAAATTGCCATCCAAATATTCGGCTGCACATTTTGCCTCGCCGATATCCAGTTGCAATTTGCCTCCATTGACATCGAGTTGCATATTTGCCATCTCGACATTAGGTTGCAGCGAAATGGTGAAATGTATATAAAATTGAGCATGCTCAGGCTCAAAACAAATTAATAATAATAATAATAGTAACGTTAAAAATAATAATATCAATAACAACAATAATAACAAAATATCGATACTATTAACAATAAGAGTAACAATGTTAAGAATAATAATCATAACAATAATAATATCAGTAATCGCAAAAAGAATGATAGCAATAATAATAATACCAACGATAATATTAAAATATTAACAGCACTAGTAAAAGTAATAATGTAAGACAAGATATAGTTTGAGCCCAACATTTTTGTGGAAGTAATTTAATATTAACGATAATAAATAAATAATGAAAACAACAATAAGAATATCAATAGTAGTAACAATAATAATAATACTAGTAATGATAGTGAAAATAACAGCAATGATACTAATGGTAGTAAAAATAGCATTATACAACGAAATAAGAATTTGCCTTATATAATAATAATTCAGTAGAAATATATAGTCGATTGAAAATGAAAAGTGAGTTAAAATACATCATCGTTCGAAATAACAAAATCCTTGTTGAGAAACATCTTTATAGAAGATCGAAAATAAATATAATAATTAATAATCAAAATATAGAAAGTATTCGGGGAAAATATATATATAAATAATTAAATAAATAAATAAATATAAAGAGGAAAAATAGGTAGGAGAAAAATAAATCTATGCCCAATAAAGAGTTAAAGAGGAGGATGACTAGAAGGGACAAAAGAATATTAAGGCATTGAATACGAAGGAAGAAGGATGAGGGGCAAAATCGGAATTGAAGAGAATATAGTCAGGAGGAAACAACCAACATGACACTCAGTATGAATCAACAAATGATAATGAATGCAAAACAGGGAAGGCAATGATTGACACACGAGTTGAAATAAGAAGGGATCAACGAGACAAGCAGAAATAAGAAATTCCTTGCACCGGAAGCAAAAGAATATGGGTACGGAAAGAATAAATTGTACCTGCTAGGGAATCAATAAATCAGGACGACTGCAAGAGATGGAAGGAAACAATGAATCAAAGAATTGAATATGAAGGGATCAAAATGGATATGATAAGACTTGTGTCCAGATCGAGTTGACCATTAAATTATTCATGTGGTTGCATGACCTGTTTAATGTTGAGTTAATCCTGACTGAGTCAAGCCTGTCTAATGTATTAGTCAGACCAACACATTAGCCAAACCTGAGCTCTGATACCACTAAAAACCTTGTCACGCCCCGCTTCCCAAAAATATGGAATACGAGCACGTGACGAAGCCCAGCGAATGATTTTTACATCATTCATAAGCTGTAGGATCGACTCAGCATCATAACAAGAATATAACCAGATTTATATATATCCAAGCATGCATGAATAACTTATTAAGCAACAGAAAACAATTTAAACAAATAATAATATTCAAATAGTTCTCATGTCTGGATCAAGTGTAAACTCGGGAACAAGTCTTATACAGCAGAAGAAATAAATACCTTAAGAAAAGCAACAGGTCCTTGCTCCAAGCAAAACCTGAAATGTCTGCTCGCCAATTCCAGCAGATAACTTGTCTCCCAAGTCTGCTTAATAAATATAAACAGGAAAACGAAGGGGAAACAAGAGAAAATGCCCTTAGTGCAAGCTAGGGCCACAAATAGTAAAAGCAAGTACAAGAAAGGGGAAAACAAGAATTGGAATCAAGAATAAGCAAGGTTATAAGAAGTAGTGGCAAATTCAAAGACTAGCTAGCAAGAGGGAACATCATAATGACTAGATTGGATAACAACTGCTAGTGGTGAATCACATGTCAGGTATACTTATAGGGGTATTTAATATCAAGCGACAACCTCAAGTCTAGTGTCATATGTTATTTTGAATGTCAGGTTTCAAATGTCAAGTCCAAGTATCAAGTTCCAGGCTTTAAGTCTCAGGTATCATGTTTCATGTATCATATCATCAGGTATCAAGTGACAGGTGTCAAGTTCAAGTCTTGTAATTATTACTATCTAGGTAGCACGACATGCATCCATTATACTACATGGTTGCTACAGTCAAATCAATTGCGCTTAGACCTAGTAGTGGAGTCTATAGGGCGGTGTACTCAGGCATCAAACTAGCAGGTGATCAACCATGGGCTCTAGAGGTGGCCCCCGTAGGCTCTAGAGGTGGCCCCCGTCACCATGACGTGGCACTTAGTTCTACGTGGCACTTAGTTCCAGGTGATTTCAAACATATATCATGTAATCATATAATGGGCTCTAGAGGTGGCCCCCGTAGGCTCTAGAGGTGGCCCCCGTCACCATGACGTGGCACTTAGTTCTACGTGGCACTTAGTTCCATTTAACATACAACTTTGGGAAACACGGGCCCCCTTCCGAGTACACTTACCTATGTTGTCCACTCTATAGTCTTTCCCATAATCCCGGCTTGTCACATTTGTTCAGGCAGATTTTGTGTTCTTGTATTTATACATGTGAAACAGGGTTGAAATAATCTAATTTAATTCTAAGAAAAATTGGGGATGTCCTATAGGGTGTCCAGCAGCTACATATAAAATTTGGGGTCAAACACTCGCTGTTTGTACAGCTAAAATAATTCGCAAAGTCAATATATACAGCAGTTTTTACAAAACTGCGCCTACTAACACAGCTGCAGTATAACAGCCATATCTCCTAGACCGTGACTCCAAATTCAATCATTCTGGAGTCTATCGACATCTACACATCCTGATCTACGTTTCATATTCAGGTCTCGGGCCCAAATTCCAATGACAAAAGGGTCGAAACCGCAAAAGAAAATCCAGACAGCAACATAGGGAAATAATTCACTAATGTAGATTTCATAGAATTATGTAATTTGGTGTCTAAAATCATTATGTGGCACAAATACATGGTAATGGGAATCAAACAGCGAATAATAATATTTTCCAAGTCATAATAATCACAAATTGCCAAAACACTAAATTTATATGCGTCTACAATTTCTAGGGGTCCTTAATTCATATGTCCATGTGATTCGCAAGTTCAAGGAGATAAAAGAGTCCAATTGAATTATTGTTTAATACGAGGAAGTTTTGTGACTCTTAGATTGGTGAGTTTGAAGGTTCAAATTGTTTTACTATGATATTTCAAAGGAGAGTCACAAACTAACTACATGTGGTATTTCAAGGAGACTTGTACTAGGACAATAAGATGTACAAGGTTACTTGCCTTAAATCGACGATTAAAATCTCCGCTTGTTGAAGCAAATTTGAGAAGAAAAATCCCCGAAGATGTCCTCGAAATGCGCGTGCAAAAATTGATCGGAGATCGAGCTTTCCTAGCACACACGATCGGCCCAAACAGCGTACAGCAAAGTGGGATCGGCTGCGGGTAGAACACGAAACAGCAACACGTCCAATCAGATCACTCCTGTGCACCGGATCCAATCCCAGAACAGCGAACACGGAATCGGATCTACTGCGGAACGAACACAGAACACCGATCAAGAGCGCGAATCTTGATGAGATCTGGCGGCTGAGAATCGCTCCCGCTCTTTCTCCTCTTCTTCTTCGTTCTTCTTCTTCTTCGTTCGACGTGCGACTGAGCAGAGCTCGAGAGAGAGGGGCGACGGCGTGGTTGGTTCGCTGGCGGCGACTGCGGCGGTGACGGAGTGCGGTGAGGCGGCGACGACGTCGAGAAGCGACGCGCGGCGGGCTCTGTTCGTGGTTTCGAACAGGGGAGAGGGAAAACAGGGACTCGGCGGCGCTGTGGGGAGATGGAGGCGACGTCGATGGAGGTTTGTGGAGGCGGTGGTGCTGAGGGGTTCGACGAGGCGGTGAGGGGTCGAGTAGAGGTGGTCGGAGGTGTTCGGATAATGGGTTCGAGTTGTTGGGTTAATGGCGATGGGTTCGGGAGTTCTACGGTGGAGGGATGGCGAGCAGGAGTGGGTTGACGAGGGTGGAAGGGTATGGCGAAGGTGAGGGGATTGCTCGGAGGCGATCGGAGATGGTTTGGGCGGTTGCGAAAATGGAGGAGAAGGAACGGGACGAAGGTGATTAGGGAAGATGATTAGCGGCGGTAGTTTTGATTAGGGTTAAACAGTATAGAGGTAATTAGGGTTAGGGTAGGGGTTTAAAATACTAGGGTTTGTGGGTATTGGGTTTTGGGGTTTAGGGGACCCGTTTCAAAAAGGGCCCAACAGAAGAAATGGTCAAAATGCACAATAATGGGGATTAGAGAGATAAACGAGAAGAATCGGTCTATTTCTCATGGAGAACAGTGCAAGATGGCACACAATCGAATTTGACAAAAGAACCCACAATTCGAGTTGAGACCAGAATAATAATTCCATTCAATCAGAAGAAATTACATGATATCAAAAATAGACGAGAGAGAGTACAATAAGGCACAAAACAGTACAAAATACAAGTACGGAGAAATAGGAGTTACAGCGAGGATGGAGAAGAAGAAGAAAGCCGAGCAGGAGAGGATAGCCGCTGAGAAGCAGAAGCTGGCCGTGCAGGTCGGAGGGTCCTCCAAGGGGCTGGCCCCGGAGGCCGAGGGGCCTTCCCCGGCGAAGAGGGCCAAGAGGCACCACCCCCCCCCCGCTCCCATTCGTCGAGGGCGGCTCGGGACGCCGGGAGTGGTTCGGGCAGGACGTTGGATGCCCCGGGAAAAGGGCTCCCCCCTATTCGGCCGACCGCCGCGGAGATGGTGGGCAAGCAGGGTACGCTGCCCTTTGCCCCTGATTGGTCGATCGTGCAGGGGGATTCTCTGCTTGATGGGCCTGTGTCGGTCAAGTTCGTCTCGAAGGCCGCCACCGAGCGCGACTTGATTGCCCTGGCGACGCAGACGGCGGACCAGGCCTACATGCGGTGGTCTCAGGTACACCTCTCGGTAAGTCGGCTTGGCTCCGCTTTCCTTTTTTAACTTGGAGTTCTTCTGATCTTTCTCTCCTCAGACAGGCGATGCTCCATGGTCAGCACTTCCACAAGTGACTGGAGAAGGAGATATACATCGAGAGGCGGAATGCAGAGAAGTACCTCTGCGATCTGAACAAGGCCACGGATGAGCTGAAAGAGGCCTGGGCCATGGTGGCCGTCCACGAGGCCCAGATAGAGTCGCTTTGCAAAATTCACAAGCAGGACCGGGAGGATCTTGAGGCGAAGATCGCGGCCGAGGTAGAGAAGGGGAAGAAGGCACTGGAGGAGATGGAGTCGGCCTTGGGGGAGACTGTGATGCAGGCGCAGGACGAGGCGTACGAACAGGCCAAGTCCTACTTTAAGCAGATCTACCCCGAGCAGAACGTAGACCATCTCTGCTAAGGATGGACACCGAACCTTCCTCTCACCCCGGGGGGCGACGACGCGGCGGGCGACCAGGTCGATGATGAGGTGCCACCCTCCCATCAAGAATAGAATAGTCTTTTTTCTTTTTGCTCGTTTTGATGTAAATGCCTTAAGCGGATTGACCACCGCGGCTTTTGTATCAAACTTTTTGAAAGAAATGAAATTTACTTTTTTGGGCCGACCCTTCCAGACTTGTGTTTTTTGTGATGTTTGTTCTCGTCTTTTGATAGACGCACGGGACCTGTGTTGCCCTCCCCGTTGTTGCCGAGGTACCTCTAGTTCGAGCGGGGGAGGAGGTCACAGAGGCAGCTTTGCTTCGTCAACAGAAGCAGGCTCGGGACCGAGCCGCCGCCGTTAACTATTTTCTGAACAGGTCCAGGGAGCTCGGCTTGGAGTTGGCGCGCCTGAAGAAGGCCGTAGCCGACCGGGACTGGTGGGTGATCGAGACGGACTGGTCCCTCTCGGGTGCTTCGAGCGGGGGGTCGGCTTCGGAGTCTTTCCTTCGTGAGGCCGTAGTCGAGAAGGAGCTGGAGATTCGCAGGCTAAAGCTGGTGTTAGGCGCTGGTCTGATTGAAGGGGCCAGTAACTCGACCCCGGATGGGGCGCAGCCCGAAGATGTAGGAAGCTTGGTGGCGGGAGTGTCTTCCCAGGCCGGTCCGGCCGAGCGTGATAGAGCCCCGAATTCGAGTTCCCAGCCGAGTGCGAGTGAGTTGTGAGCTTTTTCCTTGTATTTGTATCAACGTTCATTGAGTTGTAAGCAATGAGTAATAAATAAGAACATTTGATTTCCCATGCTCTGATTGCCTTGCTTGCTAGGGACGGTTGCCAGGCTCCGAGGTGACTTATTGCAATGGGCGCGACTGTCGCGGCATTTAGCTTTTCGACAAGCAATAACTGGCGACATTTCGCATTTCCATGAACATTTATGGTGATGTTTCGCCTTCCCTCGTTTCGTATTCCCAGATGCAACAAATGTGGGCCTCAGGGGGCTATAAAATCCCCCACTCCCCTTATTGGTTGTCAGGCAATGAGTCGTCTGACTCGGGTGCCTACCAAAGGCGGGCACCCAGAGAATAAAATATTTCCGAGTACCCCGGATCAGAGGCACACCAATCACCCTCGGACTATTCGGGTTCAGGCTATTAGAGCCGCGAGACCCCGGGTTGTTCGTTGGTGAGCGGTGGGCCGACCGATCGGTTCGGGGGTTCGGAGAGAGTCGAAGCGCGGTGGCTCTTCTGCCGTCCTCGAACAATTCGGGGTTTTGGGCTCGTAAGAGCCGTAAACCCCGAGCTGTTCGGGGGCGAGAGAAGGGTCAGCTGAACGGCTCGAAGGCTCGGAGCGTTTGTTCCGGGACGGAGAGAGCAGCGGGTCGATGGCCCCCCTGCCATACTCGAACAGTTTGGGGTTTAGGCTTGTAAAAGCCGTAAACCCCGAGTTGTTCGCGGGTGAGAGGGTGGTCAATAACTCGACTCGAGGCTCGGGGCGTCTGCCGAAGGCGGACGCTCTAAACCTTAATAAAATTTTGTCAACGCATGGTTGTGGGTCGTAACCGAGCGTGGCGGTCGAGCAGCTTCGAAGAAAGCTGTGGCTTTGCTCCGGTTTGTCGAGCCCCCATGTTTGTGAGAACCAGTTGCAAGAGTGTCGAGGTCGCCGCCGAGCGTCGAGGTCGCCGCCGAGCGTCAAGGTCGCAGTGCCTTGAAGAAGGTACCTGCCTTGCTCGGGACCGACGCCGAGCTCCAGCACATGTTCTCGAGGAGAGACGGTGCGGGCGTGGCTGGCGGATGTCGCCTCGTACATAGGTTGATGAGCTTGAAGAAGCCCAAACCGAGCGAGGGACGGATGCCGAGCCCCCATACCGGTGAAAAAGACAATTGCGGACGTAGCAGAGGGTCACCGCCGAGCGTCAAGGTCGCGGTGCCTTGAAGAAGGCACCCGCCTTGCTCGGTGCCGATGCCGAGCTCCAGCACATGTTCTCGGGGAGAGACGGTGCGGGCGTGGCTGGCTGATGTCGCCTCGTACATGGGTTGATGAGCTTGGAGAAGCCCAAACCGAGTGAGGGACGGATGCCGAGCCCCCATACGGTGAGAAAGACATTTGCTGGCATACCAGAGGGTCGCCGCCGAGCGTCAAGGTCGCGGTGCCTTGAAGAAGGCACCTGCCTTGCTCGGTGCCGACGCCGAGCTCCAGCACATGTTCTCAGGGAGAGACGGTGTGGGTGTGGCTGGCGGATGTCTCCTCGTACGTGGGTTGATGAGCATGGAGAAGCCCAAACCGAGCGAGGGACGGATGCCGAGCCCCCATACCGGTAAGAGACAATTACGGGCATAGCAGAGGGTCGCCACCAAGCGTCAAGGTCGCGGTGCCTTGAAGAAGGCACCCGCCTTGCTTGGTGCCAATGCCGAGCTCCAGCACATGTTCTCGGGAAGAGACGGTGCGGGCGTGGCTGGCGGACGTCGCCTCGTACATAGGTTGATAATCTTGAAGAAGCCCAAACCGAGCGAGGGACGGATGCCGAGCCCACATACCGGAGAGAAAGACAATTGCGGGCATAGCAGAGGGTTACCGCCGAGCATCAAGGTCGCGGTGCCTTGAAGAAGGCACCCGCCTTGCTCGGTGCCGACGCCGAGCTCCAGCACATGTTCTCGGGAAGAGACGGTGTGGGCGTGGCTGGCGGATGTCGCCTCATACAAAGGTTGATGAGCTTGAAGAAGCCCAAACCGAGCGAGGGACGGATGCCGAGCCCCCATACCTGTAAGAAAGACAATTGCGGGCATAGCAGAGGATCACCGCTGAGCATCAAGGTCGCGGTGCCTTGAAGAAGGCACCCACCTTGCTTGGTGCCAATGCCGAGCTCCAGCACATGTTCTCGGGGAGAGACGGTGCGGGCGTGGCTGGCGGATGTCGCCTCGTACATAGGTTGATGAGCTTGAAGAAGCCCAAACCGAGCGAGGGACGGATGCCGAGCCCCGATACCGGTGAGAAAGTCAATTGCGGGCGTAGCAGAGGGTCGCCGCTGAGCATCAAGGTCGCGGTGCTTTGAAGAAGGCACCCGCCTTGCTCGGTGCCGACGCCGACCTCCAGCACATGTTCTCGGGGAGAGACGGTGCGGCCGTGGCTGGCGGATGTCGCCTCGTACATAAGTTGATGAGCTTGAAGAAGCCCAAACCGAGCGAGGGACGGATGCCGAGCCCCCATACCGGTGAGAGACAATTGCGGGCGTAGCAGAGGGTAGCTGCCGAGCGTCAAGGTAGCGGTGCCTTGAAGAAGGCACCCGCCTTGCTCGGTGCCGATGCCGAGCTCCAGCACATGTTCTAGGGGAGAGACGGTGCGGGCGTGGCTGGCGGATGTCGCCTCGTACATAGGTTGATGAGCTTGAAGAAGCCCAAAGCGAGGGACGGATGCCGAGCCCCCATACCGGTGAAAAAGACAATTGCGGGCGTAGCAGAGGGTCGCCGCTGAGCATCAAGGTCGCGGTGCGTTGAGGAAGGCACCCGCCTTGCTCGGTGCCGATGCCAAGCTCCAGCACATGTTCTCGGGGAGAGACGGTGCGAGCATGGCTGGCGGATGTCGCCTCGTACATAGGTTGATGAGCTTGAAGAATCCCACACCGAGCGAGGGACGGATGCCGAGCCCCCATACCGGTGAGAAAGACAATTGCGGGCGTAGCAGAGGGTCGCCGATGAGCGTCAAGGTTGCGGTGCCTTAAAGAAGGCACCCACCTTGCTCGGTGCCAATGCCGAGCTCCAGCACATGTTCTCGGGGAGAGACGGTGAGGGCGTGGCTGGCGGATGTCGCCTTGTACATATGTTGATGAGCTTGAAGAAGCCCAAACCGAGCGAGGAAGGGATGCCGAGCCCCCATACCGGTGAGAAAGACAATTGCTGGCGTAGCAGAGGGTCGCCGCCGAGCATCAAGGTCGCGGTGCCTTGAAGAAGGCACCCGCCTTGCTCGGTGCCGACGCCGAGCTCCAGCACATGTTCTCGGGGAGAGACGGTGCGGGCGTGGCTGGCGGATGTCACCTCGTACATAGGTTGATGAGCTTGAAGAAGCCCAAACTGAGTGAGGGACGGATGCCGAGTCCCCATACCGGTGAGAAAGACAATTGCTGGCGTAGTAGAGGGTCGCCACCGAGCGTCAAGGTCGCGGTGCCTTGAAGAAGGCACCCGCCTTGCTCGGTGCCGATGTCAAGCTCCAGCACATGTTCTCAGGGAGAGACGGTGCGGGCGTAGCTGGCAGATGCCGCCTCGTACATAGGTTGATGAGCTTGAAGAAGCCCAAACCGAGCGAGCAACGGATGCCGAGCCCCCATACCGGTGAGAAAGGCAATTGCTGGCGTAGCAGAGGGTAGCCGTCGAGCGTTAAGGTCGCGGTGCCTTGAAGAAGGCACCCGCCTTGCTCGGTGCCGATACCGAGCTCCAGCAGTTGTTCTCGGGGAGAGACGGTGCGGGCGTGGAGGTGCTGTTTTGTTTGATTGTATGCACATTACCAAAAAACCAACTAGGCCGAGCCGCCCGAGCTCTGAGCCCCAAGCTTGTAAGGGAAGCTTTTTGTGCTCGCGGTGTTATTCGAGCACCGAGCCCCAAGCTTGTAAGAGAAGCTTTTTAGGCTCGCGATGTTATCCGAGCACTGAGACCCAAGCTTGTAGGAGAAGCTTTTTTGGCTCACGCTGTTATCCGAGCGCCGAGCCCCAAGCTTGTAATTGAAGTTTTTTGGGCTCGCGCTGTTATCCGAGCACCGAGCCCAAGCTTGTAAGAGAAGCTTTTTAGGCTCGCGATGTTATCTGAGCACCGAGCCCCAAGCTTGTAAGAGAAGCTTTTTAGGCTCGCGATGTTATCCGAGAACCGAGCCCCATGCTTGTAGGAGAAGCTTTTTGTGCTCGCGCTGTTATCCGAGCACCAAGCCCCAAGCTTGTAAGTGAAGCTTTTTAGACTCGCGATGTTATCTGCCTTACACCTCTCAGATCGGACCCTAATCCGCCTTGCTTCAGCTCGGTCTTTGGGGAGCTCTCCCTTGACTAGATATTTCTTGATAAGAGTGGTCCAGTCGTCAGGAGGAGTTCCATCTTCGACGCACAGAACCTCCGGGGAGTCTGTACTTGGCTTCAACAGGACTTCAATCAGGACCGTTTGGTCGAGGCCTTCAAAGGATGAGGAAGCCAATTTCGGCAGGGCGTCGGCCTGGGCGTTCAGCTCCCTGGGGATTCTTATGACAGCCGATTCGTCGAAGGTCGATAATAGGCGTTGGACCATGGCCCGATACCTGATCATCCGATCGTTACGGGCCTCGTAGTCCCCGGTGATCTGGCTGACCACCAGCTGAGAGTCGCTAAAGGCCTGGATCTGTCTGGCACCGGCTTGATGACCAGGTTGAGTCCGGCGATCATCGCCTCGTATTCAGCCTCATTGTTAGAGGCCGGGAAATTGAGGCGGAGACAATACTGGAGAAAGAAACCATCCGAACCTCGAAGAATGATGCCCGCACCATTCCCCGTTTTGCAAGAGGAGCCGTCGACATAAACTTTTCACGTTTGGTTGGCTTCTTTGCTGGCGGGGTGCTCAGAGATGATGGTGCATTCCGCAATGAATTCGGCGAGGGCCTGCCCTTTGATGGACGTTCTCGGTTGATAGCTGATGTCATACTGGCTGAGTTCGATTGACCATTTGACTAGTCATCCGGAGTTCTCGGGTTTGTAGAGCACAACCTTCAAGGGTTGATCCGTGAGCACCTGGATCGAATGCGCCTGAAAGTAAGGGCGGAGCTTTTGCACGGCTATGACCAAGGCGTATGCCACCTTCTCCATACTGGAATACCGGGTCTCGGCATCAAGTAGGACCTTACTCACATAGTAGAGGGGCTTTTGAACCCCTTCCTCTTTGCGGACGAGGACGGCACTGAGCACATTCTCCGAAGCGGAAAGGTAGAGCCAGAGTGGCTCCCCTGGTTCGGGCTTGCTGAGGAAAGGAGGGTTGGCGAGATACTCTTTCAATTGTGCGAAGGCCTCTTATTGTTGAGCACCGCACTCGAACCTTCTGGTGCCGCGCAGCGCCTTGAAGAACGGGAGGGACTTCTCTCCTGACTTGGAGAGGAAACGGCCGATGGCCGCCAGTCTACCCGTTAGCCTCTGGACTTCTTTGACATTCCTGGGAGGGGCCATGTCTATTATGGCCTGGATTTTTTTGGGGTTCGCCTCGATGCCGCGCTGGCTGACGATGAACCCTAAGAACTTCCCCGAGGAGACGCCGAAGGCGCACTTTGCTGGGTTGAGCCTCATGTTGTGGGTTCGAAGGACCCCAAAGGCCTCTTCCAGGTCGGCAACGTGGCGTTGTCCTTGTTGGCTTTTGACGAGCATTTCGCCGACGTATACCTCCATGTTATGCCCGATTTGATCTTTAAAGACTCGATTAACGAGCCTTTGGTAGGTGGCACCGACGTTCTTCAGCCCGAAGGGCATAACCCAGTAGCAATACAGTCCCTGGAGTGTGACGAAGGACGTCTTGGCGATGTCTGGAGGAAACATCTGGATCTGGTTATAGCCTGAGAAGGCATCCATGAATGATAAGAGCTCATGACCCAAGGTCGCGTCAATCAGGGCGTCAATGCTGGGGAGAGGGAACGGATCCTTGGGGCATGCCTTGTTGAGGTCGGTAAAATCTATACAGATCCTCCAACTCCCGCTCGCCTTCTTCACCATGACGACGTTCACCAGCCACTCGGGGTAGCTGACCTCTTGTACAAAATGCACGGACAAGAGCTTGTCCACTTCTGCATTTACTGCCTGTTGTCATTCAGGAGCAAACTTGTGCTGCTTTTGGACGACTGGTTTCGACCCGGGAATCATGCTGAGTTTGTGCATGATGAGATCTTTGGAGATACTGGGCATGTCAGAGGGCTTCCAGGCAAAGAGGTCGACATTGCATCGAATACAGGCAATTAGGGCGGACTTGAGGTCGGGGGCGAGGGAGCAGCTTACTCGAAAGTGCTTCGACGGATCTCCTATCTCGAACGAGACATCTTGCAGCTCGTCCATCGGCTCTGGCTCTGGTTGGGTTCTTTCGGGCTCCAGCTCGATGGCATCCAGGGGAAATACCCCTCTTCCGATTGTCGTCATGTAGCACGAGCGTGTTGCTTCTTGGTTCCCCCAGAAAACTCTAACGCCAGTGTTAGTGGAGAACTTCATCTTCTGGTGGTAGGCCGAGGGAACCGCCTGGAGGGAGCAGAGTTCCGGACGGCCGAGGATGGCGTTGTAGGTGGCCTTGACATTCACAACCATGAAGTCTATGGACTCGGTCATTCTATTCGGGATCGTGCCTGCTGTGACATCGAGGGTGATGATCCCCTCTATAGTTACGGGGATGCCGGAGAATCCGTGCATGGTATACCCGGCCGGCTTTAGTATTTCACGGGAGAGCTTTAGGTTCTCGAATGCTTCTAAGAACAGAATGTTGACCGAGCTCCCGTTGTCCACGAGGATTCTCCGGGCATCGAAGTTTGCCATGCTGAGGTTGATGACAAGTGCATCACAATGAGGGAGCCGGACCCCTTCCAGATCCTTGCCTGAGAAGGAAATAGGGAGTTGCTGGACCTGGGGGGAGAGAGGGCCCTGTACGGTGTTGACATCCCGGACGAAGGCTTTGTGGGAAGTGTTGGATTCCCCTCCCATGGGCACTCCATGGACGTAGTGCAGGATTGCCTGTCCCTCGGGTACTTCGGGCTCCGGATCTTGCTCGGGACGACGACGGTGCATTCGAGGAGGAGGAGAATCCCTCCTGTTTCTGTTGTCCCTCTATTCCCGGGTGCCTTCCCTTTTGAACTCTCGGAGGTACCCTCGTTGAATGAGGGCCTCAATTTCTTCCTTCAGGGCGCGATAGTGATCTGTGTCATGCCCGTTGTCCCGGTGGAATCGGCAGTAGAACCGCTGACCCCTCTTCTTGCTGGTGTTGTTGGACGATCGAGGAGGGTATTGGACGAGGTCGCTGTCTTCAATTGCCAAGAGGATTGTGGACACGTTCTGCGTCAGCGGAGTGTACCTCTTGAAGCGGGGGATCGGCGGAACCTTCTTTGCGGAGCCCCCATCTCTTGGAGCTTTTTTTGCTGGCTCAACCTCATCGGCTTTGCGCTTCCCATTCCCAGGAACTTCCTTCTGGTCCTCTAGATTGAGGGCCTCTTCGGCTCGAATATATTTTTCGACCCAGTTGAGGAGGTCGGGGAAGTCTATTGGCGGCTTCTTTGCTAGGGAGGCCTTTAACTGTCCATGTCGGACGTTGTGGCGGAAGGCTACCGAGGCAATGCCGGGGTCGAGGGATGAGACTGACCTTGCCTCGGTGGTGAACCGTCGGACAAACACTCGGAGTGGCTCCCCCTCCTTTTGCCGGAGTCCAAGTAGGGACGCGCTCGTTCTTTCGGTCTTTTGGCTTGTTACGAAGTGGGCGAGGAAGCTGCCCTCTAGCTGGTCGAAAGAATAGATGGAGCCGGGGGTGAGCTTAGAGAACCATTCCCGAGCCGGACCCCGAAGTGTTGCGGGAAAGGCTCGGCACAGGAGGGGATCCGATGCGCTGCGAATTATCACGAGGGTTTTGAAGCCCTCCATGTGATCAGCAGGATCGCCCTCGCCGTCATATGTCTCGAACTGAGGCGGATGGAAATTGCGGGGTATCTCCACCTGTAGGATGAGGGCAGAGAAAGGAGGCCAAACTGGCCTGTACCCCTGGGCTGCTCTTGGGTCGAGGTTACCAACGTGGTCGAGGCACTCCTCCATTTCTTGGAGGCGCTTCAAAATGTCGCCATCAAACTCTGAGGGGATTGTTGCAGGGCGAGACATGCCTCGGCATCTGACCGTGTGTGGAACGGCGGGCGTTCTCATTGACGGGGACCCCTCGGATGGCACCCAAAATTTCCCTTCGGAAGTCCTGGAACTCCTGGTGGGTAACCGGGGCTCCTTCGGCCTGGTTTGGTTGGGCTGACTGTCGCCGACCGACCCGGCTGAGCGCGGGCTCCCGCCTTTGGGACGGGGGTCTGGGATGGTTCGGAGCCGAGTTGGAAGCGGCTCCTCCCCTACCGCGGTTGGCCTGTCGGTTCGAGATTACCCCCCGCATGTCGCTCTGGACCGGACGGGAGGCATTGGGCCGGGGCCCGTGACTGGCCCCCCTGGTTGTTTGGTCCCTGAGCACCGGCCGGGATGCCTTGTGGAGGCACGTCGAGTCGGCGTGCGGAGGTAACAGCTTTTGCTGCCTTGGGCGCATGTGAGCTTGGGTCGACGTGGGTGCCAATGGGGGCAGAGCTCGGGTCGGCGTCTACGAGGGTACTGTTGGAAGCGAGGCTTGGGTTGGCGTCTACGATAGATAGTTTCCCACAGACGGCGCCATCCTGATGCGGTTTATTTTTGGTAAACATGTGGATGCACCAGGCGTGATTTCTTACTCAATTTGTATTGAAGGAGGAGACTTCTATGTAGACGACCCTCGACTGGGCGAACGCTATTGAGGTAGGCGGTATTGAGGTGGAGGCTGATGCTCGGCTCGGATCTTTGGGGCTCGGATCCGAGGGTCTCGTGTACCTGCAGACGGTCTCGGAACACAGGGGTTGGTTCCGGTGGCAGACCCTCCGACGATCTAGTCAGTCACTAAGGGAGAGTAACAGTAACTAGGGTTTGAGTGCAGAAAGTTTGATTACCTGGATAAGGAGTAGGGGTCTGGTATTTATAGAAGATGCCAACCGGGTCTGGACCCATTTGGGGCCGGGTCTGGACCTGGTTGCCCATGAGGCTGAAGCGGTGGAAACCAGGGTGGTATAGAACTGACGTGGCAGATGCCCGAGCGATTTTCGGGCTGACGTGGCAGTGGCCCGGGCGGTTTTCCGACGCTGACGTGGTGGATCCGGGGGATCAGAAGGTGCGCGTGTCCTGAGGGGATCCCGTGGCCTAGGATGGGCCACGTCATTTCTAACCCATATCAATTATCAATAAAAATCTTCAAATTTATGATCTAGAAAAAATTATTCATGAAAAAAGTCAGAATTAAAATTAGCCCTTAAATTATTTTGGTCGATAAAAAAATAAGATGGTAATTAACATTTTGTCATATTTTTTTCCATGAGGAAATGAAATATAGGACTTAAAATCGTATTATTCTTGTACTCATTGTATTCATGTTTGTACATTTTTATGACTTACGACATGTCATTAACAATCGGCAGCCCCCAATTGATCTTTGGCTCTAGCTCAGCCGCTCACGGAGGAGGGCAGTCCCTTCTGGCCCAGCTCCGACCCTTCCATCCCGAAACAACCATAGCCGCTCCCCAAGGGGAGGTTCACCTCTGCCCCGTCCGGATGAACAAACTGCAGTCACGAGAGCCAAGTTCCGAGAGTTCGGGAACGCGATCCTACGGGCCCTTGGGCGGTCCCGGGTTCGAACAACAAATCGCCGACCCAAGGCGCGAAGAGAGCCGGGGTCCCGAGTTTCACGGTTCGTCCCAGCCGAACGAAGCCCTCGTCCACCGCCTCGAGGAGATGGAGAATCGCCTCGCCTGCATCAATAAAGGAGGGCAACAAATAGGCCAGGCTATTCAGCTGAGCCAACCTCCGTTCTCCCCCAAAATTCTTGATGCCAAGATTTCCAAGAATTTCAGGCTGCCTCAGTACGAGACCTACAATGGCGAGAGTGATCCAACTGATCACATGGAAGGGTTCAAAACCCTCATAAGGATTCACAGCGCATCATATCATCTCCTATGCCGCGCCTTCCCTGCCACCCTGCGCAGGCCGGCTCGGGATGGTTCTCGAAGCTCCCTCCCGGGTCGGTTTTCTCGGTCGACCAACTCGAGGCAAACTTTCTCGCCCACTTCGTCGCTAGTCGGAAGGTAGAGAAGACGAGTGCGTCCCTCTTGGACTTCAAATAGAAGGAAGGAGAGACCCTCCGCAAATTTGTGAGGAGGTTTACAACGGAAGCAAGAGCGGTCTCATTCCTCGATGCTTGCGTCGCCTCGGCCAGCTGAAGGCCTCCCTGGCTAAGAAACTACCCCTAGACTTTCCCGACCTCCTCAACAGGGTTGAGAAGTACATCCGAGCCAAGGAGGCCTTGCAACCAAAAGGCCTGAAAGAAACCCTAGGAATGGGGAAGAAGAAGGCCGAAGAATCCGAATCTCGGAAGAAGGCCCAGAAGGATCTATCCGCCCAGAAGCGCTCCCCGCTGGTCCCCTGTTTCGAGAGGTACACTCCGCTGACACAAAATGTGCTGTCCATCCTCCTGGAGATCGAGGACAAGGGCATCGTTCGCTTTCCTCCTCGACCTAACTACAACAAGAAGAGGGACCGAAGGTTCTACTCTCGCTTCCATCGGGATAATAGGCATGAGGCCGATAATTGTCGCGCCCTCAAAGACGAAATCAAAGCCCTCATCCAGAGGGGTACTTAAGAGAGTTCACTCGAACCACCCCCAGGGACCAGAGGGATCCTCGGCCGTCACCTCCTCCTCAGACGATTAGCAGGCGGCCCAGTATGGTACAGAGAAATCGGAGGAGGTATGCATAAAAGTATTTGCCCCAAGGAATAATCCTAGAATCTCGTCAGTTTTCTGGATTTGGAGAAGCGCCAATTTTCAAGAACGGGAATCCTATCATATGTTGGGAATCTCTTATGAGTTTCATCCATGCCTGAAACGTATCTTGATGCCCGAAAGTTGGATAGGCTGGCCCTTACGTAAGGACTATATTACCTCTAATTTATATGAAATAAAAGATGCTCACTGAATTATAAACAACGAACGTTCACCTAAGATAATAGCTCAATACGAAAGTAATATTTTTCATTTTGTTCTAGACGAAAGAGAATAACTGGACTCTAATTTTTATTAAGATTAAGGATTGGCTAAAGGCTAAAAAAATATTTTATTGAGATTCCAAAATTTGGACAATATCATATCTATTTCGTTTGAGCAGAAACATAGTTGACTCAAAAAAATTTTGTACCATGATCTTTGTACCGCACACATCACTTTCACTTAGAAGGACCTTTGAAAATAGCAGAAAGTAAGAAAGAGAAGAAATATGAAAGAAAATAAAAAATGAAAAAAGAGCAGATTTTTTTTACTGTGTATGAAATGTAGCCTGTCTTTTCCTACCCCTCAACTCCTATAAACTTGTAAGTTTTTTAGACAACTTCATTATATATATATATATATATATATATATATATATATATATATATATATATATATATATATATGATATATGAAGACTTAACATTTTTTTTAGTGAGAGAAAAGTATGAAAGTGATCGCTAAATTCGATTCCGAGTCCCTACTCCTGGAGGGCTATGTAAATCAGCCGTGGAGGAGTAGTTTGTCTCTGTGGAAAGAGTGGAGGGGTGTATTTGGCGAAGATAAGTATTTGAGTCCCTGAGTAGTGGCTGGAGTTGGCACCGAGTCGATCACAATATGGCATGTGTCGGGAGCCAAGCTCGAAGGATCAGTGCCAAGCGTCAAGCCTAGAGGGTCGGCGCCGAGCGCCTTGAGTGAGACATTTAATGAAAGAAGCTATATGGAGGCTCAAAGTCCATGCCGAGCTCCAAGCTAGGAGGGTCGGCATCGAGCGCCTTGTATTGAGGCATTTTGTGAGAAGCTCTGTGGAGGCTCAAAGTCCATGCCGAGCTCCGAGCTAGGAGGGTCGGTGCCGAGCGCCTCGAGTGAGGCATTTTGTGAAATAGGCAGTGTAGAGGCTCGAAAACCATGCCGAGCTCCGAGCTAGGAGGGTCGGTGCCGAGCACCTCGAGTGAGGCATTTTGTGAAATAAGCTGTGTGGAGGCTCGAACTCCATGCCGAGCTCTGAGCTAGGAGGGTCGGCACCGAGCACCTCGAGTGAGGCATTTTGTGAAATAAGCTGTGTGGAGGCTCAAAGTCCATGCCAAGCTCCGATCTAGGAGGGTCGGCGCCGAGTGCCTCGAATTGAGGCATTTTGTGAAAGAAGCTGTGTGGAGGCTTGAAGTCCATGCCGAGCTTCGAGCTAGGTGGGTCAGCATTGAACGCCTCGAATTGAGGCCTTTTGTGAATAAGCTGTGTGGAGGCTCGAAGTCCATGCCGAGCTCCGAGATAGGAGGGTCATCGCCGAGCACCTCGAGTGAGGCATTTAGTGACATATTTGTGTGGAGGCTCAAAGTCCATGCCGAGCTCCGAGCTAGGAGTGTCGGCGCTGAGCACCTCGAGTTAGGCATTTAGTGAAATAAGGTGTGTGGAGGCTCAAAGTCCATGCCAATCTCCGAGGTAGAAGGACTTGAAATGTGAGGCCATTTTATGCAAAAGGTAGGGTGATACTCGAGATCCATGCCGAGCGTCTAGAAGACCTTGAGCTGTGAGGCCATTTTGTGGAAAAGCTAGGGTGAGGCTCGAGATCCATGCCGAGTGTCGAGCCTGAAGGCCTTGAGCTATAAGGCCATTTTCTGCAAAAGCTAGGTTGATTCTCGATATCCATGTCAAGCGTCGAGCCAGAAGTCCTGGAGTTGTGAGGCCATTTTGTGGAAAAGCTAAGGTGTGGCTCGAGATCCATGCCAAGCGTCGAGCCAGAAAGCCTTGAGTTGTAAGGCCATTTTCTGCAAAAGATAGGGTGATGCTCGAGATCCATGCCAAGCGTCGAGCCAGAAGGCCTTGAGCTGTGAGACCAGTTTTTGGCCAGAGCCTTGCTTCGGTGTTTGGCATGTCCGAAGTGCACGCTGGACCCCAAGCATTTGGGACTTGAGAATTTGGGTCGTATGTAGGCCAACAAGGCGGTGACACATCATGTTTTTTTAGGGTTTTGAGGAGTCGCTAGTTTCACTATTTATCCCCCAATCCGCTCCTCATTTTTCACCTTTGCTTTCTTTCTCCAAGTTCCCAAATTTTCTCTTCTAGCGTAGCTCAGTCACCGGCAGCAAGTTTTCCGACCACCTTCCAGTACTTCGAACAGGTTAGTTTTTTTCCATTATGTCAAGGGATCAGTCTAGTTCGTCCGCCACCACCTCGTATCAGTATGAAGGCCTAAGCCTCTCAAACTCAATGTCATGGGAGTCAGAGGAGA
Source organism: Hemerocallis citrina (assembly GCA_017893485.1). NCBI lineage: Eukaryota > Viridiplantae > Streptophyta > Magnoliopsida > Asparagales > Asphodelaceae > Hemerocallis > Hemerocallis citrina. Next base: position 118,503,742 of record CM030362.1, read on the forward strand.
AGATCTATGATGTTGCACCGCTACGCACCAGGAAGCCTTTCATAGTAGAGTCGAGCGACTCAGAAGAGCACATGTTAGAGGGTGACGAGGAGGTGGAGGTCGTTGAGGGAGACGAAGTCATCCAGGGGGGTGATGAGGAGATTCAAGTCGTCAAGGGGGATGACATTGTTCAGGGGCGATGATGAGGTTAAAGTGGTCAAGAGGGACGAGGAAAGAAGGGACGATGCTTCGACAGAAGAAGAAGATCTGGCTCCTTTGGCGATGCCCTCTCCCCCGAGGGGTCTCGAGTCCGACGGAGGAAAACTAATTGGATCCTATAGGACAGCTCGGACGAGATGGCTCCTGAAATTAACCTTGAGGTCTCATTCTTAGTTCAGCCGTGCTCTATCAGAATGTATTCGAACGATGTTGAGGATTTGGTTCGATAAGGAGGCAGTGTTGACGATGATGTGCAGGCGTCCTCACCTGGTAGGAAGAAGATATTGATGGAAAGGATGCCAACTGTTCTAACCGTGGACGACCTTCCTATTATATGATCTATTTACTTTATCGGTCAGGAGTACGAGCTACTAATCCCCAGCCCCGGGGTCCGCCCCATGGACAAATTGGTGCCCCTGCTTTTGTATGTTCCCGGTGGACGCCTTTTTCTCAGGTTTGTGATTGCTGCTCCACCCGTTTATTAAGGAAGTTCTGAATTGGGCATCTTTGAGCTCGATGTAAAACGGGCCCAACTTCTGGAAGCAGCTTGTGTGCTTCATGCTTATTTGCGAGGAGCGGGGGGTTCCCTAAGGCTGAAGTACTTCCAATTGATCCTGGGACTTAGCTCATCCGGCGAGTACGAAGGGATCTACTACATCTCGCCACGCCGAGGGAGGAAGGTTGTACACGGGCATCTGGACTCTTTCAAAGGGTGGAAGGAGAAATACTTTGTTGTTCGGAGTCTGACCCCCTGGGTGATACCCACGGCTTGGAGATTTTATAAACCCAACCTTAAGGGTCCTCGCAATTCTGTTTGACGTCTGAGGAGTGGGCGAACATTGAGCGGATATGTTCGGGCAACAACATTGGTTAGCCGAACGTTATAGAGAGGCACCTGCCTAGAATCGGACTGAGCCCCACTTCTATTAGTATGTCTTTTGTCTAATTTTCTTTTAAGTGTTTTTTCCTCGTCTCATGAGATTCTCATTTTTGTAGATATGGAAAACGCGGAGATCTCCGAGAGGAGGGCGCTGATGAAGAAAAGGAAGGCTAAGAAGAGTGATCGGGCCGAGCACGGGAGGCACAGGAGAGTCCCCTCTGAGGGGATTTGTAGTACCCCGTATTTTTTAAAATATTGTTTTGAGATTAGAAAGTGAATTAAAATGATTTTTTTATGATTTAATAACCGTCTGTCTAAAAATTCATCCTTTTTACACGTGCAAAATACGTGCAAATATTGACTTGGGAAGTTCAAAACCAAAAATCATTTTTGGAAAACTCATTATTTATTATTTGAGATTATTTGGGATTTTTCTAGATTTTTCTGAAAATTATTGGGCTTATTTGCAATTATTACTAAAAGAAGGACTTTTGTGCAAAATTACCAAATGGGGGTAAAAACCCCAGATTTTTGGATTTTTGGACTGAATATAATCCCTAGTTAATTCAGGAGTAAATATTTTACCTCTAGTTCCTACACATTTGACTTATTTCACAAGTTTTGGTAAAAGAGGATCTTTTTGCAAAATCGCTATTTGAAGGGATGAAAATGCAAAATTTGTTTTATGGGTTTACCTACAGAGCCGGTTGATGCTGGCGGGGATCTTTTCAATCTTTGAACTTGATTAAAACTGGGTTTTACTAATTTCCAATAAAATGGTTTAATTATGAAAAGGGACATTTTAAAAAGGAGTATTTTGCAAATGTTTTCTAAAACCCTAGAATCTTAAATCCCGGACTATATAGGGTTTGTGCAGCCATCATTCGCTGCAAAATACAGGAGATTTATTATTTCTTATTATTTTGGAGTTCTAAAGAAAGATCTTGGATTTTTTGCTAGGAGGAGCTTTTCTTATTATTTTTTCATCTTCGTTCAATTCCTTCAACAAGGTGAGTGATATATTTGTTTTGTTTTGTTCTTTAAATATTGGATGTTGTGATTCATCTTTTAGAAAGCATGCTAGGGTTGAGTATGAATATGTACATGATGGATTGGATGGATTGTTGAATTAAAAATTGATCTTTTGTGAACCCTAGTTATCCACGAATGGATTTGCAGGTGTATGGTTTGAGATCCATATTATTTTGAGTTTAGTGAACACAACTTGATTATGATAATATTAAACTCGTATTTTTATGAGTTAATAATGACGATGGGGTTTGAGAAGTTTTGAGAAGGATTAATGAATTATGAATTTTTGTCTTGAGAATTGGATTTGGGAGAAATTGAATGATATTTGATGCAATACAACTAATTTGGGGATTTTTGGGATTGTGCAAGGTATTACTGAAATTGGATTCCTTGAATATTAAGATTAAATTCTGAATATGTTGCTATTTCTAATCGAAGGTCTTGTGGAATTTTCTTTAGTGCACGAACATGCACAAACGATTTACATGAATTTCGTACTTCATTGTTATTGAAGAAAATCAACAATTTACTATTTTTTTCAATTCAAGTGATTTTGATTGGTTTTATTGACTCTTATATATCCTACAAGTCATATTTGATCATATCAGAAATATGCTTATTACAAAATTCATTTTTATTAAGTAAAACTTCGTATCGGTTAAAAAGTGTACAACTAAAAAACCGCAGTCTGTAGGTCGACAGTCGACTGGTAGAAATTACAGTCGACTGTCATTACCTGGATGCTGTGTTTTTCTTGTTTTCTTGAAACTTCGTGCGGAATAGTCGACTGAACCATGTTTACAGTCGACTGAGTCTGCTATGTTTTGATATTTTCCTGAGATTTAGATTTTCATTCTAGACATTCAATCGATGACCTTTTACAGTCGACTGTTAGTACTTAGAATTATTTTATGTTAAGTTCTGGAGTTTTCGTTCTGGACAGTCGATTGCTATTACTTAGATTAATTTTCTTAAAGTCTTGGGTTTTCACTCTGGACAGTCGACCGAATTCTGTATATAGTCGACTGTTACTGATGTTCTTGAATTATTCTGATGTTATTTTAAATGAGTTATTCTTTAAATGTTTTGGATAATTTACTATTCTAAACCTTATTTCCTATTGAACATATATTTCCAAATTGTTTTATTAAAGTATTGTTAATGGAAGGTTTGGTTTGGATGGTTGAGTGTGAGTCCCTAGAGGGTGTGTAGGACCCTAGTATACCAGCGGTTGAGATACTTGTGTTTTGGGCCTGTCGAGGCATTTTAGTTGATCAGTTGTTGAGTTAAGTCCGGTGGGGTACATCAACTCTAGGTGATTCGTAATTAAACTAATTAACTCAAAAAGTTAAGGACAGTCACTTGTGGTGATATGATGAAAGGGAACATGAGTTATGGACCTCGGTATGGTTTGCGGTGTGAGATAATCCCCAAAATTATCCAGGTGTGAGTGAAATAGTCTCCGGAATTACCTGTGGTGTGGGATTGATCTCCAAAATTATTGGGGTCGAGGCGACGCACATGTGGTATTCGTGTGATAAGGTGCCATCACTTGCGGTGTGGGGTATTCTCGAAGATTCCCATGTGTGAGTGAAATAGTCTCCGAAATTATCCATGGATAGAGATTGATCTTCAGAATTATCGGGGCATGGGCTAATACTCACAGCTTATCTTTATCTCGTAGTAGTCATCGTGTTAGGATTAGTTGCATAGCGGGGGATTAAACCCTACAATGGGAGACGTTAAGGGCTTGCACCAGACCTATGTAGAGTGGGATGCATAGAATCCGACAAGTATGCATTAGAAAGTCAGCATATAGTATTGTGTTTTTTTTATTTGGTTTAAGCATGTGTTTTCCTGGTTTTCTACACTTGACACTTAGTCTAGTTCCACTTGATGTTTTCATGTCTTATTGTTATATCTTACCATATATTGTTCTTACTTACTACATGTTATTTATGTTTTCATGTTCTATTTATGTCGTTTGTTTTTATGTCACTCACACCGTTATGGCTGACCCCTTTCGTTTTGGGGGTTAGGGTTATCTCTAGCCTCATGTTTTACAGGTGATTACTTGTAGCTTGGATTTTGGATGCTTGAGTTAAAGTGGTGATATGGGTTATGTATTGTTGTAAAAGAAATTGTTGTAAAGAAAAAAATTTGTAATTCAAGGTGTATTGTATGTCACTGTGTTATGTAAAGATTAATGTAATGAAAGTTGAAAAAAAAAATTATTAGTATTTGGCCGTGTTTAATATTACATTTGAAGTTGATGCTAGGAATTGTGCCACGTATTTCTGAGATATCATATTGGAAATTCAGGGCGCTACAGGATTGCTGATGAACTCCCTCGCTCGAGGCTGAAAAAGCACAAGGCGTCTAAATCGGGCCCCAGATCCAGTAGCCAAGTGGTTACAGAAGTGGTGAGGGGCGACCTCCCATTCGTCGCTCCAACGACCGAGGAGATCGTGGGTAAGGAGGGGCTTTGGACATGGGCCCCTGACTGGGCCGTTAAGGTCGGGGACACTTTGTCAGATGGAGTCGTGGCCATCGAGATGGTCGAGAAACTCGCTCCACCTCGGGACCGGAAGGTCCGGGAGTGTGACACCATCGAGTCCAGCTATATGAAGTAGGCTCAGGCCAACGTGTAAGTAACCTTCATTTGGCAATGATTCTTTTGTAGCTTGTTGGTTGTGTTATAGCCTAAGTCTGGTTCCCTCGGTTATAGGCCTGCGTGGAGGGTGCTCAGCTGATGAAGCTGCAAGAGCAGGAGCTGAGGAAGGAGGTGAGAAACGCTCAGCGCTATGAGCGAGAGATGAAAGATCTCAAAATAGCGCAGCTGGCGCTTGAGGGACAAAACCAGGCCCTTCGGGCCGAGCTAGCGAACCAGGCCGACGCCCACATGAAGCAGATGGTCGAGCTGCAGAAAAAGGCTGACCGGCAGTTGAAGAAGATGAAGTTGGTCGGGATGGATAAGGTCATCTAGGCCCATGACGAAGTCTACACCTTGGAGATGCGGCATGTTAAGTACCACCACTCAGAGTTGGACCTGAGCAACTTCCATTATGACATGGAGGTGCCCAAACACCCCCCGACTCCCAGGGGTGGTGGCGATGACGATGCTATGGGGGGCGACCCCAACGTTGAGCTTCCGGCCGAGGAAGAGTTTGGACCGCAGTAGTACTTGAAATTTTCTTTTCCTCCCCTTATTTTTGTTTGCATATTTGTAATCGTCGTACGTGGACTGGCCACCGCATTTTTGTGAACTCACTTTTTGAGCAATGAAAATAGTTTTGACCGAACCTCTTGACTTAAACGAATTATGGATTTTGGACTTGATTTTTAGCCAAGTGTAACGACTCGGAGTAATATTTCCATGTTCGCTTGCAAGATAGATGCAACCTCGAGGGTAGACCTCGACCGTGCTGAGATAAGCCGGTTGAGGGGTAAGATCTCGGCCCTGGAGTCTGCTCTGACCCAATGCCATAAGGAGGCTCGCAACCGAGAGGCTGCCATCCAATACTTTATGGACAAGTCGAAGGGACTTAGCCTGGAGCTGGCGTGTTTCAAGAAGGTGATAGCCGACTGTGATGGGGACAGTACAGGAGTCATGTTTTCGATGGCTAGTGTTTCTGCTCGACGGCCGTCGTCTGAATCTTTTCTTCGCAAGGTCAGTGTGGAGAAGGAGTTGGAGGTGCAACGGTATAAGATAATGCTCGCAATGTCCGGGTCCCTATCTGTTTCCTTTGGGGGTGCTCATCCTTCAACCGGAGCTTCGTTGCCGACCCCAAGGATTGGGCCAGCAAAGCCTTGCGATGCGCAAAGCTCGATCGTAGGTGTGTCTACCTTGACGATACCGGGTGATCCGGCAAAGGACCCAACTCGCTTGGCTGGCCTTGAACTTGTTTGTACCAAACCCTGCGGCTCCGATACCGAAGCCCTAGGCTGAGTTTGAACAATGTAATAACGTCTTCCTTTGTAACGATGCATTTTCTTCAGTTTAAATAATAATGAGAATACTATTGTATTGCTTTGACTGGTTCTTTTGCCGTGTGCTTACTTCCGATCTTCGAGGATAGGTCCTCAGTGTCAGGGCCGAGGGAGGGGTTCGAGCCAAAAGGTGATGACGAGAGTGAGGGATCCTGAAAGCCTGGTAATGGAGAATGCTTCGTCTTCCAATGTCATTAATGGCTATCAAAAATTTTGACTTCCCATGTCATAAATGCGCATCACTTTAGGGCTATATAACCGTCACCCCCTCATCAGATTTTTCTCACTTCACGTGAGTTCTCGTCACTGATGGCTCTCCTGCCACCCTCTAACAATTGGGGGTAACGGCGATGAGTGCTGTTTTATTCTCAGTTTCCAGCATGTGAAAGGTGGGTCGACCTCGGTGTGCGGGGATCGGGGCACTTGCCGAAGGCGAGTGCCCTAAATGAAACTGTTGTTCGAGAGTCCTGTGACCAGTAGCTTTCCTGCCACCCTAGGAAAGTTAGGGGTAGTACCGATGAAGGCTGCCCTACCCCTAGCTGTCGGCGAATGAAAAACGTGTCGACTCGTTGTCCAGGTCTCAGTGGTTCTCTCCGTTGGCGAGAGCTGTAAATCTAATTGAAAATTTCGAGTAAGCGAATAGCTGAAGTTCAAGTCGATGGTTTAGCACTTGATTGTTTGACGAAACCCTCATGGGTGTTTGAAATCCAAGCCAAGCGACGAGTTTTTTAGGGGTTGAAGAACCTCTCGTAGGTGAGTATGAGCCGAAGGCTAGGAGTTTAGGGATTGAGAAATCCCTCACAGGTGTTCAAAGTCCAAGCCGAGCGACGAGGATGTGAGGGGTTGAAGAACCCCTCATAGGTGAGTCCGAGCCGAGGGCTAGGAGTTGAGGGATTGAGAAATCCCTCACAGGTGTTCGAAGTCCAAGCCGAGCAGCGAGGATGTGAGGGGTTGAAGAACCCCTCATAGGCGAGTCCGAGCCGAGGGTTAGGAGTTGAGGTATTGAGAAATCCCTCATAGGTGTTCGAAGTCCAAGCCGAGCGGCAAGGACGTGAGGGGTTGAAGAACCCCTCGTAAGCGAGTTTAAGCCAAGGGCTAGGAGTTGAGGGATTGAGAAATCCCTCATAGGTGTTCGAAGTCCAAGCCGAGCGACAAGGATATGAAGGGTTGAAGAACCCCTCGTACGTGAGTCCGAGCCGAGGGCTAGGAGTTTAGGGATTGAGAAATCCCTCATAGGTGTTCGAAGTACAAGCCGAGCAGCGAGGACGTGAGGGGTTGAAGAACCCCTCGTAGGCGATTCTGATCCGAGGGCTAGGAGTTAAAGGATTGAGAAATCCCTCATAGGTGTTCGAAGTCCAAGCTGAGTGGTGAAGACGTGAGGGGTTTGAAGAACCCCTCGTAGCTGAGTCCGAGCCGAGGTCTAGGAGTTGAGGGATTGAGAAATCCCTCACAGGTGTTCGAAGTCCAAGCCGAGTAGAGAGGACTTAAGGGGTTCAAGAACCCCTCGTTGGTGTTCGAAGTCCATGCCGGGCGGCGATGATGTGGGTGACTGAGAAGTTGACATTTTCGATTTGTTAAACAAAAATCTCCCACTTTTATACCATGTCTGTTTGTTTACAAGAAAATTGGCGCGTAGCGCCTATTACAATGGTGGACTCTCCCTTACTTTCCCTCCTGAAACTTGATGAGGTGTTCCGTGTTCCAGGGCCTTTTAACCATCCTCCCTCCAGGTCTTCGAGGCGGTACGTATCGGGACGTAACACTTGGGAGACGTTATACGGGTCTTCCCAACTGGGGGTGAGCTTCCCTCTGGCTGTGGGCTGGGAGATTCCTAGCTTTCGGAGTACAAGGTCCCCCTCCTTGATGTCGGTCGGGCAGACTTTTTGTTGTAAAGACTCTCAACTCGTTGCTGATATATGGCCCGTCGGATGGTGGATCTTTCCCGTACCTCATCAGTGAGGTCTAAGTTCGCCCTGAGGTCACTTGAGTTTGATTCCTCATCGAAGCCCATGTACCTCAGCGATGGGAGGCCAACTTCCAGAGGGATGATCGTCTCGGTCCCGTATGCCAGATTGAACGGGGACTCGCCGGTAGGAATTCTCTTGGTAGTCCGGTGTGACCAGAGGACGCTTGATAACTGTTCGACCCATAAACCCTTGGGGGATTGGTCTAGCCGCTTTTTAACACCGTCAAGAATTTGGCGATTGGTGTTTTCTGCTTGGCCGTTCGATTGGGGTGAGAGATTGACGAGAAGCGTTGCTGAATGCCGCTTCACAAAACTTCGGAAAAATTTTGCTGACGAAGGTTCAATTATCGGTGAGTAGCACGCGAGGGATCCCGAACCGACAGATAATGTGCTTCCAGAAGAATTGTTAGGCTTGATGCTCCGTTATTGCGGCCAGGGGTTCCGCCTCGACCCACTTTGTAAAGTAGTTGGCGGCCACGATGAGGAATCCCATTTGGCCGATAGCCTGTGGAAAAGGACTGACAAGGTCCATCCCCGACATGGCAAATGGGGTAGGGCTGGTAAGCGACTACAGCTCGGCTTGGGGCGAGCGTCTAATGGGAGAAAACCGTTGGCAGGGGCTGCACCCTCTTACGAGGTCCTGAGCATCTTGTAGCATAGTAGGCCATTAGTAGCCGTGGTTGAAGGCTTTTCAGGCCAGCAACCTACTGGCCATGTGGCATCCCCCAATCCCTTCGTGTAGATCTTCTTGGGCGTACTTAGCCTCGTCTGGTGTCAGACAGCAGAGATAGGGTCTCCCGTTAGACTTGGTGTAGGAGCGCTTGAAGAGTACGTCCCCAATTAAGGTGAACCTTTCTGACCAGATCCTTGTAGTTCGTGTCGCGGCACGGTCCTGTGGTAGCTCACCGTTGGTCAGGAATTTTTGTATGTGTAACCCCCGTTCCCGTAAATACGTATTTCCCAAATATTTTCTGTATTTCGATTATTATTTGTTAAAATTGTTTTGAATCTTCTATTAAAATCTTTTCTAAACGAAAATTATGTTATTTGAAATAATAGTGTATTTTAACTCCACTTTCCATTTTTGATCGACTATATATATTCTTGTTGGATTATTCTAATATAAAATTGATAAGCCAAATTCTTTTTTTTTTTTTGTATAATGTTATTATTACTATTATTATTATTATTATTTCTATTGTTATTATTATTTTTATTATTAATATGTGTTGTTACTTGTATTATTATTATTATTATTATTATTATTATTATTATTATTATTATTATTATTTTGTTTAAGTCCATTATTTTTTATTTATATTATATTATTTAATTATTTAAATTGAAGCACATCGTCTAAAGCCCAAATTTAATATTCATTTTTTGCATTATTTATTATCTATAACATGAGCCCAACCCAAGCCCATCTCCTATTGGATTCTAACCCAATCCCACATCTTGTTAGATCCCAAACTCAAATCCAATAACCAAATTCTCCCATAATTTGTTTTGACCAGATCAACCCCATATCTCCCCGTATCCCCCTAGAATTACTCCTCACAATTCCCCATATCTCCACAATCCTCCAATTTCTTTCTCCCCGTATCTTTCTCTCTCTCTCCTCTTAACCACACACAGCCAGACTAGGGCTGTAAATCGGACCGGACGGGACCGGACATTCATATGTTCATGCTCGAACCAAAATTTTACTCGGACCGGCTTATGTCCGGCTCGGTCCATGTCGGACAAAATTTTTATAGTCCGGACTCGGTTCGGTAAAACATCGGACCACAATAATACTCGGACGGACTTATGTCTGACTCGAGCTCGGTAAAACATCGGACCTAATAAATTGTTCATGTTTGGTTCGTATAACAGTTCGGAAGGTCCACGGTCAAGCCATTTCTCGAGCCGGACTCGGACGGACGACGGACCGTCCTGTTCATTTTACACCGCTAAGCCAGACCCTTCAACCCCCATTACTGTTCACACCCCAACCCTTCACCCTCCACTGTGCAAGCCCCAGAGCTCTTCACCTTCCCTGACCTCTCACATCCTGCAGCATCCCCATCGCCATCCCAACACCTTCGTCGACTGAAGCAACCTCGCCGCCCTGTGCCCCCGCTGCCACGTCGTCGCTGGCGGTCGAACCCCTTCGACCCCGACTGCTCGTCTCCTACCTCCCGCCTACCCCACCGTCTCCTTCGAGCCACCGATGTTGCACCCGTCACTCCTTGACCTCCTCCCCCACTCGAAGGATCTCGAGCACCCCCGCCTGAGACCACCGACGACCTCCATCTTCTTCCTCCGCTCGACCTCCTCGTCGCATCGACTGTGCCCTCATCGACCGCGACCCTCATCGCGTCCCCGTCGAAGCCCCCAATAACCATGTCAACCTCCTAGTCTACCTCCCTCACCATCCCTGCCTTGAGCGTCGCCGTCGATGTCGCCTCCCCAGTCGCAACTGCCCCTGCCTCCGACCATAGCTGCACCCAAGCTTCTCTGTTCTTGGGTTCAGCCAACAGTGCCTGATCAAGCTCAGTGTTGTGCAATCTAGTTATCTCAATTAACAAATCAACTAGACATAAATTAAAAAATCTCGCAAGTGTACGAATCGTTTATAGAAGCATAGTGACGAGCAAGGGTCGATCCCACAGAGATTGTAGAAATTAACTTACTAACCAATAAAATATAAATAAGAATCTTAAAGTGTTGTTCTAAAGAAAGTAAAAGATTACAAACTATATCAAGTAGTCCTGAATCACAAATATATATTAAGTAGTTGGGTTTTGATTTCCACCTATAGTCAATAATGCCAAGTCACCTTCTTCTCTATTCTAATTACTCATGTTCGTTCCTTTAAGGGCATGGTATCTACTCCTTAAAGTTAATGTTTCCCTAAGCCAAGAATTAGGCATGGTATCTACTCTAATTCGTTTCTTTCCTTAAGTATTTAGCATGGTATCTACTAAGTTGCACTTAAAGAAAACATAAGAACAATGGAAACGAACAAACACTCGAAGTTCTAGAAATTGGTATCAGATCTAGATCCTTCAAGTTGATTAAACCAAGAACCCCTAAAGATTCCTGTGTTACAAGTTATGAGCACGAGATACGGGTCGTCTCTATACTCATATAACAGATTCAGATTTATAATATACAGACTTGATAATCTCAGGTTCTGTATGGCAGTCGACTTGCTGTCACTCTCAGTCGACTGCTCCTAGAACTTCTGAACAAGTTTGTATATTATGAAGCTATACCAATACTCTCAGGTTTAATCAATAAGTAACAGAATAGCATTCAGAAGAATCTAAGTATTACATAACTACGGTTTCAATCTACCCAACTATGAAATTAGTTCCACATAATAAAACTTTTATTGACTAACAGTTTTGAATACATGATGAAAATAAAAACTAGAAAGAGAAGAAATAAACTGATGATGTTTGATCTGAAAAGTCGACTGCTGTCACTCAGTCGACTGGTGTGATGCTTCAGTGTACTCGATCTCCTTCTTCTTCGATGCTGATAGAATAATCCTCTTGGTTGATGATTTGATGATTCAGAAATTCCGTGATTTTGGTCCTCTCCTCGAATAACGCCTCTTGGTTGATATTTATAGAACACGGGAAGAGAATTAGGTTTTGCACTTTTTCCAAAAAAAATCCTCTTCTTTTATTTATTTCCTTCCTTATTTGATCGGCGTTTTATTTCTTTCTCTTTTCTTCTTTTCTTCCTTTTCTGCTAACCACGTGCTCTTGCCAATCCCCGGTCTCTAGCTTTGATTTTGGATAAGTTGTTATTCGCAGATAACCTGGATTTGGATAACTTAATTTTGATTTAGATTTAGATGAGGGTGAATCGTCAATTATCTTATCTTTTCACTCTGCTGGATGCAGCCGACTGGTGTTGGGGTAAGTCGACTGTGCCGAGCAGCTTCAGCCTCTCTGTCCAGTCGACTGTTGAAGAACCAGTCGACTGTTGCTCTGCAGTTCCCTGTATATCATCCTCTCAGTCTGTATTAGTCTGGAATCTGCTTCGTTTTGCTGCTTTTGGTTGTTTCCTATGGAAAAGAGAAAAGAAGAGTAAAATAACACATATAGAGCATTTAAATGTCTAATTGTACTAAGATTATTGCTCCTAAATGTGAATATTATTGGGTTCATCACATACCCCCAAACTTAGCTTTTGCTTGTCCTCAAGCAAAAAGTAAAATTATGAACATGGGAAAAATACTAGTCTCAACCCATCACACCAAGGATTCTCATCATGCCAGCATCAAAATTACAATTAAAAATATAAACAATTGCGAATAAAGTAAAAACAAGCATACCCACTTTCTCCAGTGCAATTGTCTATTCGTAGCTCCAAACCCAATCATATTTGTCATGTAATTAATTATAGTTATAGTATGTAACACTCCATCTGTGATTATCCCTTTTCTCTACTACAAACCGAGTAGCAAACTAGAGTTTTTTTTTATTTTTTTATTTTTAATTTAGTTAGTCTCTTCTTTAAGTCGTCACTTGCCTTTTGACACGAGTGCAAGACATTTGTGATGAATCCACCCGGTTACTCAACAAGTCACGAACTTTAAGTGCTTTGCATACTCATATTTCAAGTTGCCGTTTGACGTAAAGGTAAACATTGGTGATGAATACCCCTAGTTACTAAGCAGCTCAAAACATTGGAGTAGATTGACTTTATTCATATATATATATTCTTTTCGTTTTTACTCTATTTACTTAAACTCTGTTTAGGACTAGATCAAAGAGGATAATCACTAGAAAAAGCATCACATTTGTTTTTTATGTATAATCGCATGACTCTTATAATTTTGTAAGGAATTATGAAACTCAACAATCCTAATGTAAATAAGTATACTTACTCTTACTTTATAAGAAATTGTTTATCCCGAAAAAAATCAAAAAAAAACTCCAAATAACTACCCCCAAACTTAGATGGAACATTGTCCTCAATGTTCGCACAAAAACTTAAAATAGGCATGTGTTACCACCCAGTTTGAAGGAAAGAAAATAAAGTAAAGAAATAAAGAAATGATTAAAGAAATAAATAAATAGAGAGTGTAAGTACTCCCCTAAAAAATTGGGTTGCCTCCCAATAGGCGCTGTGTTTCCTGTCTTCAGCTAGACTTGATGAGTTCATGCAATGTATTGAATGGTTTGAAGATTCACATCTTCCTCGTGCTGCTCTAAACTCATCTCAATGTACGGCTTCGCCCTATGCTCGTTCACCTTGAATGTTTGATTTTTCTCTTTGCTATGAACTTCCAATGCTCCATGTGGAAAGACTTTTGTAACAATGTATGGGCCATACCATCGTGACATAAGCTTGCCTAGAAAGAGTCTTAATCTTGAGTTGTATATCAATACCTTCTGTCCTTCATAAAACTCCTTCCTTGCTAGCTGTTTATCATGGTATATCTTGGTCCTTTCTTTGTACAATTTTGCATTTTCATATGCATCGTGCCTCAATTCTTCAAGCTCGTTCAGTTGCAATCTTCTTTTGTCGCCTGCTTGTTTCATATCAAAATTGAATCTTTTAATGGCCCAATAGGCTTTGTGTTCCAACTCCACTGGCAGATGACAGGCTTTTCCAAAAACCAGACGGTATGGTGACATGCCGATGGGTGTCTTATATGCCGTTCGGTAGGCCCATAATGCATCATTCAAGCGTAGCGACCAATCCTTTCTCCTTGTATTTACTGTCTTTTCCAAAATGCTCTTGATCTCTCTGTTGCTAATCTCCACCTGCCCACTGGTTTGAGGATGATATGGAGTACCCACTCTATGTGTAATCCCATATTTCTTCATCAAAGAAGCAAATGGAAAATTATTGAAGTGACTCCCTCCATCACTAATTATTGCTCGTGGTGTACCAAACCTAGTGAAGATGTTCTCCTGCAAAACTTGAGAACAACTTTGTGATCATTAGTTTTTTAGGGGACAGCCTCGACCCATTTAGACACATAATCCACACCTACAAGAATATATAAATAACCAAATGAGTTAGGAAAGGGACCCATGAAGTCGATTCCCCAAACATCAAAAAGCTCGATTACTTGGATGTTTTGCAGTGGCATTTGATTTCTAGAAGAGATGTTGCCTGTCCTTTGGCATTTGTCACAAGTCCTGCAAAAAGAAAAAGCATCTTTGAATACATTAGGCCAATAAAAACCTGATTGTAATACCTTAAGTGCTGTTCTTTTTGGTCCAAAGTGTCCTCCACATGCATATTGATGGCAATATTGTAGAATACTCATTTGCTCTTCTTCTGCCACACATCTTCTTATAATTTGATCAGGGCAGAATTTGAACAAATAAGGATCATCCCAATAATAGTGCTTGCACATGGCCACCAGTCTCTTTCTTTCCTGATTTGTCATACCTGGAGGGAAAACATGAGCAGTGAGATAATTTACAATATCTGCAAACCATGGAAGTTGTATATTTATTTCAAATAAATTTTCATCTGGGAAATTTTCATTAAGTGGAGGCACAATTCTTTCTTCCTCATGCAGTAATCTGGACATGTGATCTGCTACAACATTGTCACTTCCTTTCTTGTCTCTAATCTCAAGGTCGAATTCTTGAAGCAATAGCACCCATCTGATCAACCTAGGCTTAGCATCCTTTTTAGCAAACAAATATCTCAAAGCAGCATGGTCAGTGAAAACAATGACTTTAGAACCAATCAAATATGATCTAAACTTCTCTACAGCAAAAATGACAGCTAACATTTCTTTTTCAGTAGTAGAATAATTAAGCTGTGCATCATTTAAAGTTCGAGAAGTATAGTAAATAACATGGGGTACCTTATTGATTCTCTGACCTAAAACAGCTCCCAAAGCATAATCACTTGCATCACACATAATCTCGAAAGGATGGTTCCAATCTGGTGCCATGACAATAGGTGCAGAAATGAGAAGATTCTTCAATGTAATAAAAGCATTTGTGCACTCTTCTGTCCATGCAAACTCAACGTCCTTAGCCAACACTTCACAAAGGGGTCTGGAGATTTTTGAGAAATCTTTTATAAATCTTCTATAGAACCCTGCATGTCCAAGAAAACTCCTAACACCCTTGACTGTAGTAGGAGGGGGTAGCTTTGATATGATGTCAAATTTTTCCTTGTCCACCTCTATGCCTCTTTTTGACACCACATGTCCCAAGACAATACCTTGTTGTACCATAAAATGGCACTTTTCCCAATTCAGCACTAAATTGCATTCTTCACATCTCTTAAGTACAAGCTGCAAATGGTTAAGGCATTCATCAAAATAAGATCCAAAAACACTAAAATCATCCATAAATACCTCGATGAACCTTTCCACCATGTCTGAAAATATACTCATCATGCATCTCTGAAATATAGCTGGTGCATTGCACAATCCAAAGGGCATCATCCTGTATGCAAAAGTACCAAAAGGACATGTAAAAGTGGTTTTTTCTTGATCTTCTGGAGCAATAGCAATTTGATTATAGCCACTATAACCATCTAAAAAACAATAATGACTATATCCTGCTAATCTTTCTAACATTTGATCAATAAAAGGAAGAGGGAAGTGATCTTTTCTGGTTTCGTTATTCAGCTTCCTGTAGTCAATGCATACCCTCCATCCTGTGGTCACTCTCGTAGGGATAAGTTCATTCTCTTCATTCTTTACCACTGTGACTCCACTCTTCTTAGGTACCACATGTATAGGACTCACCCATTTGCTATCTGAGATCGGGTAGATGATGCCAACATCTAGTAGCTTCAAGACCTCTATTCTTACCACTTCCTTCATGTGTGGATTAAGCCTTCTCTGTGCTTCCCTGCTAGGTTTTGCATTGTCTTCAAGAAGTATTTTATGCATGCATTTGGATGGACTTATTCCCTTGATGTCTGCAATGGTTCACCCTATTGCACCTTTGTGTTCTCGCAGTACCCTCAGCAGCTTATCTTCTTCCTGTGCACTCAAATTTGCAGCAACTATCACTGGTAGCGTCTGGTTCTCACCCAAATATGCGTGCTTCAGATATTCAGGCAGCGGCTTAAGCTCCACGTCTGGTATCCTGGTAGCAGTCGAGACAGTTGACTTGTTCCGTTCTCCAGTCGACTGGTCTGAGGAAACACAAGTGTTATCAGACACAAAATTTTCAAATGCAGGTGCAAGCTTACCTGAATATGACTTTGGAGTTTCAAGGTGATGTACTGTCTCTGCAATCCTGCAGTCATCGTATTCCTATTCAACATGAGATAATGTTAGAGACTGTGTAATTGCGGCTTGTAGTGGTTCAATGCTATGTACCTGAAATGTTTGATCAACAATCTCCTGTACCACATCAACATTATAGCATTCATGGTCATCATGTGATAATTTTAGTGTATCAAACATTTTAAATTCAACATTTTCTCCATTTATTTTCATACTTATAGTACCCTTTTTAACACAAATTTTTATATCAGCCGTACTCATAAAGGGCCTACCTAAAATGATCGGTAAAGAAGATGGCATTGAAGAGTCCTCCATGTCTAACACAACAAAATCTGCAGGCAAAATGAAATCATTTACCTGAACTAGGACATCTTCCAAAATACCTCTAGGTCTTTTGATGCTGCGATCAGCCAACTGCAAAGTGATGGATGTTGGTTTGAGTTCCCCCAATCCTAGCTTTTCGTAAACAGAGTATGGAAGAAGATTGATGCTTGCCTCCAAGTCTAGCAGT
This sequence comes from Hemerocallis citrina, assembly GCA_017893485.1. Taxonomy (NCBI): domain Eukaryota; kingdom Viridiplantae; phylum Streptophyta; class Magnoliopsida; order Asparagales; family Asphodelaceae; genus Hemerocallis; species Hemerocallis citrina. The sequence continues at coordinate 118,520,543 of CM030362.1, forward strand.
GCCTTTTCAAAGAAGTGCTCACCAACCTTGCAGGGAATGCTAAAACTACCTGGGTCCTTCAATTTAGGAGGTAATTTCCTTAACAAAACAGCGCTCACTTCCTCTGTCAAAGCCACATCCTCCCTAACCTGAAATATTCTTTTGTGAGTACAACATTCTTTCAAAAATTTGGCATAAGAAGGAATTTGTTTAATAGCATCAAGTAGGGGGATATTAATTTCTACCTTTCTGAGAGTTTCAAAGATATCAAATAAATGTTGTTCTTTCTTTTGCTTGACTAACCTTTGAGAAAATGGTGGCAAAACTGTCCTTTCTTTTTCACTTACCTTGTTGGAACCCAAAACTTTTGATAGTTGTGTATCTGCTTCTTCTGCGTGTGTTCCAACCTTGTTGTCAATTGTCTTACCACTTCTCAGAGTTGTTACTGATTTGAGCTGTTCTTGGCCTCTAGGATTTGGTATGGTTTGTGAAGGGAGTTCTCCTGCCTTTCTTTCACTCAACTCCTTTGCGATTTGCCCGATTTGAGTTTCCAATTTCTGAATTGCCTGCCCTTGTTGGTTGCTTGTTTGATGTTGTTGTTGGAGCAATTGAAGAACGGTGGATTCAAAATCCAACTTCTTCTGTTCTTGAACTGGCCGATCAAACCCACTTCCCATCTGGAAGTTCCGTGCATGTCCTTGCGAAGATTGAGTGCCTTGATTGTTGCTCCATGAGAAATTTGGATGGTTCCTCCACCCTGGGTTGTATGTGTTCGAGAATGGGTTGTTCTTTGGTGGAAACACTCCTTGTCCCACATAGTTTGCATGCTCCTGATCTGTGAAAGTAGACATGGGACATGTGTCAGTTGTATGATCACAATGAGAACAAATTGCACAAATTTCTTTTGTTAGATTTTTCACATTGCCCATTGTTGTCATTGCATTAACAAGCATATCAATTTTTTTATTCATGTTTACCATTTCTAATTGTATGTTATTACTACCAGAAATTTCGTAAACTCCCTGTTTTTTAGAAATGCCTCTTCCCCTTGTTGAGAATTGCTGTGAGTTCTCGCTGAGTTCTTCAAATAATTCGATGGCCTCCTCACCACTTTTCCTCATCAAGATCCCGTTGCAAGCTGAATCCACAATTGCCTTGTTAGTATCATTTAAACCCTCATGAAATGCTTGTACCTGATCATCTTTAGGCATGTTGTGCGTAGGACACTTGAGAAGCTTGTTCTTGAAGTCCTTCCATGCTTCAAAGAATAAATCTCCATCTTTTTGTTGGAAAAGTTGAATCTCCCTTTTTAGTTGTTTGGTTTTCTGGGCTGGAAAGAATTCTTTCAAGAATTTTGTTGCCAATTGCTCCCATGAATTAATTGATCCTGGTTCCAAAGAATTATACCACAATTTAGCATTAAGTTTTAAAGAGAATGGAAACAAGATTAACCTGATTTGTTCAGGGGTAAGCCCTTGGACGCTTTGTGTTCTGCAAAGATCAAAGAAGTCTTGCAGATGGAGGTGAGGCTCCTCGTCTGGTTTGCCACTAAAGTGGGGAACTATGCTAAGTAATTGGGGAGATAGATGCATATTCCCTGTGACATTAGGTTGATAAGCAATGCAGGAAGGTTGCTCAGTATTCTTAGGCATGAATTTATCCTGCATTGGTACTCGATTTGGTACTTCCTCAGCCATTGTTGCTCGTGAATTGGGTCTCTGTGCAGTCGCCTGGTTCCTTGTAGCAGTCGACTGGTTAGTTGCAGACAGCCGACCTAGTCTGTGCAGAGTGCGTTCTGTTTTCGCGTCAATAGGTAGTAGCTCTGGACGAAGTGATCGCCTTCCGTGCATCCACCAGAATCCTTTAACCTAAAAGAAAAATATTTATTAATAAAGAAAAGAAAAATAAAAACTATTTTACTGATTTGTAAGTTAAAATTCTAAACAATCTCCGGCAGCGGCGCCAAAAACTTGTTGTGCAATCTAGTTATCTCAATTAACAAATCAACTAGACACAAATTAAAAAAACCTCGCAAGTGTACGAATCGTTTATAGAAGCGTAGTGACGAGCAAGGGTCGATCCCACAGAGATTGTAGAAATTAACTTACTAACCAATAAAATATAAATAAGAATCTTAAAGTGTTGTTCTAAAGAAAGTAAAAGATTACAAACTATATCAAGTAGTCCTGAATCACAAATATCTATTAAGTAGTTGGGTTTTGATTTCCACATATAGTCAATAATGCCAAGTCACCTTCTTCTCTATTCTAATTACTCATGTTCGTTCCTTTAAGGGCATGGTATCTACTCCTTAAAGTTAATGTTTCCCTAAGCCAAGAATTAGGCATGGTATCTACTCTAATTCGTTTCTTTCCTTAAGTATTTAGCATGGTATCTACTAAGTTGCACTTAAAGAAAACATAAGAACAATGGAAACGAACAAACACTCGAAGTTCTAGAAATTGGTATCAGATCTAGATCCTTCAAGTTGATTAAACCAAGAACCCCTAAAGATTCCTGTGTTACAAGTTATGAGCACGAGATACAGGTCGTCTCTATACTCATATAACAGATTCAGATTTATAATATGCAGACTTGATAATCTCAGGTTCTGTATGGCAGTCGACTTGCTGTCACTCTCAGTCGACTGCTCTTATAACTTCTGAACAAGTTTGTATATTATGAAGCTATACCAATACTCTCAGGTTTAATCAATAAGTAACAGAATAGCATTCAGAAGAATCTAAGTATTACATAACTACGGTTTCAATCTACCCAACTATGAAATTAGTTCCACATAATAAAATTTTTATTGACTAACAGTTTCGAATACATGTTGAAAATAAAAACTAGAAAGAGAAGAAATAAACTGATGATGTTTGATCTGAAAAGTCGACTGGTGTGATGCTTCAGTGTACTCGATCTCCTTCTTCTTCGATGCTGATAGAATAATCCTCTTGGTTGATGATTTGATGATTCAGAAATTCCATGATTTTGGTCCTCTCCTCGAATAATGCCTCTTGGTTGATATTTATAGAACACGGGAAGAGAATTAGGTTTTGCACTTTTTCCAAAAAAATCCTCTTCTTTTATTTATTTCCTTCCTTATTTGATCGGCATTTTATTTCTTTCTCTTTTCTTATTTTCTTCCTTTTCTGCTAACCACGTGCTCTTGCCAATCCCTGGTCTCTAGCTTTGATTTTGGAGAAGTTGTTATTCGCAGATAACCTGGATTTGGATAACTTAATTTTGATTTGGATTTAGATGAGGGTGAATCGTCAATTATCTTATCTTTTCACTCCACTGGATGCAGTCGACTGGTGTTGGGGTAAGTCGACTGTGCCGAGCAGCTTCAGCCGCTCTGTCCAGTCGACTGTTGAAGAACCAGTCGACTGTTGCTCTGCAGTTCCCTGTATATCATCCTCTCAGTCTGTATTAGTCTGGAATCTGCTTCGTTTTGCTGCTTTTGGTTGTTTCCTATGGAAAAGAGAAAAGAAGAGTAAAATAACACATATAGAGCATTTAAATGTCTAATTGCACTAAGATTATTGCTCTTAAATGTGAATATTATTGGGTTCATCACTCAGCCGTCCGATCCACTATTTGATCATCACGATCATGATCACCATCAATGGGGATTCTTGATCCTTTGATCTTGGTCGTTGGATTTGCGTTGATCATCATCACCATCATCATCATCATCAAGATCTTGATCTCGATCGTCGGATCTCCCTTGGTCATCGCGATCATGATCATCATCTTGATCTTGATCATGATCTTCGATCTTAACCGTCCGATCATCTGATCTTGATCCTCGTCAAGATCCGTGCCCAATCGTCCATCATCGTAATCATTTGCTCGTCGCTGTGTCGCCGGGATTCTGATCCCGTTATTTTTTGCACATTCGGTTCTAATCTTCATCTAAAGGCAAGTCCACTTAAACTCATTTATTACTCTAGTTCAAGATTATTGATCTCCGCAAGTAGTTCTCTTTCGATTATCGTAATATTGCATTATGTACCTTCCATTGGGGATATCGAGGATTTACACGAGCTAACCAAAAGTATCCTTCACTTCGTGCCAAATATCCATTGATTCAATCCCAAACTTGCATGCACACACGACATGAACAAATTGACTAGAAACTTGTATATAGAAATGTATAGTGATTGAATACATGTTGATTGATTGAGATCTCGTGAATTGAATTATGACATGATAACTTGGCTTTGTGCACTATAAAAATCCATCCTAATTGCTTTACATAAATGTTAATGCATTCCATGATACAAGAACATGTAGATTATTCAATTTGACGAATGTATATGACAGCATTTTATTATTTCTTACTGCCTATTCTGTTTTGCACTGATGTTTCGACCCTGTTATAATAAGAATCAACCAAAACTATATAAAAATGAATTGTAGCTTAATGAATCTAATTTTCATAAAATCTTACGGATCTAGATTCCGATCTATGAGTTGTGAGATATTACAGTTTTAGTCACTGCTGGTTTGTATTTCCAGAATGCAAATTAGTGAAACACCAACACAACTTTCAGTTGAAACACAATGATAATAGTAGTGTAATGACATGAAACTATCCAGAAACTTAGTAGGCATGCTTATGATTCATTTTCTAATTTTTTTATATTTTTATATTGAGTTTACATCGTGATTTCACACGTAGAGTTTTGACTATAAGCTGCTGCCAGAATCCTTGAGCTGTAAAGATTAGGGTAATCGACCTAGTTATATTCAGAATCAATTGAAACTTACTAAATATGAAATGAAGCCGCAGATGTCTAGTTTATATCCCTTTTGACGGAATTGAATTTCGAATTATAGTTTGTCAGTTATTGCTGTTTTAGTACTGTTGTGTCTGCTCTTTTCAGATTCACAATTATATGTTCATTATCATGCATTGCATCATTTTGTTGCATCCTTATTGTCTCCTTGACACTATTATACACATTGCATGATCATAAATGATTTAATAAAATATTAACAAGTCGGGATAATAAGGGTTGACTTAGCAGTGGATAATCTCAGAAAATGTACTCGGTAAGGCCTTATCGTTATATTGTATTGTCATGGAAGGAGGAGTATCGATTGTGAATTATTGATCGTCAATTATTGACCGTCAATTATTGATTGTAAATTATTGTTATTGATGCCGAGTACATGCTCTGTAGATTCCACCACTATGTCTAAAACCGAACCTGTGGTATGGAACACAGTAATACGTGCATTAGATAGGAAAAGTAAAATGCTAATAACTCCAAGTTGACACTTGTACACTCGATCATGACCATTGTTTATCGACATTGTTATTGCTTTTGGATTTTGTTCTTGCTTCATTTTCCTTGATGTACCATGTTCCTTTACTCTTTGCTTTTCACTACTTGATGTCCATACTTGCTTTAAGGACATTTTTCCTACTTTAGATGATCCAACTACAGGTGCACAAGAAGAATTGCCATAAGGCATTGGTGAGCAGTTCTTCTAGGATTGGAACAAGAGCTTGTTTTGCAATAAATTACCTTCTTCCATGTTTATCTCATATTTGTATTGTTATTTTGTTGAAACTTGTATCCCGGGCTTTCTTGACCTGTATTTGTTGTTTATTTTCAGTTGTTGGTTATTATGTTAGACTACTGCATATTTTATCTCAGTATTTGTTTATGTGATTATATTTTTCTGCGTGGTTGTGATTGTCATGTTGTTGAGTTGAGACTGGTGCAGCTTATGGATGATGTTAATATCATTCGCTGGGCTTTCATCACGGACTCGTATTCCCGTATTTTGGGAAGTGGGGCGTGTCAATACGAGACCCATCCATGTCTCGGCATGACCGCTGGAGGCAAGGCAGAGGACTTTAGGTTCTTCGATGCTGGATTTAAGGAGGACCTCGACTTGGACAGTGCAATCTAGTCCTTCGAGGAATGATGACACGATCTTAGACAAGGAGTCGATGTGACAGTTTTGTTCTCTTGGGATCCGCCGGACCTCCGCCTGCTCGAAGAGCTACAGGAGCTGCTTCGCGCGGCTAAGTACTGGGTCATCCTAAGGTCGTAAGCTTCATACTCCCCAGTGATCTGATTGATCACGAGCTGGGAGTCACTGAAGATCCATATTTGCCTTGCCCCTGCCTGGTAGGCCAGTCTAAGTCCAGCGATCAGAGCTTCATATTCCGCCTCATTGTTTGTGGCCGGGAATTTAAGTCAAAGAGAATACTGGAGGACAAAGTCGTCGGGGCCCCGAAGGATGACGCCAACTCTGCTCCCTTCCTCGCATGACGAGCCGTCCACATAGACGTCCCATACCGGGGCGTCTTACCAGATTTCTGGGGACTCGGGGATGGTGCATTCTGTAATGAACTCAGCGAGAGCTTGGCCTTTGATGGCTGTCCGAGGATGGTAGCTGATGTCGTGTTGACTGAGCTCGATCAATCATTTGATTAAGCGGCCAAAGTTTTTGGGCTTGTCGAGGACCATTTTGAGGAGCTGGTCCATAAGGACACGGACGGAGTGGGCCTGGAAGTAGGGTCGGGGTTTTCCGCACGGCCATTGCCAATGCATAGGCAAACTTTTCCGACCTGGGGAACTGGATCTCAGCATCGTGCAGGACCTTGTTCACATAATATAGGGGCTTCTATACTCCGTCCTCCTCCCTAACCAGAACAGTGCTGAGCGCGTGTTCTGTGGCGGCCAGGTAGAGGAAGAAGGGTTTTCCCGGTTCTGACTTGCTGAGGAGCGGGGGATTGGCAAGGTAGGCTTTAAGCTGTTCAAAAGCCTCTTGCTGGGAGGTTTCCCATTCGAAGCTTTTCAACCCCCGGAGGGCCTTGAAGAATGGGAGCAACTTCTCTCCAGACTTGGAGAGGAAGTGGCTGATGGCCACCAGTCGTCCCGTGAGCCTCTGAACTACTTTGACATTTCTCGGTGGTGCCATGTCCAGTATGGCCTGGATCTTTTCTGGGTTCGCCTCGATTCTGCATTGGCTCACCACAAATCTGAGAAATCTCCCGGAAGAGACGCCGAAGGCGCATTTAGAGAGGTTGAGCCTCATGTTGTGAGATCACAGGACCCCAAAAGCTTCTTCGAGGTCACCAACATGATCTTGGCCTCAGTGACTTTTGACAAGCATATAGTCAACATACACTTCCATGTTTCGGCCAATTAGGTCCTTGAAGACCCGATTGACGAGCCTCTGATATGTGGCACCGGCATTCTTCAGCCCGAAAGGCATGACCCGGTAACAGTAGAGACCTTGGTCAGTCACGAAGGCGGTCTTCGATATGTTCGGAGGGAACATTCTTATCTGGTCGTATCCTGAGAAGGCATCCATGAAGCTCAGCAACTCGTGCCCCGAGGTTGCATCTATGAGAGCGTCGATGTTCGGGAGAGGGAACGGATCTTTCGGACAGGCCTTGTTGAGGTCCGTGAAGTCTATGCAGATCATCAATTTCCCGCTCGTTTTTTTGACCATCACCACATTGGCCAGCCACTCCGGGTAGCTGACTTCCTGGATAAACCATGCCGAGAGGAGTTTGCCTACTTCTTCCCTCACCGCCTGCTGCCTGTCGGGAGCAAAGTTGCATCACTTATGTTGCACTGGCTTCGAGTCTGAACGGATGCTCAGTCGGTGCATTATAATGTCTTCGAAAATCCCCGACATGTCGGACGACGTCCAGGCAAAGAGGTCGGAATTTCGGCAGATGCATTCAATGATTTCCAGCTTGCGGTCCCGGGCCAGAGATTGTCTTACCCGGAACCACTTGGCTATGTCTCCCTCGGAGAAAGGGACATCCTCTAGCACGTCTACGGGCTCCGAACCTAGCTCTGAAATGGAGTTCTACCACGTCAAGGGGAAAGACTCTGCCCCCTACTGCGGTCATGTAACACGAAAGTGTCGATTCCTGATTGCCTCGGACTACACCGACCCCATGATCGGTGGGAAAATTTAGCTTCAAGTGGTAGGCAGAGGGAACCACCTGGAGCGTGCAAAGGCCGGGTCTGCCAAAAATAGCATTGTAGGCTGTCTTGATGTTGACCACCATGCTTCGGTCCGAATGGTTGGGTCAGTGCCGGCCGTCACGTCAAGTGCGACAATTCCCTTAATTTGGACGGGGACGCCAGAGAACCCGTGAAGCGTGTACCCTACCGGCTTCAACCTTTCATGGGAGAGCTTGAGGCTTTCGAATGCAGCCAGAAATAGAATATTAACTGAAATCCTGTTCTCTACAAGGATACGTCGGCCCTCATGGTTCGCCATACCGAGGCTGATCACTAGAGCATACAATGGGGAAGTCGGATGCCTTCAAGATCCTCGTTGGAGAAGGTGACTGCTAACCTCTGGTCCATAAGGGAAGGATAGTTTTGGACCGAGTTCACTTCTCGAACGAAATCTTTATGGGATTTGTTCGATTCTCCCCCCAAAGGCCCTCTGTGGATGCTGTGAAGGATGGCCGATGCACCGGTACCCTCGAGCTCAGGCTGGTCTCGGGCCGCCTGCTAATCGTCCGAGGAGGAGGTGACGGCCGTGGATCCCTCTGGTCCCTGGGGGTGGTTCAAGTGAACTCCCTCAAGTGCCCCTCTGGATGAGGGCTTTGATTTCATCTTTGAGGGCGCGACAATTATCGTTCTCATGCCCATTGTCCTGATGGAAGCGACAGTAGAACCTCCGGTCCCTCTTCTTGTTGCAGTTAGGTCAGGGAGGATGTAACGTCCCAAATCCCAAATCTCTGAATTCGAGATGTTCTACAGGATCTTTTCACTTTCTTTGGTACAATTTTACAAGGAAATTCAAATTTTTCTTCATACATCAGAGTTACATCAATATTACACTTTTCTTTTGCATAGCGGAAGTAAAATACAACAATTAAATAAATGTACAACAACATGGTACAATCTTTATGCATCCATTCCTCTTTACTCATGTAATTACCTGCATACAAACTGCGGGTACGTCAGTTTATTCAACCGACGATAATTATACATGGCCATCCTCTCTATGCCAGAAACAGTATAACGAATCTCATTTCTTAACAATCACAAACTTGTTCAATATAAGCATATAAATCAAAGGGAACTCTTAAAGATGTCGTGTCGTGATTGTGCACTTAATCCTTAATGCAATTATTTAATTTACATGACACTAATGCACACTTGTTCGGATTCTATGCATCCCATACTACATAGGTCCGAGGGCAAGCCTCTTAACCGTTCTTCATTTTTATAGGGTTCCATCCCTTGCCATGACTTACTCTACTTCTGTAATTACAGTGAGTATCCTAGATGATTCTATGAGTACAAGCATGTATCCTGGCCCCTGGAGTAGAATTCTGTGCCATGTCTTGACTCATCAAGCATGCATTCTGCGGCAATTCAGCCTCCTCCCTGAACACAATCCTCTTGCAGTCACCAAAACATCCCACAAGCGTGACTAAGGTCCGATCATTCTGAGTTGTGCCCGCGCCATGTCTTGACTCATCAAGCATGCATTCTGCGGCTCACACACCCGCACCGTAAACCCTAGTTCTCATACTTATGTTTTTCTCTCACTTTCATCACCTCTTTACTATGTACTAAATATTAGAATCATGAATACAAATCAAAGCTCTAGAGTTAGCCTCTCCACCAAACCGGACTTATCATTTCATTTCAATACATGACCAACCTTGGTCTTTCAATTCTCATTTCATTTCATTCATTTCACTGCCGGAGGAGACTTAGCTACTCTTGGTTTCAATTTACAATTCACAACTTCCAATTGAGCACTTTCAGCTCATCATTCATTTAGAGTCTCACAGACTTTCTCATCATGATTATAGCCTTTAATATTCATTTTGTAGAACCCCATATTTTCAAATATTATTTTAATTATTTGAAAATGAATTTAAATGATTTTTTGGAGATTTAATTAATATTTTCTAAGAAATCAATCTTTCGTACACGTGCAAGACACGTGCAAATGACTTTTTAGAAGTTTGAAAAATTAAGATTTCTTTATGAAAAATCATTATTTATTATTTAGGATTTATGTAGTATTTTTCCAGATTTTTCTGAAATTAATTGATACTATTTGCAATTTTTGAGAAAAGAAGGACTTATTTGCAAAATTGACATTTTCAAGGGTTGGAATGCAAAAATTGGTATTTTGGACGTTTTGAGCAGTATTGGCTGAAGTTTAAAAATATATTTTCTATTAGATCCTGATTTAAAGGAGTTTTATTGAATTTACAAGAATAATGGATATATATGAAAGTTGTGTTCTTGGAAGGATTGTTTTGCAAAGTGTGGTAAAACCCTAATATTTTACCCGGCATATATAAGGGATTTTTATTCCCAGCCGTCATTGAGAGAATATTCAGATTTTGAGATTTGTTTGAGGAGCAAGAAGAGACTTTTGGATCTAGCAAGGAGAAAAGTTTTTGTGGATTTCTCTTCAAAACAAGGTGAGTGGTTTGTTTTGTTTTGCTTGTTTGTTTTGTTGTTTGATTGATGAATGACGTGAGATACTTTGTTGCACTTTGTTTGAGATCGGTATGATGTTGTTTTGTTTGTCTCGTTGTATGCATAATATGGATCTTCTTTTTGATATGGATGATGAGAACACTTGTTGATATTTGGACCATGTATGAGAAACTATCAAGATTTGTTGAGGAAATGTTGATCTATGGAATCGTATTATTGGAAGGCATGTTAAGAATTAATTATATTGTGATCGAATGATAAACATCTAAATCTTATGAATTTTAGATCAGATTTGATTAAGAGTTGAGGAAGAAGTTTTGTTGAGAAACCCTAATGGAAGATTTGTGGTTTAGATCTTGAGAAGTTGAGATTTGAGGAATTGATGGATGAGTAATGTATTCGTATTGGTGATTATTTGAGAATTATCATTGGCTTGTGTATGAACTATTGATTTAAAAACAATGAACCATGATTCTTTAGAAATCTTCAGATTGATTTTGTATCCAGACTTATTTTTGAAAACTGTAGGCCGACAGTCGACTGGCCTACCGTACAGTCGACTGGTACGACGCTACTGATTATTTTCAGTCTCTTGAGAATTGTTCGGGACAGTCGACTTAGACTGTGTCAGTCGACCGGTCTGCTGATTGTATATTTGTTTAGTCATTTCTGGACAGTCGACCTATGAATCTTTCAGTCGACTTAAATACTTAGACTATATTTTTGAGAATTATTGTGATTTGTCTCGGGGCAGTCGACTGATGACTTTCCCTAGTCGACTGATATTGCCTTAGATTATTTTTGTGAAATTCTGGAGAACCGTCCTCTGGACAGTCGACTTACCTCAGCATGAGTCGACTGGTACTGAGGAATCTGTGTGTTTGATTTGAGACATTTTGTTCAGTAATTGATTTTGAAATCTTTGTTCAGTTTTTTATATTTGTTCAGTATTTGATTTTGAGATATTTGTTCAGTATTTGATTTTGAGATATTTCTTCAGTATTTGATTGTGAGATATTCTTTAAGAATATGATTTTGAGATATTCAGTTGAGCCACTCGGTTAGTGGGATTTTGTTCAGATATTTGTTTTTGAGTCTCTAGAGGTACGTGACCCTAGTATACCGGTGTTGAGATATTTGTTGAGTTATTTGTTGGGGCCCATGGAGGCGAATTTTCAGTTAATCATATTTTTAGTCCGGTGGGGTACACCACTCTAGGAGATTTTGTTCAGTAACCCAAATTTATAAGGACAAGCATTAGTAGTGTCATGACGAATGGGAACATGAGTTATGCACCTCAGTAAGGCTTTAGATGTGAGATTTAATCTCCTGAATTATCCAAGTAGTTGACTTGAGATGTGAGATTTATCTCCTGAATTATCCAGGCAGTTAACCTGAGATGTGAGGTATATCTCCTGAATTATCCAAGTAATTATCTTGAGATGTGGGATTGAACTCCTGAATTATCAAGGTCGAGGCGACGCTTTTGTGGTATTCTTGTGATGATGAGACTGTGTTTAGATGTGGAAAGATCTCCTGAATTATCCAGGGAAATACCTGAGATGTGGGATCTATCTCCTGAATGATCAAGCATGGGCAAATTGTCATAGTTTATCTTCATCTCTTAGTAGTCATCGTTGTCAGCATTTAGTCATCATGTTTTCTTGACTTACTTTTCTGCATTTGGATTTCCTGCTTTTTCACACTTGACTTTTGGTTTTGGATATCACTTGTTGTTACATTTCTTGCTATTTCACACTTTACATCTTTGGTTACTTTTGGTTGGATACTATGTTATAAGTTCATTTATATTTGCTATTTGATTTCTATGCCACTCACACCATTTATGGCTGACCCCTTTAGTTTGGGGGTTAGGGTTCAACTCTAGCCTCACTTGTTGCAGGTTATTGCTTAGAGTTGGAGAATGGATGCTTGAGTTAGCTTTTTGGATAAATGGATTATTAAGTGTTCAGTGTTATTTTGTAAAGACCTGTTGAGTTAATTTTGAGTTGTTTAGTCTTCCGCTGTGATATGTAAAGATTTGTTGTAATAAATGTTGAAAATTCTTGTGGTGTTTGGTTGTGTTTATTGTTATATTGAAGTGGATCACTGGGAATGTGCCACGTATTTTCTATGCTATTCATCTAGAAATTCAGGGCGCTACAGAGATTGGTATCAGAGCCAGGTTCAATGGTAATAATAGACATAGTAAGAAAACCAACCTAGGTGTGGACACTAGAGAGTGAGTACCTAGGTGTGGACATCAGAGTGTGAGTATCACATAGAGTTAAAATATGATGCTTGGTTTGAAATTATGATTTGAGATATGGTTATGGTTTGGCCATGGGGCATTGATATGAGTTAGAATTATGTGTGTTACTCTAACTTTACCCTCGTATTGCAGTATTCAAAATGGTTGCACCCAGAGGTAGAAATGGTGGCAACAATGAGGACGGATCGGGTAGTTCCCGAGGAAATGGGATCGACCTAGAGGCTGAATTCGCCAAGGTGTATCAAACACTGAATACGTTGATGGCATTCAACGTGGCACAACAGCAGCAAGCTCAGCAGCAACAGAATCCGCCGCCCAATCATGGAGCTGGACATGGATTGGTGAATGCCGACCCCATCAAGCAGATCGAATCCTTTAAGAGGATGAGGCCGCCAGTCTTTGAGGGGCAAGCTGATCCAACAGCAGCAGATGATTAGATTAGGAAGATGGAGATGATCTTCGAGGTGTCAGAGACTCCAGCAGCTAGCAAGGTGAAGTTAGCTTCGATGCAGCACGAGAAAGATGCTGGTGTTTGGTGGGAATCACTGAAGAGGAATTTGGGAGATCAGCAGTTGACATGGGAAGCTTTTCTGGAGGAGTTCAGAGATCGCTTCTTTCCTCTGGATGTACAAGAGAAGAAGGCGACCGAGTTCATGAACCTTCAGCAGGGCAGCATGACTGTTCGGGAGTATGAGACGAAGTTTGCTCAACTTTCGAGGTATGCACCAGAGTTGGTCATGGACGAAGCGAAGAAGGCCAAAAAGTTTGAGCAGGGTTTGAGGCCAAATTTGAGGTCAAGGATGGTTCCGTTGGGTATCAGAAGATTTGACAAGCTGGTCAGAAGAGCAGCAATGACTGAGGAGGATATGGACCTATTTCAGAAGAAGCAGGATACTTGGAACCGGAACAAGAGGCCAGCATCAGGCCAGAGTGGGAAGGGATTCCCCGCGAAGCAGGCAAAGATTAGTGGATCGGTGCAGAAGGCGCCTGCAGCTCAGGGGGTGACCTGTTACTACTGCAAGGAGGTAGGACATTACAGGTCAGCATGTCCGAAGTTGGCAGAGCATATCTGTTCTCAGTGTGGGCAGACTGGACATTCCAAGCTCCGTTGTCCAAAATTGAAGGAAGATGGTTCGGGTGGAAGCAAAGTCCCGAAGAGGCAAGGGCGAGTATTTGCATTGACTGAGGAGGATGAGAGAAACTCGGAAGATGTAATACAGGGTATGCAGGAATTTTGATTTCTTTCATTTTTGAATCAGTGTAATGAATAAAGCTTTTATTTCAGAACAATTTAAGATTGAGTATCATTCTTATTGTAACAGGAGTTGTTTTAATAAATGGAATTAAAGCAAAGGTTTTGTTTGACACTGGTTCATCGCATACATTTGTATCGCCAAGTTTTGCAAGGATCTTAGGTTTGGAACCTAAGTTATTTCCAGGCAGGGTTTTGTCGGTGGCAACGCCGTCAGGTGAAGAGCTAGTAGAGGATCGATATTACGAGGGCTGTGATATCGAGATTGGTGGAAGGATGTTCGGCATCGACTTGATCGAACTTCAAGTGTTGGGAGTAGATGTCATTGTAGGCATCGATTGGATGGTTATATATGATGCCACAATTGATTGCAAGCAGAAGGAGGTGTTGGTGAAAGCACCAGGTGGACCTGCAGTAACTTTCCAAGGGAAGAAGAAGATCCCGAAGGTGGCTGCAATGGTATCAAAGATGGCAATCTCGGATGAAGTCAAGGGCATTCCGGTTGTTCGAAATTTCCCTCAAGTGTTCTTGGATGATTTTCCAATACCGCCGCAGAGAGATGTAGAGTTTTGCATCAATGTTCAGCCGGGAAGTGCGCCGATTTCCAAGGCTCCATACAGGATGGCACCTGTAGAGCAAGATGAAGTGAAGAAGCAGATTGAGGAGCTTTTGAGCAAAGGGCTTATCAGACCAAGTTCTTCTCCGTGGGGAGCGCCAGTGTTGTTGGTCAAGAAGAAGGATGGGTCGATGAGGATGTGCATTGACTATCGGGAGTTGAATAGGGTGACTATTCAGAACAAGTACCCACTGCCACGGATTGATGATTTGTTCGATAGGCTTCGAGGAGCAGCGGTGTTTTCGAAGATTGATCTGAGGTCAGGGTATCATCAGGTGCGAGTCAAGGAGGAAGATGTGAGTAAGACAGCGTTCAGGACTCGTCATGGACTGTATGAATTTTTGGTGATGCCATTCGGGTTGACGAATGCGCCAGCAGTTTTCATGGATATGATGAATCGGGTGTTGAGACCGTTCATTGATTCCTTCGTAGTGGTCTTCATTGATGATATCTTGGTATATTCGAAGTCGGAAGAGGATCATTCGACGCACTTGACAACAGTGTTACAGACGTTGCAGGAGCACAGTTTGTATGCTAAATTGTCGAAGTGTGAATTCTGGAAGTCTGAGGTAGCTTTCCTTGGCCATATTCTTTCTAAGGAGGGAGTGGCTACTGATCCTCAGAAAGTGGAAGCAGTGAAGGATTGGCCCAGGCCGACATCAGTGAAGGAAGTCAGAAGCTTCTTGGGATTAGCTGGGTACTACAGGAGGTTTATTCAGGGGTATTCTCAGATTGCAGTTCCGATGACAGGTTTGACCCGGAAGAATGTGGCATTTGTATGGACCGATAAGTGCGAGGAGAGTTTCCTTGAGTTAAAGGAAAGGTTGACTACTGCACCTATTTTGGCATTGCCGCAAGCTGGGAAAGATTATGATATCTACAGTGATGCATCTCTCAGAGGTTTGGGTTGTGTCTTGATGCAGGAAGGCAAGGTCATTGCTTATGGTTCGAGGCAGTTGCGTCCGCATGAGAAGAATTATCTGACGCATGATTTGGAGCTAGCAGCTATCGTATATGCCTTGAAGCTATGGAGGCATTATGTCTATGGTGAGAAGGTCAATATGTACACTGACCACAAGAGCCTGAAGTATATTTATCAGCAGAGGGATTTGAATCTTCGGCAGAGAAGGTGGTTGGAGATATTGGAAGACATTCGTCCTGAGATCAAGTATCATCCGGGCAAGGCGAATGTAGTGGCTGATGGACTTAGCACGAAGAGTAGTTTATCGAGATTGATCACTACTCGAAGGGAGTTGGCAGCAGAGATCGATCAGGCAGGTATCGAGGTGGTACTGCGAGGTTTAGGGGCATCTTTGGCTCAGTTGAGGCTGCAGCCGTCTTTGAGAGGGAAGATTGTGGAAGGCCAGAGATCGGACCCAGAGATTCAGAAGATGTTGCAGCAGGTTTCAGAAGGCAAGTTATCAGAATTTCGTGTCCAAGATGGAGTTCTTTGGATGGGTGAAAGGTTGTGTGTTCCAGATAATGCAGAGTTGAGAGAGAGTATCTTGCAGGAGGCACACAGTACATTGTTATCAGTTCATCCAGGAGGCACGAAGATGTACAGGGACATCAAACCACATTTTTGGTGGTCTAGTATGAAGCGGGATGTAGCAGATTTTGTGGCAAGGTGTCTGACTTGTCAGCAGATCAAGGCAGAGAATCAGAGACCTGGAGGTTTGTTACAGCCGTTACCCATTCCGGAGTGGAAGTGGGAGAATATCAGCATGGATTTCATCACAGGTTTGCCGAGGAGTTCGAAGGGCAATGACTCGATTTGGGTTGTTGTAGACCGATTGACTAAGTCAGCACATTTTCTAACCATGAAGATTACTTGGTCAATGGAGAAATTGGCTGAGTTGTACATTGGAGAGATTGTGAGACTTCATGGAGTTCCTGTGTCAATTGTTTCTGACAGAGATCCGAGGTTTACTTCGAGGTTTTGGAAGAGCCTACAAGCAGCTTTAGGCACTAGAACTGATTTCAGTACAACATTTCATCCGCAGACAGATGGTCAGATGGAGAGGGTGAATCGAGTGCTGGAAGATATGTTGAGAGCTTGCGTTATGGACTTCGGTGGTAGTTGGGAGAGATACTTGGCATTGGTTGAGTTTGCTTATAACAACAGTTACCATGCAAGTATAGGGATGGCACCGTATGAGGCTTTGTACGGACGGAGGTGCAGGACACCTGTATGTTGGTATGAGGTTGGCGAGAGGCAGATGTATGGTCCTGAGATCATGCAGCAGACGTCAGAGCAAATTGAGCTGATTTGCCAGAGGTTAGTTGAAGCTCAGAGTCGGCAAAAGAGTTATGCTGACACTCGACGAAGAGATTTGGAATTTGAAGTTGGGGATGCAGTTTTTCTCAAGGTTTCTCCGACCAAAGGAGTGATCAGATTCGGTAAGGGAGGCAAGTTGGCGCCGAGGTATATTGGGTCGTACAAGATCGTGGAGAGGATTGGCAAGACAGCATACAGATTGAAACTTCCTGAGGAGTTAGCGCAAGTACATGATGTGTTTCATGTGTCGCTATTAAGGAAGTATGTGGCCGATCGGAATCATCAGTTGGTAGAAGTTCCTGAAGATCTACAGGTGAACTTGAGCTACAAAGAACAGCCTGTTGAGATCGTTGATCGTAGGGAGAAAGTCCTTAGGAGCAAGGTGATACCTATGGTCAAGGTATTGTGGAGGAATCAACAGTTCGAGGAGGCTACGTGGGAACCCGAGGATCGCATGCTGAAGGAATTTCCTGAATTGTTTGTATGAGTGTATTTCTTGTATGTGATTGGGATTCTTTGGACGATTGTACTATTGACTGATATATGATGTATTCTTTTGTTTTGATTATGATGTTATGAGAAATTGTTTGGATTATATTCTATATATATATGAAACACTATTTTCTTTTGTTTGGTATGTGTTTGAACTCATTAGTCGTAGTTCTGAGGACAGAACTCTTCTAAGGAGGGAGTGATGTAGAACCCCATATTTTCAAATATTATTTTAATTATTTGAAAATGAATTTAAATGATTTTTTGGACATTTAATTAATATTTTCTAAGAAATCTATCTTTCGTACACGTGCAAGACACGTGCAAATGACTTTTTAGAAGTTTGAAAAATTAAGATTTCTTTATGAAAAATCATTATTTATTATTTAGGATTTATGTAGTATTTTTCCAGATTTTTCTGAAATTAATTGATACTATTTGCAATTTTTGAGAAAAGAAGGACTTATTTGCAAAATTGACATTTTCAAGGGTTGGAATGCAAAAATTGGTATTTTGGACGTTTTGAGCAGTATTGGCTGAAGTTTAAAAATATATTTTCTATTAGATACTGATTTAAAGGAGTTTTATTGAATTTACAAGAATAATGGATATATATGAAAGTTGTGTTCTTGGAAGGATTGTTTTGCAAAGTGTGGTAAAACCCTAATATTTTACCCGGCATATATAAGGGATTTTTATTCCCAGCCGTCATTGAGAGAATATTCAGATTTTGAGATTTGTTTGAGGAGCAAGAAGAGACTTTTGGATCTAGCAAGGAGAAGAGTTTTTGTGGATTTCTCTTCAAAACAAGGTGAGTGGTTTGTTTTGTTTTGCTTGTTTGTTTTGTTGTTTGATTGATGAATGACGTGAGATACTTTGTTGCACTTTGTTTGAGATCGGTATGATGTTGTTTTGTTTGTCTCGTTGTATGCATAATATGGATCTTCTTTTTGATATGGATGATGAGAACACTTGTTGATATTTGGACCATGTATGAGAAACTATCAAGATTTGTTGAGGAAATGTTGATCTATGGAATCGTATTATTGGAAGGCATGTTAAGAATTAATTATATTGTGATCGAATGATAAACATCTAAATCTTATGAATTTTAGATCAGATTTGATTAAGAGTTGAGGAAGAAGTTTTGTTGAGAAACCCTAATGGAAGATTTGTGGTTTAGATCTTGAGAAGTTGAGATTTGAGGAATTGATGGATGAGTAATGTATTCGTATTGGTGATTATTTGAGAATTATCATTGGCTTGTGTATGAACTATTGATTTAAAAACAATGAACCATGATTCTTTAGAAATCTTCAGATTGATTTTGTATCCAGACTTATTTTTGAAAACTGTAGGCCGACAGTCGACTGGCCTACCGTACAGTCGACTGGTACGACGCTACTGATTATTTTCAGTCTCTTGAGAATTGTTCGGGACAGTCGACTTAGACTGTGTCAGTCGACCGGTCTGCTGATTGTATATTTGTTTAGTCCTTTCTGGACAGTCGACCTATGAATCTTTCAGTCGACTTAAATACTTAGACTATATTTTTGAGAATTATTGTGATTTGTCTCGGGGCAGTCGACTGATGACTTTCCCTAGTCGACTGATATTGCCTTAGATTATTTTTGTGAAATTCTGGAGAACCGTCCTCTGGACAGTCGACTTACCTCAGCATGAGTCGACTGGTACTGAGGAATCTGTGTGTTTGATTTGAGACATTTTGTTCAGTAATTGATTTTGAAATCTTTGTTCAGTTTTTTATATTTGTTCAGTATTTGATTTTGAGATATTTGTTCAGTATTTGATTTTGAGATATTTCTTCAGTATTTGATTGTGAGATATTCTTTAAGAATATGATTTTGAGATATTCAGTTGAGCCACTCGGTTAGTGGGATTTTGTTCAGATATTTGTTTTTGAGTCTCTAGAGGTACGTGACCCTAGTATACCGGTGTTGAGATATTTGTTGAGTTATTTGTTGGGGCCCATGGAGGCGAATTTTCAGTTAATCATATTTTTAGTCCGGTGGGGTACACCACTCTAGGAGATTTTGTTCAGTAACCCAAATTTATAAGGACAGGCATTAGTAGTGTCATGACGAATGGGAACATGAGTTATGCACCTCAGTAAGGCTTTAGATGTGAGATTTAATCTCCTGAATTATCCAAGTAGTTGACTTGAGATGTGAGATTTATCTCCTGAATTATCCAGGCAGTTAACCTGAGATGTAAGGTATATCTCCTGAATTATCCAAGTAATTATCTTGAGATGTGGGATTGAACTCCTGAATTATCAAGGTCGAGGCGACGCTTTTGTGGTATTCTTGTGATGATGAGACTGTGTTTAGATGTGGGAAGATCTCCTGAATTATCCAGGGAAATACCTGAGATGTGGGATCTATCTCCTGAATGATCAAGCATGGGCAAATTGTCATAGTTTATCTTCATCTCTTAGTAGTCATCGTTGTCAGCATTTAGTCATCATGTTTTCTTGACTCACTTTTCTGCATTTGGATTTCCTGCTTTTTCACACTTGACTTTTGGTTTTGGATATCACTTGTTGTTACATTTCTTGCTATTTCACACTTTACATCTTTGGTTACTTTTGGTTGGATACTATGTTATAAGTTCATTTATATTTGCTATTTGATTTCTATGCCACTCACACCATTTATGGCTGACCCCTTTAGTTTGGGGGTTAGGGTTCAACTCTAGCCTCACTTGTTGCAGGTTATTGCTTAGAGTTGGAGAATGGATGCTTGAGTTAGCTTTTTGGATAAATGGATTATTAAGTGTTCAGTGTTATTTTGTAAAGACCTGTTGAGTTAATTTTGAGTTGTTTAGTCTTCCGTTGTGATATGTAAAGATTTGTTGAAATAAATGATGAAAATTCTTGTGGTGTTTGGTTGTGTTTATTGTTATATTGAAGTGGATCACTGGGAATGTGCCACGTATTTTCTATGCTATTCATCTAGAAATTCGGGGCGCTACACATTTAATTCTCAGTTCCCATTTATGATTCATTTTACATAAATTCACACAGTCATAAAAAGAGTTCATATAATTCGATCATAAAGTTCACAACTTCCAACAACAATAAAATGAAATCTCATACATACCAAAGTTCACTCTGTACAGTCGACTTGGAAGGACACCAGTCGACTCATACAGTCAATACAGGTTCATCATAATTACTCGGGATAGTCGACTGCTGCACACAGTCAGTCGGCTGTCACGCAACCTTTCATGTTCACAGTGTCATCCAAATGACAGTCGACTGTTCATCCATCAGTCGTCTGTTCTGGGATTCTTTAATAGTACATTTCCATGTTCAGCTCAGTCGACTGGCTACACGCACTAAGTCGACTGGTCAGTTTCTTAATTCCAAAACAGAGATTATCTTTCCAACCGTTCTCATATGCACTTTCATCACAGCATACATACATTCATATTTTATAGACACCACACTTCTTACTTGTTCAGTGACATGGTAGCATGGAATTTCAATTTACTAATATGTTCTTTTCTTTAAGGAAAACACTTTAAACATGCACTCACACTATTCATAACTTTCTTACGAAGATGAAGATGTAAACCTCAAACCATTATACTAGGTTAACATAATGGAATATCTCATTTCATGGAATTGTCGAATATTCATACTTAAATCGATGCACCAGTC
Organism: Hemerocallis citrina; assembly: GCA_017893485.1. Taxonomy (NCBI): domain Eukaryota; kingdom Viridiplantae; phylum Streptophyta; class Magnoliopsida; order Asparagales; family Asphodelaceae; genus Hemerocallis; species Hemerocallis citrina. Next base: position 118,541,592 of record CM030362.1, read on the forward strand.
GGCTGAACACCTTGTCAGTCGACTGCACCGACAGTTCTTAGTTTTGTCAATCATCGCTAGTTCTTTTCATCCATTTACCTTCCCTCCATCATATGTGTCATAGGGAAAATATAAAAATTAGTGATCACACGATTACGTCTATTTGCACATATGTTTATTCCCACATCATGAAAAATAATTGTCTCGTACCAGTCGACTGGTTCATGCGACAGTCGACTGTACCGACACTTTCGTTCTTATTATCAACAGCATGTTCAAGCAATTTCTAATACATTCAACTTACTTTTTATAACATGGTAGCAATCATAATAATCATGGTATAATTCCTACATTAGAAGTCCTGAGAAACACCCACCTTATATGAAGAAATAATCGAAATCCCGCAAAAGCTCCTCAATATAGTGAATGCCTCCTTGCTCCTTGCTCCTTGCACCTTGCTCCTTTGCTCCACACCGAGCCTTCAGAGTGCTACTCGGCCTCCACAGAAAAGCACACACACAACTCACAAATACCTCTCTTAATAAAGACAATCTTAGTGTAAAAGAGATAGGGAAATGGGAGGGGTATTTATACTAGGAAATAAGTAGAATAGAGGGCTAGGATTTATTGGGGAGTTATGAGATCAAAGGTTAGGATGCATTAGGGGGTTGAGAAACTACCCACACTTCACAAAATAACCACCCATGATCTATCCCACTACCCTACTCACATCCGGCCACAAAGGAAAGGTGCTCAATGCACGTGTATGCGAAATGCACGTGCATGCACAACCCACACTAAATAAAACTTGTACAAAGATAATAAGTTTCTTATATAAAAAGTGTTACACAAAACAAGTTGTAGGAAATAGTACAAGAGGTTTAAATTCATGGGCTAAAATTAATTGGGCCAAAATAAATATTTTTAAAAGAAAATAAGCAAATTAACATTGGGCTTTAAGAAAATATTTTATAGAAAACAATACACTTTATTCATCATGTTGAGAAATAATAGTCAACATGCTACACAAGCATACCATATGTAAAAATAAATAACCTTTCATATATTTGAAAAATCAGGGTATTACAGAGGAAGGCGGATGTTGTCCTTGTCCTCGATCTCCAGGAGGATGGCCAACACGTTTTGTGTCAGCGGAGTGTACCTCTCGAAACGGGGGACCAGCGAGGAGCGCTTCTAGGCAGATAGATCCTTCTGGGCCTTCTTCAGGGGTTCGGATTCTTCGGCCTTCTTCTTCCCCTTTCCTGGGGTTTCTTTCAGGCCTTTGGGTTGCAGGGCCTCCTCGGCCCGGATGTACTTCTCGACCCTGTGAGAAGGTAGGGAAAGTCTAGCGGCAGTTTCTTAGCCAGGGAGGCCTTCAGCTGGCCGTGGCGAACATTATGCTGATAGGCCGCCAAGGCGACGCAAGCGTCAAAGAACAAGACCGCCCTTGCTTCCATTGTGAACCTCCTCACAAATTTGCGGTGGGTCTCTCCTTCCTTCTGTTTGAGGTCGATGAGGGATGCACTCGTCTTCTCTACCTTCCGACTGGTGACGAAGTGGGCGAGAAAGTTTGTCTCGGGTTGGTCGACCGAGAAAACCGACCTGGGGGGAGCTTCGAGAGCCATTCCCGAGCCGGGCTGCGTAGGGTGGTAGGGAAGGCGTGGCGTAGGAGATGATCTGATGCACTGTGAATCCTTATGAGGGTTTTGAACCCTTCCATGTGATCAGCTGGATCACTCTCGCCATTGTAGATCTCGAACTGAGGCGGCCTGAAATTCCTGGGAATCTCGGCATCTAAAATTTGGGGGGAGAATGGAGGTCGGCTTAGCTGATGAGCCTGGCCTATTTGTGGCCCTCCTTTATTGATGTGGGCGAGGCGATTCTCCATCTCCTGGAGGCGGTGGAGGACGGCTTCGTTCGGTTGGGTCCTGGGACAAACCGTGAAACTCGGGACCCCGGCTCTCTTCGCGCCTTGGGTCGGCGATTTGTTGTTCGAACCCGGGACCGCCCAAGGGCCCGGAGGATCGCGTTCCCGAACTCTCGGAACTCGGCTCTCGTGACTGGAGCTTGTTCGTCCAGACGGGGCAGAGGTGAACCTCCCCTTGGGGAGCGGCTACGGTTGTTTCGGGATGGAAGGGTCGGAGCTGGGCCAGAAGGGACTGCCCTCCTCCGTGAGCGGCTGAGCTGGAGCCGAAGATCAATTGGGGGCTGCCAGTTGTTGATGACATGTCGTAAGTCATAAAAATGTACAAACATGAATACAATGAGTACAAGAATAATACGATTTTAAGTCCTATATTTCATTTCCTCATGGAAAAAAGTAAGACAAAATGTTAATTACTATCTTATTTTTTTATGGACCAAAATAATTTAAGTGCTAATTTTAATTCTGACTTTTTTCATGAATAATTTTTTCTAGATCATAAATTTTAAGATTTTTATTGATAATCATAAAATTTAAAATTTGGCATAAGTTGAAGTTGACATTTCTAATCAAATTCTTTAACAATTTCCCTGAAACACTTTGTTAATTTCCAACTTTAAAACAAAATTTTTTTTATGAATATTGGGTTTTTCCTTATCAAATGGTTTAAAAATCAATATTAAAAAAATAATGAAAGAAATGCTTAGTCAAGATGCAGCTCTAATCAAGTCAGCTAAGGTAGATATATAAAATATATAATTAAAACAAATAATTCGAGCCTGATTTATAAAACGATTCATATGTAAATTTTATTCTTGTTTAGAATTGAGGATTATGTAACCAAATTAATTAAGTCCACAGAGAAGATTTTGGTAAAATTTGGTTAGATTTGGACTCAGTTAAATAAGACTCTAACTTAGGAAATCTTTAGTAATTGATTTTGTTTACCAAATTTGGCTGGATGTGCGCCAGCTGGATTTGAAGGGGATTTAATTTGTAATTGGTAATAAGTAAATCCGACTTCTAATAAGTAATGATAATGATTTATCAGATACCAGCTCTTTCTTTATCTGGATATACTAGTAATTTACACGCTCTTGTCTTATGTACATGTCTTAATAGATATATCTCTAATATTATAATCTCTATTATATATGTACTTATAATTTGCACGTGCAATATACGTCCATAATATATTATTTTTATAAAGTAAATATTAAGACTTAATTTTATCTCGAATTTAAGACATCTTTTTACTTATCAGATACTCTTTACAAATTACTCCTTGCAGCAACTTTTATTTTATATGAGTGACATTTTTGTAAATAATTATGTTGTAAATAAATAAATTTTGATAGATAAGAGGCGCGATTGATTTGATTTTTTTTTTAGGAGAGAGAGGGAGTTTCGGGAGAGATGGAGAGGAGGGTGGTTTTTTTTTATTTATTTAAATACTTAATTGGAGTTTAATTAGGTTGGGATGAGATTAGGATGTGTGGTTTAGAATTAGTTAGGTTAGGGTTAGATCTAATTGTGTGGTGTAGATTTAATTGAGAGATTTAGTTTGATTAGGGTTATATCTAATCTAATTGTGTGTTGTAGATTTAATTGAGGTTGAATGCATACAAATCACAGATTTCGGTGTAGATTTAATTGAGGTTGAATGCATACAAATCACGGGTTGTCTACAAATGACAACTCTCCCATTATAATATTAGAGATTAAAGATAATGTATGTGCGATGCACGTCTAAAAAAAATAAAATCATCAAATTAAATGAATATCTATTGAATAAGAAAAAAAATAGTCTATATTTGAATGTTATGATTTGGGCTATACGTGTGGTGCACATTTATATTTGTTGGATATAGAGTTGGACCTGTATTATACGTGTTTATATAGTTACAAAATTAGGGTTTGTTTGTCACAAACCCCGACTCTCCCATTAAAATAGTAGAGATTACTCAATTGTAAATAATATGTTCTTTTAATTACTTATACCTAAAATTTACCAAAGTTGCCAAAATATTAATCTTTTTTTTACCAAAGTTGCCAAAAAGTGTGGTTTAGATTTAGTTAGGTTAGGGTTAGATCTAATTGTGTGGTGTAGATTTAATTGAGAGATTTAGTTAGGTTAGGGTTAGATCTAATCTAATTGTGTGGTGTAGATTTAATTAAGATTGAATGCATACAAATCACAGGTTGTCTACAAATAACAACTCTCCCATTATAATATTAGAGAATACTAGTAATTTACTCCCAATATAATATTAGAGATTACTAGTAATTTACACGTGCGATGCACGTTCTATTTAAAAATATATATATATAGTAAATAATATGACGCAATCTGGCCTCGAACCTGAGATATCCCTTTACTCATCACATACTTTTTACAAATTACCCCTAGTGGCACAAACTTTTATTTTATATGAGTGACACTTTAAGGCTATTATGGTAACTAACAACAATTAAGTAAATGAATGGTTAATATAACTCTCACTTAAAATTGAATTGTTGAGATTAGATGGTTGAATGAATGTCTACAATACAGATTGTCTATGACAACCCCAACTCTCCCATTATAAAATTATACTAGTAATTTGCACGTGCGATGCACGTCCTAATATATATAATTTTTAAAAGCAAAAATTTCGATATTATATGGCATCGAATCTAAGACCTCTTTTACATTAATTATGCACGTGCATTGTATGTGTTTGTTTGATTACAATGCAAGTGTTTGTTTAGTTACACAACTCCAACTCTCCAATTAAATTATTATATTATTAGAGATTAGATATTATTACTAGTAATTTTCACGTGCAATGCACATTCTCTTTTTTTTATAGTAAATAACAAGACGTAATCTGGCCTCCAACCTGAGACCTCCCTTTACTCATCATATACTCTTTACAAATTACCCCCTACTGACACAAATTTTTTTATATGAGTGACACTTTTGTAAATAATTATGTTATAAATAAATTTGAACTTTGAGGATATTATGGTAACTAACAACAGTTGAATAAATGAATGGTTAATATAACTCTCATTTAAAAATGAATGGTTGAGATTATATGGTTGAATGTCTACAAATGACAACCCCAACTCTCCCATTATAATATTAGAGATTAGAGATTAGATTATTAGATTAGGTTAGATTAGATAGTAATCTGCATGTGCGATGCACATTCTAATTATTATTTTTAAAGTAGTAAATAATAAGACGTAATATGGTCTCGAACCTGAGACCTCCCTTTACTCATCACATAATCTTTATCTTTACAAATTACCGACAGTGGCACAAATTTTTATTTTATATAAGTAGCATTTTTGTAAATAATTATGTCGTAAATAAATTTAAACTTTGAGGATATTATGGTAACTAACAACTGTTGAGTAAATGAATGGTTAATATAATTTCCACTTAAAATGAATGGTTGAGATTAGATGGTTGAATGTTTACAAATTGCAGGTTATTTACAAATGACAACCCCAACTCTCCCATTATATATACTAGTAATATACACGTGCGATGCACGTATAAATTTATTTAAAAATTTTAAAATAATAACTCTGATTTACACGTGTGATGCATATCTTAATAAATAGGATTATATATATATTTAAAAAGTAAATGTGAAGACTATAATGGGAGAGTTGGAGTTACACGTGTGTTGCATGTAAGTAGGTAGATTTACAACTCCAACTCTTCCATTAATAGTTACTAGTATTTTTCACGTGCGATGCACGTTTTGATAAAAGTTGGAGGATTTTCACGTGCGATATACGTGTTAAAAAATAGTTGTAGAGTTGGACGTGCGGTGCACGTAATTGAGAAAAATATTTTGAAGGAAAATCTACAATTTGTACGTGCAATGCACGTTTTTATAAGTATAGTTTGAGTTGTACGTGCAATATATGTGTATGTTTAGTGTTAAAAACATATTATAAAATTGTTTTGCATGCACGTTGCACATTTTAAATAGGTGATTTTTTTTTTATATGTTTATTTTTGTTGTAATTAATGGGAGAGTTGGAGTTGAACGTGCGATGCACGGGTTTGTATGTTGACAAATGATAACCCCAACTCTCCCATTATAATATTAGAGATTATATATATTATATATTATATTATAGATAGGTAGATAGGTAGATAGATGGATAGATAGACAGTAATTTACACGTAAGGCTGGCAATTGACCCGAATCCGACCCGAGCCCGATCAAGTCCGACCCGTTTTTAGTAGGACTCGAGCCTGTTTTTTTTTTTTTCCTTTTTTTCGAACCCGGACTCAAAAAATAAGCCCGTTAAATTTTTGGGCTGGTTTCGGGTGCGTATGGATCCGACCCGAACCCGACCCGATTTATCTTTATACCCTAACTAAGTCCCTAACTTCTGAAATAAAAGAACTTCTGAATTCTGAATTTCTGACCGACGCTTCGAGTTCGAGAACGCCAGTCCCTTCATCTCCCTCCAATCTTCGAGCGCTTCGTCTTCAGAACGCCAGGCGCCAGTCACAGGCTCCTTCTCTCTCCCTAGTCCCTATATCTCTCTAAAATTCATGGCAGAGTTTGCTTATTTATATGTAGTTTTTTCCAAAAAAAAATTCATCATCAACCCTATCCCTAACTCCAGATTTTTTTCATCATCCCCAACCGTCTGGTGTAAGGGATGCCCAGAGAATTTGATATCATGGTTGGGATGGCCTGCCGAATTTGTCACTGTGGTAGGGATGACATGCATCTTGTGTGCGCCCGTACATCCTGCGGACACGAATGTCGGACCAATCTAAAGTAATAGCTAAATAAATGCAGCAAACATTTCTTTACTATTGAATAGTCTGTCCAAAAAATAGCAGCAAAATAGTTATTTTGCATTCTTTGGCATGTTTCCCCCATAAATCTTTTGTAAGAGATGCATAAATGCAAAATTAACAGCAAAACGTTTATTTTGCATTCATCTGCCTATTCCCCCATGAAGTCTATAAATTGATGCATCTTCTTCTGATTCCACACACCCGAAAATATCCAACCATAATTCCTTCGTTGCATTCCTCTAGCACCTGGAGAAGAGGCGAATCTGATTTAAGGACATTGTGTAACACACAAGACTCGGTTTAGTTTTTCTTTATGCTTTCTTAATTTTGCTATATATTTCCATAATGTTTTCACTATCCTCTTCTTAATTTGTTGTATTTGTTGTATATGTACCTTTATCACAAAATATTTTCTTACAGTTCGTTAATGTTGGTACAACCAAGGAGGGTTAGAGCACGAGTAGGAGTAGCCCAGGAGGCTAAGGCACAAGTCGGGTCGAACTGTTCAATATTAGCTGAACCAAGGAAAGCTAGGGCACTAAATTGGGTTTTTTGGTGAATGTTGATGTAGCCATGGAGTGGAGGGTATTAACTCGAACTAAATTGGGTGATAGTGTAGCTCATGGGCATGGCCGGCCCCACGCTTGAGGCCGGGGAGGCAGCCGCCTCAGGCCCCTGGATAATTTGTAATTTTAGAGGCCCCAAATTTGTACTCCCCTTATAAATATATGCACACATTTTGCGTGTAAAAAATATTGTTATTAGCGGCCCCCAAAAATAAATATTTGGGCCTTTAGAATTTTGTTTAAATTATTTGGGTTTGGACTTAATTGAATTTGGGGCATTAAATTTGGGTGATTTAAAAACAAATCCACAGTTAAATCAATAGAAACTCAAACCCGAAACCAACATTCAAATTCAAACCCGAAATCCTTACCCTCAACCCGAAAACCAAAACTCACATTTAAAACAAATCCTCTTTGGCACTTTCTTCTTAGTTATTCGATGATATATATTTTGCATATTTTGCTTTGAACAATGTGCCAATTTTTTGTATACATGTTTTTTTTGTTTTTTTTATTTTAAAAATGTATGGGGGCCCCATTTCGGAAGTTCACCTCGAGCCCCCGGGAACTCAGGGCCGACCTTGCTCATGGGGTTTATGCGCTAAATTGGGACAACTTGATCAATATTGGTGCAGCCAAGGAGGGTTAGGACCCTGAGGTGAGGGTAGTTGTTGGAGCTTAGAGGATTAGTTGACATGCTACCAGGGTAGATTTTGGTGACGTTCGACCCGTGCCTCGTGGTTGTAAAAATTTTCGTTGAGCTTGAAATAGTGGCATGAAAATTGCAGATGATGCTAGCAATAGTTGTTGTGTTGCTCATATGAGACTTGGTGGAGTAGGAAATGGGCTACTCATCTTCTTTTTCAAACTTTGCTTCGGGTAGAACATTCGTCCCTTCGAAGTTTGGGATTTGATATACTAAGGTGTTGGCATAACCAATAAGTTGATGTATACATCTTGGTAGATTAAATATGGGTGTGGCTGCAAATTACTTGTACATGTCGATGTGCCAAAGAAATATTTGAGTTTGGACTTAGTTTATTGTACAAGTACTAAACCTTGGATTGTATTCTTCATTATTCTTTGGTTATTTGTTTAGTTAATTTTCTTACCAGGGGCCCACACTTTTAATCAAAAATTGTTCTCCATCATATTTTCTCTCCTTTTCATTATGCATTTTGATCTCCAATTCTAATACCAATTGTTTTTGTGATCTTTGGATATATGTAGTTTAACTATTTTGCATTTCGGTTTGTTTGTTTACCCACTATTCTAGGGTTATTTTGTTCCTTATTATATCTATATATTATACTAATAGGAGAGAGCCCCTCCAGTTTCTCTATTTTGAAATAGAGCAAGGAGATTAAAAGTAGGAGTTCACATGTGTAAACTGCACGTTTAAAAACCTAGAAACCTCGGCCACGATCTCTTCATCTCCTAATTTATCTAAATCCTACCAGACCCTCTGTTGCCTCCCTGTCAATGCACGCTGCCCACCGCCCACCGTCGTTGCCTCCCTGTACACCCCCCCCCCCCCCCCCCCCCCCGACCAATAACCACCCAACGCCCACTGCCATTGCCTCCCTGTCGCCGCCCGCCGCCTCATATTTTACAAGACAAGAAGAAGACTAAATCTCATCCATACCCTCGAATTTCTTCAATATTATTCATTCACTTACTTTCATTATTTTGTTGAAAATTATAATCGAATCAGATTTTTTTTTCAATTTATTTTATTTCTATTTTTCTGATTCATGCAATTGGCTCAGGTTAAATTTCTTCTGATTAGTAGTCATTTGCGATGAAATTTTTTAACAACACTTTAATCCGCACGATTTCTCACAACAACACTGCTAAGCTCAACATAGGTGAACGTCATCCAAATGTCGTGCAATCTCCATCAGTGTTATGAATTTATGCGCCGGATCTTGAAGAAGTAATTTCTCTCAATTATCTCACATTTTTTGTGAGTTTTATATAATTTTATGAGTCCCTCAAATTTATTTTTTAGTCTGTGCAATTTGTACAGGGTAGCACTAGTCATTAATGAAACTAGGAGGTGATACTCTTACCATTTTTTTTTCTTCAAAAGAAAAACTAAGCCTAGCAAATTAGTCACAAAGTAATTGTTATGATCTATATATATTCCAGCCAGCTCATCATATATATACATGATTAATTTATACTTACTACATCCCAATTCACCGACTTATTCTCATCTGATATACCTATAAATACAATACTACGCTGTGCCCTAAATCACATATATCTTTCTTAAAATTTTACTAATTGCAAACCTCTTGGTGTTCTTTTTGAAGCCCTAGTAATTATGGAGGATGTTGTTGCTTTACATAAGATTTCCGATACCATTTTCTGCCGTTCTTCACCATCTTTTCCCTCCTCATCTTGCCTTCTCTGTCCCTTTTGCCGTGATCGATTCAACGTCGACCAGAAAACAACGATGAGAAGAAGGAGGATATTGTCACGTGTGGTTAAGGAGGGAGAGGAGGTGGAGGCAGAGCACAAGTTAATGATGATGGAGTTGCGGAACGCCGAGTTACTGGCCTTGAAATCTGATGGTGAGGGGGACAAGAAAGACACGGATGAGTGGCGTGCACGGATGAAGCGGAAGAGGAAGGAGGAAGAGGAGAGAGAGTTCAAGAGGAGGCGCGATTGTGTGTTGGCTTACATGGAATCACTTGATCAGGAAGACGAACGGATGAAGCGGAAGAGGAAGGAGGAAGAGGAGAGAGAGTTCAAGAGGAGGCGCGATTGTGTGTTGGCTTACATGGAATCACTTGATCAGGAAGACGAACGGATGAAGAGGATCAAGTCTGTACAGTCCTTGATAGAATCTTTTCCTGCAGAAGCAGAAGCAGATGATGAAGACGAAGACGAAGAAGTAGAAGAATATGAAGAATTGGAGTATCATTACGGCGACGAAGAAGAGGAAGAGGATATTCTTGAGATTTATGACTAGGGTTTTTTGTTTCCGCTTTATTCTTTGTTGTTTTCTTGTTTATTTACTGTGAGAAAAAATTGTCAATGTGATTCGATCTAGGGTTTATTGATGTTTCCGTTCTAATTGAATTGGCCATGCTAATTAATGGTAATTCTTTTAGGATATGTTTCTGTTCCTTAAAAGCTGACCAAAACTGGATATTCTTGGGATATATTTTTGCATCCAAAAGCAGCCTAAATAGACATTTAAGTCATTGTTATCAGAAATTTATGATTAGTATTCTCAAATTTATCCCAAATTTTGTGTTCTTTTTTCTCTAAACTGTGTCAAGAGCTGCTTCTGTGAATTTGCCCAAGTCTGCCTGTGTTTTGATATTTGTCAATCGTAATATATATTGTTTCTATTTTTTTGCCACATAAAATTTTGCTGGATAAGACATCTGAATTAATATATATATATATATATATATATATATATATATATATATATATAAATATAAATATTTACTATAACTTTTTCTGCAACTGTAGATAGTTTTATCTTTCCTGCTTATAATGTTTATTCTCTGAAATGTCTATCTATACTGTTGTGCTGTGCATTTAACTGTTTATTTTCTGGTTTAATCATATTTATGACTTTTATTTTCTCATACCTAATTGTGTTCAGGAAATTCCCTTTTTCTCAAGGGTTGGACCCCTATATTTAGGCATCTTGGCTGCGTCGTCTGCTTAGTCTGTAAGCCCCTACATAAAGCGCAAATAGTTATTTTTTCCCGAAAACAGGGTTGACATCTTTGCAGCACAAGGCCGCCTTGGTTTGTGTATTGCGCAATACATTGATTAAACTAAGGATTAGTGATTCTGGTGTCTGGCTAATAACTTCATATGAAGTACTAGTACAAGATTACATATCAAACTAAGAGGCTACAGATGTTAATTCTAACTCTTACTTCGCTACCTATGTGCTTTAAACAATAAATCTCTACCTTTTTCTTTCTCGAGTATTGCTTGCTGGTATTTGATGTTACTGCAGTGTGGGCATGCATGATAATTACATGCATGCATTCTCAAATTTTTAGATATTTAGTCAATTCTGAAGAGTAGTATTCCCTTTGTACTACCTCAAAGTCACTGATCTCTATATTATTTATATATAGGATCTTATGCACAGGGACACTACTGATGCAACATCATTTCTGCAAGCAAACAATGCTTGCTTCTCAGCGACGATGATACTCTCCGAACTCCTGACCTGCTGTTATTCAACTGCTCACTTTTGTGGGATTGTTGTAGGTTATTTATCATCCATCTCACCAATTCTTTTAAATATACTCTACACTTTACAAATGCTCATTCATCTGTACACTTGCCATACATTGAACCCTTTCAACATACAGTGTACAGTATGTAACTTTGATGGACACAGTTAAACCAATTTATTCTAGTGGTCGGGCTTAACTGTCTGCCTCTAATTTATTCCAAAATTGATTGATATTCTTTATGGGGGAAGCTTGGGCATTATGATATGATGATGGGCTATTATTAACTAATTATTTCTGAAATTCTCAATTCAAAAAGATGACAAGTTATTTATTAGTAATGCTCTGTTTGTTTTAGATTCTCATGTTTATCCTTTGTAAACCATCATCTTAATTTACCATTTGGATTTAGATTCTCATTGTAGGATAATGGCTCGATTCTGGTTCAGATTGTTTTGGAGTATCTGCAGCAAATGAAAGTTACAGTATCAGTCGACTGATAGAAGGATCAGGCGACTGTCCAGAGAGTTTTCGAAGGCTAAAGATACAAGCAGCAGCAGAGGATCAGGCGACTGATCGGTCGACTGCCAGAAGGATTGCCAGTCGACTGGTAAGTCAACCAGTCGACTGTCGACGGGATTTTGAACTAGATCAGGCCCAATTTGAAAAGGCCCAATAGTTTCCCTATAAATACACTTGTTAGGGTTTTGTAATCGGTGACGAAAATTAGAGATCCCTATTTCGGTTTTGCAGCCGTCATTATTTGTAAGGGTTTGTTTTCGCCCATTGGTGATAATTTGAAGAAGAAGAAACCCCAACCGCCCCGTGGATGTAGGCATGTATTTTGCCGAACCACATTAAATCTGTGTGTCCTTTTGTGTTGGTTTGTTTTTGTGTTTTCTCGCTGGTTCTCTCTTTGTATTCCGCATTGGTTTGGTTGTTGATTAGTTTGTGTCGCGCACAACAAGTGGTATCAGAGCTGTTGGTTCGACCTAGAGGGAGATGGCGGGTGATGCAGATGCAACCAAGGAGGTTGTGGGATCGAGTTCATCAAGAACAACGATTCACAACGCAAAATTTGAAGTTGAAAAATTTGATGGGACAAACAATTTCGGGATGTGGCAATGTGAGGTGTTGGATGTTCTTGTTCAACAAGAACAAGATGTTGCTTTGGAGGTAGAAAAACCTAAGGATATGTCCGAAGCAGATTGGAAGAAGTTGAATCGAGTTGCGTGTGGGACTATTCGGCTCTTTATTGAGAAGGCTCAGAAGTATGATTTGATGAGGGATACCGTTGCTGCGGTGTTGTGGAAGAAACTCGAAGACAAATACATGAGGAAAAGTTTGGAGAATCGGCTGTATTTGAAGAAGAGACTTTTTCGCTTCACCTATACGGAAGGTATGTCTATGAATGCTCATGTTGAATCATTTAATAAATTGTTGGCCGATTTGTTAAATTTGGATGAGCAAATTAAGGATGAAGATAAAGCCCTAATTCTGTTGAATTCATTACCTGAAAGTTATGATCATTTAGCAACTACTTTATTATATGGAAAAGATACTGTGAAATATGAAGATGTTGCAAATGCTTTGTTGAATAATGAAACTAGAAGAAGGGATAAGATGGTTGATAGAGAAACTTCTGAAGCGTTGATTGTAAGGGGCAGGACTGAGACAAGATCTGAGTCCAAATCTGGGAAAAAGGGAAACAAATCTCGTTCCAAATCGAGAGGAGTTTCGAAGGACAGGAAAATACCGGCCAAAGATGAATGTGCTTTCTGTCATGAAAGGGGGCATTGGAAAAAGGATTGTCCAAAGCTACGAAATAAGGAAAATTCGACTGCAAATGTGACTGTTGATAATTTAGAAAGTGGCGAGGATTTTTCTTTTGCACTTGCTTCTAGTCCCTCACTTTATCAAGAAGTATGGTTTCTTGATACAGCAGCCTCCTATCATATGTCTTGGAAAAAGGAGTGGTTTACTTCTTTGGAGTATATGGATGGTGGTGTAGTTTTGATGGGAAATGATGCACCTTGTAAGAAGGTAGGAATCGGGAAAATTGAATTGCTAATGCACGATGGTCTTATTAGGGAGCTTTCAGATGTGTGGTATGTTCCAGATTTGAAAAAAAATCTGATTTCACTAGGTGCTTTGGAGGCCAGTGGATTGAAATTTGCTAGTGAAGGTGGCGTTCTGAAAGTGACTAGTGGATCACTTGTGGTGATGAAAGGGCAAAGAAAAAGGAATTTGTTTTTCTTGCAAGGAAAAACATATTTGGGTCAGGCTGCCAGTGTAACTGAAAGGCCTAAACAGGTTGTTCCCGACTCTACCAGGTTGTGGCATATGCGACTCGGGCATGCAGGAGAAAAGGCCTTGCAGGGGCTTGTGAAGCAAGGGTTGCTTAAGGATGCTAAAGGGTGCAAGTTGGAATTTTGTGAACATTGTGTTTTGGGTAAGCAAACTAGGGTGAAATTTGGTACAGCTGTACATCAGACAAAGGGTATCCTCGATTATGTGCACACAGATGTTTGGGGCCCTACTCAGACACCTTTTATGAGTGGTAGACACTGGTTTGTTACTTTTGTGGATGATTACTCCAGACGGGTTTGGGTATATACCATGAAGCACAAAGATGAAGTTTTGACATTGTTCACAAGTTGGAAGAAGAAAGTTGAAAATCAGACTGGTAGGAAGATTAAGGTTCTGAGGTCAGATAATGGAGGGGAATACAAGAATGATCCATTTCTGAAGTTGTGTGAAGATGAAAGGATCCAGAGGCACTTCACAGTTAGGAAGACTCCACAGCAAAATGGGGTTGCAGAAAGGATGAACAGAACCTTACTTGAGAAGGTGAGATGTATGTTAGCACAGTCTGGGTTGAAGAAGACATTTTGGGCAGAAGCTATTATATATGCAAGCCACATTGTCAACCGTTTACCATCAGCAGCACTTGAAGGCAAGACGCCTATTGAGGTATGGAGTGGTAAACCTGCATCTGATTATAGTTTTTTGCATATATTTGGTTGTCCTGCTTATTTTCATGTAACTGAAACTAAACTTGATGCGAGAGCCAAAAAGGCTATATTTGTTGGTTTTAGTACTGGTGTCAAAGGTTACAGGTTGTGGTGTCCAGAACAGAAGAAGTTAGTAATCAGCAGAGATGTGACTTTTGATGAGACCAGCATGATTAGCTCGGGACAGTCGACTGGTGGTATAGGGCAGTCGACTGGTGAGCAGCAGAAGAGTAGGACAGTTCTTCAACAGGTGAGTAGAAGAAGTTCGGGACAGTCGACTGATGAACAGGAGCAGTCGACTGGTGGTCCAGAATAGCAGAATTGTGGGAGCTCGGGATAGTCGACTGGTGGCAATAACCAGTCGACTGGTAGGAGAGTTTTCCAACAGGTGGAGTTAGAAAAGTTGTCAGTTGAGAATCCTGTTCCTGTCCAAGATGAAGATGATGTGGTTGATACTGAGAATGATGAAGAAGCTCCTATCCAGCAGGAAGAATCAATTGCAATAAGAAGGCAAAGAAGAGATATCAAACGACCGTCTCGTTTTACAGATACAGTTGCATTTGCTCTTCCCATTGTGGATGATGAAGTTCCCTCCAACTTCAAAGAAGCCACTAGAAGTTCAGAAAATGCAGGTTGGAAAGTTGCTATGGATGAAGAGATGAACTCTCTTCATAAGAATAAGACTTGGGATCTAGTGCAACTACCAAAGGGGAAGAAAGCAATTGGTTGCAAGTGGGTGTATACGAAGAAAGAAGGTCCAAAAGGCAGTGTTCGGTTCAAGGCAAGACTAGTTGCAAAGGGGTATGCTCAACAGGAAGGAATTGACTATAATGAAGTGTTCTCTCCAGTTGTGAAGCATCCTTCTATTCGGATTTTGTTAGCTTTGGTAGCACAGTTTGATCTTGAATTGACACAAATGGATGTGAAGACTGCGTTCTTACATGGGGATCTAGATGAAGAAATTTATATGTTGCAGCCAGATGGGTTTAAGACAGCTGGGAAGGAAAATTGTGTTTGCAGGTTGAAGAAGTCTCTCTATGGGTTGAAGCAATCTCCAAGGCAGTGGTATTTGAGGTTTGATCAGTTTATGAAGGTGCAGAGATATTCCAGAAGTGAGTTTGATCATTGTGTTTACTTCAGGAAGTTGCAGGATGGTTCTTTCATATATCTGTTATTATATGTGGATGACATGTTGATTGCCTCTAAAAATGCTAAGGAGATTCAAAATTTGAAGAATCAGCTGAGTTCTGAATTCGAGATGAAGGATCTTGGTGAAGCCAAGAAGATACTTGGGATGGAGATAGCTAGAGACAGGGCAAAGGGCACAGTGAGTTTGACACAGAAGCAATATCTTTTGAAGGTGCTGAAACGGTTTGGTATAGATGAGAAAACTAAGCCAGTCAGTACACCCTTAGCCAGTCATTTCAGAATTAGTGCTTCTCAGTCTCCAAGTACAGATGAAGAGAGACAGTATATGGCCAATGTACCTTACACTAGTGTGGTTGGCAGTTTGATGTATGCCATGGTTTGTACTCGACCAGACATCTCTCAGGCGGTGAGTATGGTTAGTCGATATATGCATGATCCAGGCAAAGAGCATTGGCGAGCAGCTAAATGGATTTTGAGGTACATAAGTGGCACCACAGATGTGGGTTTGAAATTTGAAAGGGATGACAATATTAGCAGGTTATTAGTTGGATATGTTGATTCAGACTATGCAGGTGATCTAGATAAGAGGCGGTCTACTACAGGCTATTTGTTTACGATGGCTAGAGCACCTATAAGTTGGAGGTCAAATTTGCAGTCCACTGTAGCGTTGTCTACTACTGAGGCTGAATACATGGCAGTTGCTGAGGCCATGAAGGAAGCCATTTGGATACATGGACTTTTGAAGAGCTTGGGAATTCATCGGGAGAAGGTGGAGGTACACTGTGACAGTCAGAGTGCTATTCATTTAGCGAAGAACCAAGTTCATCATTCGAGGACCAAACATATTGATGTCCGTTATCATTTTGTGCGTGATTTGATAAAGGATGGTGATATTCATTTGGTGAAGATTGGGACAGCTAATAATCCTGCTGATATGTTAACCAAAGTTGTTGGAGCAGCCAAGTTCAAGCATTGCATGAACCTGGCTAATATTTTGCATGTTTGATGATTTGGAATGGGGGGTTGGAATAGTGCTTCGCTATTTGTTCGCCTAGTATGTGATATCATACTAAGGTGGAGTTTGGATTTGTTGTTACATTTGATGATGAGCATTTGGAGTATTTGTGGAGATTGCTTGGGCTATTTGGAAGATTTCGTTGGATACTTGGTGGAAGATCTCGCCAAGGTGGAGATTGTAGGATAATGGCTCGATTCTGGTTCAGATTGTTTTGGAGTATCTGCAGCAAATGAAAGTTACAGTATCAGTCGACTGATAGAAGGATCAGGCGACTGTCCAGAGAGTTTTCGAAGGCTAAAGATACAAGCAGCAGCAGAGGATCAGGCGACTGATCGGTCGACTGCCAGAAGGATTGCCAGTCGACTGGTAAGTCAACCAGTCGACTGTCGACGGGATTTTGAACTAGATCAGGCCCAATTTGAAAAGGCCCAATAGTTTCCCTATAAATACACTTGTTAGGGTTTTGTAATCGGTGACGAAAATTAGAGATCCCTATTTCGGTTTTGCAGCCGTCATTATTTGTAAGGGTTTGTTTTCGCCCATTGGTGATAATTTGAAGAAGAAGAAACCCCAACCGCCCCGTGGATGTAGGCATGTATTTTGCCGAACCACATTAAATCTGTGTGTCCTTTTGTGTTGGTTTGTTTTCGTGTTTTCTCGCTGGTTCTCTCTTTGTATTCCGCATTGGTTTGGTTGTTGATTAGTTTGTGTCGCGCACAACAGGGCTATTATTAACTAATTATTTCTGAAATTCTCAATTCAAAAAGATGACAAGTTATTTATTAGTAATGCTCTGTTTGTTTTAGATTCTCATGTTTATCCTTTGTAAACCATCATCTTAATTTACCATTTGGATTTGATATTTTTTTGAGAAAAAGGTAACCCCGCCATCACCAACTCCTCCCCCCTCCCCGATCAAAACCGTCGCCGCCGCCTGACTGTTGAAGATTTGATTTTGGGAGTTTCTCTCTAGGAAATATATATATATATATATATATATATATATATATATATATATATATTGATTAAAAGATGACTACGTCATCGCTTCATTAAAGAGAAATTAACGAAACAGAAATACAGGTACATAACAGGCCTGAAGGCAATAACCATCAAAGATCTCCTAACAAGGCAACAACAGTTTGAATAGGGAACAAAATACATGATCACCCAAAAACATCAAAATAGTAGTATAACTACTGATCCCAGAGCTTTGCCGTCTAAGTCAAAGAAATCTAGCGGTTCCACCACCTGAGAACTACTCCTCCTCTCCCAAGCGCATCTTCTTCCTGGATTTGAGGAGCCCTGTCCATTCATAACAGCAGAAGTGAATTTTGTGCATCAGAAAAGATAGTCTATGATTAATGTTATTGAAGCAATAGTCGTTGCGATCTAGCCAGAGGTTCCACATAATTGAAGCAGCAACAAAATCCCACTCTAGTCTAACCTCTTCTAATCTTGTTCGTTCTAATGTCCTCCCATACCTCAGACGTAGAACCTAGACATTGTAAAACCCCGTAAGTGTGACCTACCCTCTCCCAAACCCATCTAGCTCTATGGCACTCGAAAAAGATGTGATTCGTATCTTCTTCGTGCTGTGGACATCTATTACATATCGCATTGTCCAACATTCCCCGCTTTCTCAAATTCGCCTTTGAAAGAATCACATCCTTATCCACCAACCAAAGAAATACTTTAACTTTGGAAGGAACGTTGGTACCCCATATTACATCTGCTACCTCGTTTCTAATTCCTCCATCATTCAGCCATTTGTATAATGAGGAGACCGAAAACTTGCGATTCGCCTCTAATGTCCACCATCTCTCATCTTCCGATTGTTGAGTGTAGTTTCCTTCTATACGAATGAAATTGTTGAGCAGTTGTAGTTGGCAGATGGATTCCTGATCAAGAGAGCCCTTGACATCTAATCTCAATATATTGTTCTTCCATACATCGCTCACAAGGGTGTCATTGTTTAATACAGCCTCCGCTGCAGAGGGGAACAATCCCACAAGTGAGTTATATTCGCACCATTTGTCCTTCCAAAATCTTATATTCTTGCCATTCTTTACCTTACAGATAGTGTTGCTATGATAAACTTCGCCCGTCCTGAACATCCCTTTCCATAAGAAAGATTTCCTACTGTGAACTCCTTTCCCCCCATATTTGAACTTCTTCCTTGTCCGATAATTAGTGAGAGACTTACACCACCAACTGTTACGTCGATTAGCCAACTTCCACCACCACTTGTTTAGAAGTGCTCTGTTCATATCTCTAAGGTCAATGATCCCCAATCCACCAAACTCTTTCCTTTTGCAAACCCTTCCCCAACTAATAATTAAGGTGAATCCCTTTACCTCCTTCACTAGCTCCTTTCCAAAGAAATCTCCTTCTACATTTATCTATCTTGTGAATTACCCATACCGGTAATTCATAAATAGACATAAGATAGATAGGAATGTTGTTGATGATAGAATTAAGCAAGGTGATCCTGCCCCCTAGTGTTAAAAATTTCCCCTTCCAGCCAGATAGTCTTCTTTCAATCCTATTAATTAAGGGTAGCCAATCTTCCCTAGTAAGCTTTCTAGGCCTGATAGGGATCCCTAAGTATATCAGTGGAAACTCTCTCTTATTACATCCAAGCATCTGCTGGATCTCTGTGATTGGAGTTGGGCAATTATCTCTAAGTTGGATGACGCAGCTCTTATTGATGTTGACCTTCATGCCAGACCATGCCTCGAAACACTTCAGCACTGTTCCCATAGCTATGATCTCCTCTTTCGATGCCGATCCGAACAATAGCGTATCGTCCGCATACTGAATAATTGAGATAGGCTTTGAAAAGCCTTTGATATTAATGCCGAAGTTAGCTCTGTCCTTTTTGCAGTTGGCTATCATCTCTGCGAGTCGATCTGCTACAATTGCAAATAACAACGATGACAGGGGATCCCCCTATCTATGGCCTCTCTTGCATCTGATTTCGTTTCCTTGTGCTCCGTTAACGATCGGGAACGATTTCCCTCCTCTAATGCACTGATAGATCCATTTCCTCCACCTTTCCCCGAATCCTTTCAGTAGCATAGCCTCGTCCACCGAGTCCCATTTGACCGAGTCGTATGCCTTTTGAAAATCCACTTTAAAAAGAAAGCCATCCGTTTTCTCCTTGCATCCTCTAAAAACAATCTCATAAGCCGAGGCGACACTATCCATAATGTCTATTCCTTTAATAAAACCGCTCTGTGAATCCCCAACGATATCCTTTAATTGTGGACCCAGTCTGTTAGCCAACACCGTGGTAATGATCTTAAAGGAGCCATTGAGAAGGCTGATGGGTCTCAGGTCTCCAACCTCTTTATCCTCATGTTTCTTGGGGATCAGAACTATATTCACGTAGTTTAACCTTTCAAGCTCCGCCTCCCCCTTATAAAAATCTTGGACAATACGCATGAAGTCCTCTTTGATGATTTTCCACTATAGGTTGTAAAAGAATAACAGAACTTTGTCTGACCCTGGTGCCTTATCTTGTCCTAGACTCCTGATGGCAGAAACAACTTCCTCTTCACTGAAGCTGCCTTCAATGCTATCAGAGCCGTTAATCCTGGATTCCATCCACATATTCTGACTCAACGAGCATCTATGTTCCCTTCTTTTACCAATCAACTCCTTATATCTCTCGTTGATGTGAAGCTTAATTCTGTCCTCACTCTCGCACCAGACTCCATCCACATTTAACCCAGAAATATGGTTATTTCGCCTTCTTCCATTGGCAATCCTATGAAAAAATTTAGTGTTGGCATCTCCCTCCTTCAACCATTGAATTCTAGAGCGTTGTCTCCAGTAATTTTCCTCCATCCTTCCAATTTCTAGTATATCTTGTCTCTTCCTATATAGTTCGTCAAATTCTTCCTGGATTAAGTCTCTTTCCTTCTCTATAATTTCCAGTTGCTCTATCCTCTCCACTATTTCCTCTTTGATTCTATGGTTCTGACCAAATTCTGCTCGGGCCCACTCTTTCAGCTTAACTCTTAGTCTCCTAATCTTCTCAATCCAACATCCCACAGAAGATTCAGATATAGTAGGCGCATTCCAGCTTTCCTCAATAATCTTCTGGATTCCATCGGACAGCGTCCACGATCTCTCAAATCTAAACTGGTGTGTGCTCCTTCTCTCTCCTTCTCCGTAATCCAAGGCCAGCAGAGTATGATCTGAAGTAAATCTAATCATCGCTTTTGTCCTAGCTAATGAAAATTTGTCTTCCCATTCCGTGGACACCAAGATTCTGTCTAATTTTGCCAAAGTAGGGGTAGCTTGTAAATTTGACCAAGTGTATTTCCTATTCGTGGGATTGATTTCCACTAAGTCTAAATCATTGATAAGCGCATTGAACTGCTCCCTATCGCCCATGGGCGCTCCTCTGCCTAGATGTTCGAATTGGAATCTTGTAATGTTGAAATCACCTCCCACCACTCACGCCCCCCTACATCTTCCTCCAATGGACCTAAGCCCATCCCAGAACAGACTCCTTTGAACCGACTCATAAGGACCGTAGACCGTGGTGATTGTGTGAATCCAACCATCGGCTCGTCTTCTGATAGTAATCGTGACTGAAAACGTTCCTGCTATTTCATCTATAATCTCAAAAACTCTAGGATCTACCCCAATCGCTATACCGCCAGAGAACCCCAATCGCTATTCCTACTAATTCTAGGAAATAAATTAGATTTGATATTAGAGATAATTATTTTATCTTTCATGTGCGTCGCCAATAATTCTCCCTTAGCAAGGATTTTTTCCACACAGGTCCCAGCAATCATTGAAATTCCACATTAGTTGCTATTTAGTCCCTTGATTGACTCCAAAATTGAATAATTTGTATCTCAATTGTAAGATCAAGAAAATTTGAATCGTCTAAATATACTTTCAAGATATACTCTTAAGTGGAAGGGTTAAATTATTTCAATATAGTCTTTCTTTTCTTGCAATTTTATTCTCTTCTGGACCATTCTGCATAAGCCTTTTTCCCAAAATTGATCCAATGATTCATAACTTTCATAATGTCTCCTAAATTGATCAGTTTTTGAAATCGACCTAGGGACTAATATGGAATTTTCGAGTGGTGAGGGACTAATGTGAAATTTTAATATTTGTTGGGCACCTGTGTGGAAAAACCCTTTTAACAAACTTAGATGATTCGTAAATATATGGATATGTGAAGTAACTGAATATATAAGTCTCTTGTGCACGATATGCACTCCAAGGCTTATTGTTAATGAAGCTTAATCATTACAACGAGGTTATTCCGTAATGAAGAAAGAAGAAAATGGTCAAAACTCAGGTGTGTTTATCAAATTTCTAGTCTCCATAACTCTTTTGTTTTCTGGGGTTGCTCGAAGCTCCACCCTCAAGTTCGGGCAATCTATGTTGGCCTACATCAAACTAACACACTGGCCTGGTGTTGTATATCTCCTTCCTTCCATACAAGACCTCATACATGTCAAGTTTATTCTAGCTTAGTACGTAGCCGGCCATTATTGTATATGAGAATTCTTTCACCATCAAGTTGGTTGTTCCTCGGCTTGCTCCTAATTCTATGATACTTTTCCTCGGCATAATCCGAGTCTGATTAGTTCGTCCAGTTTGTCCACCAATCTTAGGGTGGAATGTTGTGTTAAGTATCAGAGATGGAGTATCAGATACTGACAGATGGAGTATCAGATATCACATACATTTATCCATTTGTTGTCATTTAAAAAAAATATTATTGTAACTATTTATTAGTAAATAAAAATTAAAACATTTATGGCTAGCCAAAATAGATAGCATAGTTGGAGTGGGAGCTTTTTTCGCTAGCCAAATTATCCATTTGTTATCTATTTTGGCTATTCTAGCTAGCCAAAATAGCTATCCATTTGTATCGATCCATCCTTGTCAGCTGGAATGTTAACTAGTAACCAGAGAAAGGTGGAAGTTGTTTCTATCGGAGTCATATTCAATCGTCTTGATGAATTTGCAAACTGAAGTATACTAATGTTTCTTGATATCTACAAGCACCCAAAATAATGCCAAATGCCTGCACTTAAGTTTTCCAATTCCTTCGAGTACCATTGAGATGATACGAGGACATCATAGTAAATTTCTTTGAGTACCAATTACTGTTTTAAAACAAATTTATGGTATTACTTTTACAAGTTGTATGAACCAACCAACAAAAGATTAGCTCTGAATTCAATTGATTTTGACACTGATAGCTAATTAACTTCGATTCGAATCAGTTGATTTGATGACAAAAACAGTCTTTAATAAAATCCCAATCAGCTACACCGATTCATATTCAAAATGCAGTAAATTCATATTGCATTAAAGTCATTTCCAAAACAACAACAACAAAAAAATTCAAAACACAAATTTTTACTTGATGATGAAGAAGAACCCTAATGAAGATGAACCCAATGAACAACAAGAAGAAAATCAATGTCGATTTAAATAAGCGGGAAAGAAATCTTACCGTTATACCTCCCTTGATCTCCGGCAGAAGGAGAATGGCTAGCGGGATTCGAATCGCCAGATTTGGCGAGCGGATCACGAACAGAAATCAGCTCGCCAGGATCGCGAGTGATTTGGCGAGGCCGTTGGAGAGGATTTTTGGGGATTAGGTCGTTATTTTGGCTAATTGGGAGGAATAGCGAGTAGCGTTGGAGATGGTCTTAAACACAGTCTTACTTTTTCAAAACCATTTTGAAGGCTGTTCCAACATCTAGTAGTTAACTTGCTGATATTTGCACATTACTTATCAAAAACAACAACAACAACAACAACAAAATTCCTAATATGTGCACATTAAAACCACTTGGACACCACAACATCTTATTTTGGACCTTTTAAACTTATTTTAGTTTGCTTTCCTTTTGCATTTTGGGCTGCCTATTTGGCCCTTGTTTAGGTTTATTTGCTCTCTTGGGTTTTGATAGTTTTATGACTTGTTTGAATTTCGGTTGTTTGTTTTATCCAGTAGCTTGGATTTTGGAGTCATTTTGTTGTTTTCTTATGAATGAACATGATATCTATATTTCACTTTTTTTTACAAGCATATTCCACTTTTTCTTTAAAAGAGAAAAAAACATTTAAGTCTAGCAAAATTAAATCAACTACATGAAAAATGTACAAACGTGAATACAATGAGTACAAGAATAATATGATTTTAAATCCTATATTTCATTTCCTCAAGGAAAAAATAAGACAAAATGTTAATTACTATCTTATTTTTATATTGACGAAAATAATTTAAGGGCTAATTTTAATTCCGACTTTTTTCATGTATAATTTTTCTAGATAATAAATTTTAAGATTTTTATTGATAATCATAAGTTTTAAATTTTGGCATAAGATGAAGTTGACATTTCTAATCAAATTCTTTAACAATTTCCCTAAAACACTTTGTTAATTTCCAACTTTAAAACAAAAAAGTTTTTATTCATATTGGGTTTTTCCTTATCAAATGGTTTAAAAATCAATATTAAAAAAATAATGAAAGAAATGCTTAGTCAAGATGCAGCTCTAATCAAGTCAGCTAAGGTAGATATATAAAATATATAATTAAAACAAATAATTCGAGCCTGATTTATAAAACGATTCATATGTAAATTTTATTCTTGTTTAGAATTGAGGATTATGTAACCAAATTAATTAAGTCCACAGAAAAGATTTTGGTAAAATTTGGTTAGATTTGGACTCAGTTAAGTAAGACTCTAACTTAGGAAATCATAGTAATTGATTTTGTTTACCAAATTTGGCTGGATGTGCGCCAGCTGGATTTGAAGGGAATTTAATTTGTAATTGGTAATAAGTAAATCCGACTTCTAATAAGTAATGATAATGATTTATCAGATACCAACTTTTTCTTTATCGTGATACTAGTAATTTACATGTGCTAAGTACATCTTAATAAATATATATATATTTTTAAAGTAAACAACTCGAACGTAGTTTGACATTAAACCTGAGTTTTTATTTATATTAGCTACGTACGAGCGATACACGGATTTGTTTGTCTACAAATGACAACTCTAACTCTCCTATTTTATTATAGACTAGTAATTTACGCATGCGATGCACGTCTTAATAAACTTTTTTTAAAAGAAAAACTCTAACGTGGTCTGGCCTCGAACGTTAGACCTTCCTTCACTCATCCCAAACCCTTACCATACCCTTTATAAATTACCCTTAGCGGCACTAATTTTTATTTTATATAAGCGACACTTTTGTAAATAATTATGTTGTAAATAAATTTGAACTTTGAGAGTATTATGATAACTGACAAACAGTTTAGCAAAATGATGGTTAATATAACTCTCAGTTAAAAATGAGTGGTTGAGATTAGATGATTGACTGTCTACAAATTACACAACCACAACTCTCGTATTATAGTATTAGAGATTATTACATGTACGATGCACGTCTTAATATATCTATTTCTATTATAAAGAAAGAATAATAAAAAAATCTGTCCAGAGCCAATTCCAACCTTACGATCATTTTGTTGATCAAACTAATCAGAGGCTGTTATTGATTTGTGATAATTTATTTAGCTTTTATATTTAAACTAGCTTTTATATTTAAATTAAATATAAATAATAATAAATATACCCAACTTTCTCCTTCCTCTCCTTCTCCCTCTCGTGTACGTCGAAATCTCCAACCTTTATCTAAACCCTAACCCTAACAACTTCCATCTCTCTCAAAACCCAAATCCTAACCCCAATTCCACTCCCAATCCAGACGCCTCTCTTAGAAACCCCCAATCCCTCTGATTCCCCCAACTCTAACACTTATCTTGTGCCGCCGCCGCTACTATCGTCGTTCATGCCATCCTTCCGTCCCCTTGGGTCTCAGCCTCCTCCCCTCTTTGCCACGTCTTCCATCGCCACCTTCTTCCTCGCCACATATGTCCATCTCGATTCTCATTAAAAAACTGTGAGTTTTTTTTGGTATGTGTTTAATTTGATTGATAAATTTGTTATTATTCTGTGTATTTATTTGTTTATTTAATCCTTCCTACAACTTTGAAGATTTCGCGTAGTGGCAGAATTTCAGAGTTAAATTTATTTTGTTTGTATATAGATTTACATAGGTTAAGGTTTCTGGTATACATTACAGATAGTTTGGTTATGTACCACTTGCGAGTAAATGATGGAATTGCAATTAGCAGGTAGTTGTCGGAATGTGCATTGCATGTAATTAGCTTCGAGTATTAGATACTAGAGCCGCTTCTGGTGCTGTTCTTTTACTTCCGAACGATACTACCATATGGAGCTTGAATTTATCTCGTTTACTCAATATTTTAGCTTGTATAGCCTTTTCAGTTGAAATCTATTTAAAAAAACATGTGAGAGAAGTACTTAGAGTTTCAACATTGTTGAATTGATTGGGTCTTTTTTTAGACCAATTTTTTAATTATTATGAACTTTTCAAAGGCTGGATTTTACTCAGCTGGTCAGTACAAGGCCGGCCCAACCATAAAGCCACCAAAGCCCTAGCTTTAGGCCTAAAAAAAACCTAGGTCATTTTAGGCCTCAAAAAAATAAATAAATATATATATATATATATATATATATATATATATATATATATATATATATATATATATATATATATATATATATATATATATATATATATATATATATATATATATAAAGAATAATTAATAAAGGCCTCATCTTCTACATTGGGTAATATATATTCAATTGGGTAGCTTTGAGCAAAAATAATTCACAAAAATACTCAAAGCACATTGAATATAACATCCATACATTCTCAATGGAGCCCCATTTCGTTATAAACACTTGATCTGGTTTTCAAGGTATATTAACATATGATTTCCACCCTGAAGGCGCTCCACGATGCCTATCAAAACTTGAGAGCCTGCAATATTCCACTTACATGTTATTATCTTTATTAGTATTCAATGAAAGAAAAATATAGAACATACACTGCTGGGAGCAGGCTGGGATCCTGTTGCATTGCAACTAAACACTATTTTGTTCACAACAAAATTACAGTGAGCACAAAGGGCAAGTATTTTGTCCATACTAGTTCTGAGTCCCCGACCTCACGCCTCACTCATAGGTTGTATTGTTCTAAATTTCTAATCTCTATTGTTTTATTTGAATTATATAATCTGTTTAGGCTTAATTTTCATTGTTTTATTTTATATATATAAATGTCAACTCGAAAATTTTTAAAAAAATATTATTATAAGCTTTTAAAAGGCCTCATTTCAAAGTTCGCTTTAGGCCTCAGTAAGTGTTGGGCCGGCCCTGGGTCAGTATAGATCAGGACAGAAGGTGTTAATGGATTGTTTCCCTATTATATGATGTCCATTCTTTGACTTCTTGAGGGAAGGGCTATGGTAAAATTTTGGTTGAACCGTTAGACGAAAATAGTACTTATGCATTAACTTTAAATTCGTTATGGATTTGTGATCCAGCATTTCTGCACTTATAAAATTTCAAGTATAGTTGAGCAAATTATGGTCATTCTTGGTGATCAACATTAGAGGAAATCACCAAGAGCTAAATCTTTTACATGCTGTGCATCATATTTGGAAGAAAACAGTTGATCATTTTGTCTTTCATTACTTTGATCTCAAATAATAGGTTCAAGCTTGGTCATTTTTTGATTACGGGCTTGGTGATATGTAAACATATGTGTGAGCAATTTAATATTTTGTGTGTGATTTTGGGCTTAGCGATATTTGGAACATTATATGTGCGTGTGCATGTGAGTACCCTGTTTACAAGTCCTAATGATAAAAATTAGAGTTTGACACGATAAATATTCTTTAATATGATTGTGATATTGAAAGCTAAATTCTACCTGTTGATTGCATTTTCATTTCATGGATTGATCATTTTATGTTATTGACTCTCTGTGTACACTTCTTTATTGGTTTCAATTGATTGACATTTCCTTCTTCTGAATATTTCTGTAAACCGCACTGGGTGGTGGCTTGTGTATTCTTTTGTATCTGGAAGTGCCCATGGTTTTGTGTGTATGCCATATTTGCATTATTTAGCTAACACCTGAATTTTGAGATAAAAGGGTTGTTGTTGTAATATTTGCATTATTCCGTTTGTATTGGAAATTGTGATCAACTTTGATTCTCACAATCTTTCTTATATGTGAACATGATCGGCTTAGCAAACTTGCGAGAACGGCTCATTTGTAGAGGGTATTCTTAGCAAAACAACCTAACATGGTTCACTGGTTTTCTTTAACAAACTTGAATCTAGATGGTCGGAATCAGTTTTTCTTCCCTAAAGAGTCTAATGTATCTCAATTTTTGTCACAATTTGGTTCATTGGTGGAAATTTCTTTAAACCATTCCAACCAATTAATAACATTTGGAAGTATAGCTCTTCAAGAAAATTTTAGTTGCATTTCCAAGTTTATAGGCATTCTTTATTTTGCCCTCAACTGGATCAAATTCCAGTGTGTTACGTAATATGTCAAAGAACTCACGGGGCTCATATTGTAGAAACACAAATTAAACATGTATTGTCTGGAGCAAAGCTGTTATTTTTTGCCAAGCTTGCTTCGTCCTCCTTGAAGTTCTTGTGGATGCATGTTCAAAAGAATCAGACTTTTACTGTACTAGCATTAGCTCCAGCTCTTGTACCACCATACGACAGTTAGTGAGTCCCTTTCAAAAAAAATTCTTTACTGTTCTTGATATATTATAGAATTCTTGAAATATAATGTAGTGATTTAACGAGAATTTTTTGTATTGCATCATATATGTTATGACCATGATGAATTGAACTAGGTTATTCAGTTCAGAATGCAGTTTAAATGATACAAATTTGCATTCCCCGTAGATTTACTTAATCTTATCTCTACTTATATTGGGGATAAGATCCTCGAAGGTACTTGCGGGTTCCATCCCAATTGAAGACCACGATGAACAAATTAGCAGACATTCTGATGGTGATTATCGAGGTTGTAGTACTCTTCGTATCTCAAGCATATCCTGGTCGGGAGATGCAGTTGAACCAAAAACTAGAATCAAATTCCTGATAGTTTTGGACACTTCTTTTGATGGAGAAGAAAATTATCATCATTTTACATCATAGGTGTTTTACTGTTCTAATGCTTTACTAAATATCCAATTTATTTTCCTTCCATGGATATACTTTTACTCATTACTTTTAGCTTTCATATCATTTATCTGAACAGTATAGTTGCTTTTGTTCAAAGTCATGGATTGTTGCAAGTTCCAAACTGTTGCTTAAACACATTTTAGTTAAGTCTTCGCTACCGTAGTTGAATGTAAATTCCTGATAAATAAGAAGTACAGCTTAATTTAGCTTCACCCCATTTATTTGTTATGAATTCATATTATGTGGATATTTCTTTTGTTGGACAAGTGTTGTTGGTTATTCTATTATAAACGCAAGAATAAATATATAGAGTCCCCTTCCGTTGTGCACTAGGCCTCCGTGTGCACTCGGCCTTCCTGCCTTCGTATTGACGATTCGTTCACATTGATCTACACATCTAAATTAGTCTAAATATGTAAAATCAAATTATTTAAAATTCATTTGCCCATCCATTGAGAATTACTCTTTATATTTGTATAATGAATGAAAGGATTACCTTATGAACAAGCATGTATTACATGATATTTGTGAACTGATGTTACAGCAGAACATTAACTATGCAAGTGTAAAGTTGCTCTTAGTTAATAGTTTGTACACTTCCCACGGCGTCCTTTGGTTTTAATTATAAACATACAATGCTTAAGATGAATGCTCACTTTAATGATTTTTCCAATTCTTTTTGTTTCCAACTTTTATTTTTTAAAATTAACTTATTAATAATTATATTTTTTGCAGATTATCTATATCAATGGACAGATCCCACAATGAATACTCCTTTATTAATTCCTTGCAAGAAAATCAACAATTGTGGACTATTAAAGTTTTGGTTATGAAACATTATCGTGTGAAAGAATACAAAAATAGTAAAGGCACAGGAAAAATCTCAAAAGTGGCACTTATGGATGATGAAGTAAGGTACTTTAAATATTATTAAAATATTTATACGTATAAATACATAAATAATTATTAATACTAAATTTTCATCTTTTGTAGGGAACTAGAATATTGGCGATAATGTTTAATGAAGTGGTGGAAGCGTTCCAACATACGCTTGAGCAGCATAAAACTTACTTAATTTCTAATGGAATACTAAAAAATGTCGACAAAAGATATAACCCAGTGCACGATAAAATTGACATCATTTTGAAGTTGGGAAGTGTTGTAGATGAAGTTGAGAAAATTTTTATCATTGATAAGGATAGGTACAAATTTATATATATAATTGTCTATTACTCATAAAGGATATCAAATACTAATTGCATTGAACTACAGATCTTTGTTTAGCAGTAATTAATGTAGGAGATGTAGATAAGGTAGACTTAAATATGGTAATGAAGAAGAGAAGCGAAATCTTACAGTTGTAGGATTCAGGTAATATCGATTAATTAAGTTGTCTAATAATTTGTTAATTTATACGCTTTGTCTTAATTTAAGGTCAAAATCAATTTTACTTACATTATGGGAAGAACTAGCAATTAAGGAAGGAAAAGCTCTAAAAGAATTATCACTTAACATGTCAATTATTGTAATTACCTCTATAAAAACCTCAAAGTTTGGAGGTAATTATATACAATAAAAATTAATAATACTATTTATTATATATTTTATTTATTTATTTATTTATTTATTATTCATTTTTTAAACAGGATTCTCTCTCACATCAATAAACAACACTACAATAGAGATAAATCCGAATGAACCAGAAGCATATAAAATTCGAGAATGGTATAATTTATTTTGCATACCCTGCGTTCATTTTGTTGATGAAACTGATATGAGGCTATTATTGAATTTTGATAAAAGCCACAATAAATATGGACCGTAGATCCTGTATTCTTAAATTATATATCAGCCATCAAAATTCCTCATATATATATCTTTAATCAAAATCATATCTATCTCTTCTCTCTGGATCTCGCCCCTAAAATTTTGATCGTTCTCAAAACCTAAACCCTAACCGCTCTAATCTCTTCTCTCCCGATCTCTCCCCCCAAATCCTGATCTCTCTCAATCTCTCAAAACCCTAACCCTAATCCCAATTTAACTCCCAATCCCGACGTCTTCAACCTCTGACCCGAATGTCGTCAAGAACTCCCGCCTCTCATACTCCCCCTCTTCCACTTCTGACATCCACAAATGGAAGAAAAAGGCTAAGGATTGGAAGTTGGCTCAGATAAAAGCTCATGCAACTTGAAGATGGAAGAGAGGTTGAGGATCTACCTCAGATTGCCGCTTGCAAGTGTCGGTTTTTTTATGATTGCGGCAATTTGGATAGGAGGGGTGGTGGTGGTGGTGATAAGCACTGGATTGGGGACGTTTTGAGGAGGAGATTCTTGAGGCTTGTAAGATGGATAGAGAGGAGGAAGAGGGTGGAAGGGCCTTTGCAGAGGAGGCATCTCTTTGTGTTCAACACTGAAAATGATTGTGGCGATTTAACATTTAACATAATTTTGTTTGTTTGTTTTAGGATAAACTGTAGTGTAATTTTGTTAAAAAGTAATTCCTTGCAAATAAACAAAAGAAAATTCATGGATGTGGAAGAAGTGAAACCATCTAACATTCTCTATTGTGCAGACAAAGATTCTTCTTAGGTATTATGAATAATGAAATTATTTTTAAATATTTTGTTCAATTCTATATATGTCTATAAATATTTTGATGACTTCTGTTAGATGATAGATTAGTTTAGTCCCACATTGAATAATGTATTGGTTTAGTATTCTATTCTCTCCTATATATAGGAGCCTATTGTATTCAGTTTATTCAATTAATCAATAAAAGAATATTTTCCTATTCCTAATTCTAACATGGTATCAGAGCCTATCGTTCTATAAGGCCTATACTAATTTGATTCTCGTCGTCGAGGTAGGGTGGTTCTCGTCTTCATCAGAATCACTCCACCTCCCTCCCGACATTCCTCTCCAGATCTTTGATCAAAATCCTAATCTCCCCCAAAACCCTAAATCTCCAAAACCTAGCCACCCTAGTCTTCTTCATCTCGAGCAAGAACTCCACTCCGGCGAGCAACCGAAACCCCAAATTTCGTCACCATCAATTCCCGCCGCCACCATCTTCCTGCTGCAGTTGCAACACCGCGCCTCGACCACTGCTCCGAAGCTCCAATGACCTTTCCCACCATTGCTGCTACACCAAACCCATCAAGCTCCAACGACCTCTCCCACCATTGCTTTCACCTCCACCTTGTTGATGTTGTTTTGCCAGAGAGATCTGATGAGAAGTATGGCAAGATCGTCATCAGCCTCCACCTTCTTCTCCATTCAATACTTCTTCAACGGCGAGAACCGATACGCCGGCACCGCCACTTTCCTGAACTGAACTTTCCCGTCTGACGTCTCGTGCACCGTCATTGCCTCGAACTTTGGCCGATGTAACACCCCCTCTTGTTCTGAGATACACAGGGGACTGGGAGAGAGAAAGTTAGGGAAGAGAGAAAGGTGTTTGGTGTTTTGCTGTTAAAAAAAAAATCAGAACGTCAACTTACTCCAGTTGATCGATCGTAAGTTTGAGATGGGGTGTTATCAGCATCTAGTTCTCATTTCAGGGATAATATCCCATCATCGACTATGTCTCAAGTCAGGGGTGAGATCCCATCATCGACTATGTCTCAAGTCAGGGGTGAGATCCCATTAGTCTATTTCTCAGTTCAGGGGTGAAATCCCATCACAAATCGGGATATGGAGATCCCACCACTGTTCGGGGTGAGATCTCAACAGTGCGCCACCACTACTTTCTTCTGCAACAATCTACTTCTCAGTTTCCGTCACATGCGCCATCAAGCGCCATTTTTGCATTACATTGTGCTGTTCCTTCCATATCAACATCGTCAGTATTCCAAACTCTTGTTGCTTGAACCAACTTGAGTTTGAGAGGAGGTGTTAGATGATAGATTAGTTTAGTTCCACATTGAATAATGTATTGGTTTAGTATTCTATTCTCTCCTATATATAGGATCCTATTGTATTCAGTTTATTCAATCAATAAAAGAATATTTTCCTATCCCTAATTCTAACAATTTCAAAAAAAATTCATATTTCAAGGCATTATACTACTATTGCAAAGTTTTGATCAAAAGTGTTAAAGACGTTAGAGATCCATGGTACATTGCATGCAAAATCTATTCAACAAAAGTCAATGTTGAAAATGATGAAGCCTACTGTCGGAAATGTAAAAAGAATAATGTTGAATATGAGCCAAGGTATACTAAACACCAGAATGTTAGTTTCCCATCTTTCCATTCTTCAATCAAATTATTAAAAAAATAATAAACAATAAATTTAAAAAAAAACTAAGAATAACCTATTTCAGATATGTATTCAAAATCCCAATAAAAAAATACAAGTGCCGAGGCAGAATTGACTTTATTTGATGAGGAAGAAAGATGCATCATTGGCTATTCCACAAAAGACCTGGAAGATATTAAGAATAAGGTATAATATGTTATTCACATAGTGTTACAAATAATTAAGAGCCAATTTCTTAATTCTATATGCAGGAAAAAAATGTTGAAGAATTTGATAAACGGACCAAGAAATGCATTGGAGATGAGTATACTTTTTTGGTCAAATCACAAGATGTCCAATATGGAAGAACAACTACAAGAATATTCACAGGATGCAAAATTTAAAAAGGATGAACAAGAAATTACAAGCAATTTTAAGCTCAAGAAAGTTAAAGTCAAAAGTGATGATTGATCTTATAAAAAATGACGATATCAGTTTTGGATTTACTAATTTGTTTTTTAATAACATTTTTTAATATCAGTTTTAAGTTCACGAAAGTTAAAGTCGAAAATGATGATTAATCTTATGAAAAATACAATGATTATATCTTTATGTTTTAGATGAAATATTACGCATATAGCTCTCTCTTACATCGTTCGAGTTTTTGATTGAAATTTTGCTAGAATTGATTAAACTTGGGTTCTTGATGCTTGCTTCAGATCTGATTTCAATGAACTTATTGTCGTTGGAGTAATTTTGAAATTCACGGTTTGCTTTTTAAGATGATTGACTTAGTCGAATTTGTAGTTTGAAGAATATGGGTGCGCTAAATGCAAGTATGTTTAGATAAAATTTTCAACATTTATGTGCACCAAGTAACGTGTACTTGGTGCACGGTAAATCCCAACTAGTATATATACATATTTTTTAAAAGTAAAAACTCTGACATAGTCTGACCTCAAACATGAGACCTCCTTCATATTACTTATGTACATGCAACACACATAAATTGGTACGTTTACAACCGACAACTCCAACTCCCATATTATAATACTACTAATTTACACGTGCGATGCACGTCTTTATAAAAATGTATTTTTTTGAAACTCCGACGTTGTCTGGCATCGAACCTGAGACCTCCTTTATATTAGTTATGCATGTACATTGCACGTGTTTGTTTGATTACAATACACATGTTTTTTTGGTTACATAACCCTAACTCTCCCATTAAAATATTAGAAATTAAAATTTGTTTGTTTGTTACACATTTCACCCATTAAATATTAGTAAGTTTGTTTGGTTTCAAAAGAATGTTTATTTTATGACAAAAAAACTAATTAGAAAGTGTTTATTTGTTACACAACTCTCCCATTAAATATTACTTGTACTATGTACGTGCGATGCACGTCTAAAAAAAAGTCATCAAATTAAATGAATGTATATCAAATAAGAAAAAAAAAGGTTTATATTTGAATGTTTTGATTTGGGCTACACGTGCGGTGCACATTTATATTTATTGGATATAGTTTGAACATGTATTATACGTGTTTATATAGTTACAAAGTTAGGGTTTTTTTGTTACAAACCCCAACTCTCCCTTTAATATAGTAGATAAATAGTATAATGTACGTGCGATGCACGCCTACTAAAAGTATTGTCATTAAATTAAATGAATATAACACATGCGGTACACGTATATATTGTTGGATTTAGTTTGGATGTGTATTGCACAGGTTTGTTTAGTTACAAAGTTTGAGTTTGTTTGGTTACAAACTCCAACTCTCCCATTAAAATAGTAAAGATAAAGATATTAGAGATATAAAATTATCGAAATTATCTTTTATATGTGTGTGTGTGTGTGTGTGTGTGTATTTTCTGCCTCTTTTCATCTCCTAAATCAATCTCCAAAGGAAGAGCATTGAGCCTAATTACTTGAAGCCTTAGAGGTTATAGATGGATGTTACTCATTATGATGTCATCTAAGTTGGGATTCCTTCCCTTTATCTATACATTCGTCATTTGATTCTTCTTTTTCCTTTGTCTCGCCCTATCTTGACAAAAAAATCATCGACTTCCTGAACTGAACGAAAGCCAGGACATGGATGATGCCTTCTCAACTCATGTCATTGATAAGGAAGTTGTTGATGAGGATGAGATGTTTGCAGCTGGGTGGTGGACGAGCAAAAGGAAACAAAGAGAAGATGATGAAAAAGAGAGGGAGAGTGGTTTTGACCCATTAATCTACGTGTTTTTTTTTGTTTCTTGGATCAAAGTATTCACCTTGGATTTCAAAGGCTTGGGGGCATGGATAGTCTCTTTCAACCTTTGTGTGTGTGTGTGTGGGGGGGGGGGGGGGGGCTTGGACCGAGATTACATGCGGCTTGTGTGCGCCCGCACGTCCTGCAGACACGAATGTCGGACCAATCTGAAGTAATAACCAAATAAATGTTGCGAACATTTCTTTGCGGCTTGTGTGTGCCCTCACGTGTTGCATACACGAATGTCGGGCCAATCTGAAGTAATAGCCAAATAAATGTTGCGAACATTTCTTTGCTATTGAATAGTCTGTCTAAAAAATAGCAGCAAAACAGTTATTCTGCATTCTTTGGCATGTTTTTCCCCATAAAGCTTTTGTAACGGACGAATCAATACAAAATTAACAGCAAAAAATTTATTTTGCATTCATTGGCCAGTTTCCCCATGCAGTCTATAAATTGATGCATCTTCTTCTGATCACACACCCGAAAATATGTTGCGAATGTTTCTCTGCCATTGAATAGTTGGTCCACTGTTAAAGGTTTGTAACAGACAAATCAATACAAAAAATAATATAAAAATGTTTATTCTGCATTCATTGGCATGTTTCCCTCATAAATCTTTTGTAACAGACAAATAAATGCAAAATTAACAGCAAAACATTTATTTTGCATTTATTTGCCTATTCTCCCATGAAGTCTATAAATTGATGCATCTTCTTCTGATTCCACACACCCGAAAAAATCCAACTAGAAATGATACGTTGCATTCCTTTAGCACATGGCAACGATGCGAATCTATTTTAAGGACATCGTATGTCACACAAGACTCGGTTTGGTTTTCTTTTTGCTTTCTTAATTTTGCTACATATTTCCATAATGTTTTCACTATCCTCTTCTTACTTTGTTGTATTTGTAACTCTATCTCAAAGCATTTTCTTACAATTCGTCAATGTTGGTACAACCAAGAAGGGTTAGAGCACGAGTAGGTGTAGCCGAGGAGGCTAAGGCACAAATCGGGTCGAACTGTTCAATATTAGCTGAACCAGGGAAAGCTAGGGCACTAAATTGGGGTTTTTGGTCAATGTTGGTGTAGCCAATGAGTCGAGGGTACTAAGTCGGACTAAATTGGGTGATAGTATAACTCATGGGGTTTATGCGCTAAATTGGGACAACTTGATCAATGTTGGTGCAGCCAAGGAGGGTTAGGGCACTGAGGTGAGGGTAGTTGTTGGAGCTTAGCGGATTAGTTGACAAGAAACCAGCAACCAGGATAGAATTTGGTGACGTTCGACTCGTGCCTCGTGGTTGTAGAAAATTTCGTTGAGCTTGTAATAGTGGCATGAAAACTGCAGATAATGCTAACAATAGGTGTTGTGTTGCTCATTTGAGACTTGGTGGAGTAGGAAATGGGCTACTCATCTTCTTTTTCAAACTTTGCTTCAGGTAGGACATTCGTCCCTTCAAAGTTTGAGATTTGATTTACTAAGGTGTTGGCATAACCAATGAGTGGATGTCTAAATCATGGTAGATTAAATATGGGTGTGGCTAAAAATTACTTGTGCTTGTCAATATGCCAAAGATATATTTGAGTTTGGACTTAGTTTATTGTACAAGTACTAAACCTTGGATTGTATTCTTCATTATACTTTTGTTTTGTTGATTTCTCATTAATGAAATACCGTGGCCCACACTTTTAATAAAAAATTGCTCTCCATCATATTTTCTCTCCTTTTCATCTTGCATTTTGATCTTTAATTCTAATACTAGTTGTTTTAGTGATCTTTTGGATATCTATAGTTTAACTATTTTGCATTTCGGTTTGTTTGTTTACCCACTATTCTAGGGTTATTTTGTTCCTTATTATATCTATATATTATACTAATAGGAAAGAGAATGTCTACCTCTCTCCTTTCTCTATTTTGAAATAGAGCAAGGAGATGAA
This sequence comes from Hemerocallis citrina, assembly GCA_017893485.1. Classification (NCBI taxonomy): domain Eukaryota; kingdom Viridiplantae; phylum Streptophyta; class Magnoliopsida; order Asparagales; family Asphodelaceae; genus Hemerocallis; species Hemerocallis citrina. The sequence continues at coordinate 118,578,883 of CM030362.1, forward strand.
AAGTAGGAGTTCACATGTGTAAATGGTAAACCGCACATTTGAATATAAAAAAAAACAAAAAACCTAAAAACCTCAACCACGATCTCTTCATCTCCTAATTTATCTAAATCCTACCAGACCCTCTGTTGCCTCCATGTCAATGCACGCCGCCCACCGCCCACCGTCATTGCCTCCATGTACCCCCAACCCCCCCTCCCCCTATCACCCCCCTCCCAATCACCACCCCGATGCCCACCATCATCGCCTCCCTGTCGCCACCCGCCACCTCATATTTTACAAGACAAGAAGAAGAAGAAGAAGACGATTAAATCTCATCCAAACCCTATAATTTCTTCGATATTATTCATTCACTTACTTTCATTATTTTGTTGAAAACTATAATCGAATCAGATTTTTTTTCAATTTATTTTATTTCTATTTTTTTGATTCTTGCAATTGGCTCAGAGTAAATTTCTTCTGATTAGTAGTCATTTGCGATGAAATTTTATTAACTACACTATAATCTGCACGATTTCTCACAACAACACTGCTAACCTCAATATAGGTGAACGTCATCCAAATGTCGTGCAATCTCCATCACTGTTATTAATTTATGCGCCGGATCTTGAAGAAGTAATTGTTTCTCTCAATTCTTTCACATTTTTTGTGAGTTTTATATAATTTTATGAGTCCCTCAAAATTATTTTTTAGTTCTTGTAATTTGCACAGGGTAGCACTAGTCATTAATGAAACTAGGAGGCGATACTCCTACCATTTTTTTTTTCTTCAAAAGAAAAACTAAGCCTATCAAATTAAATCAACTACATGCAAATAAATAGGGAACGGTTTTATGTATCCATATCTTGTTGAAGTAACTAGTACTCATTCCAAACGTAAAAACACATTTATATTTGGTGAGTAAATATATTTTTTCTCAACCTGAGGAAAAAATATAAGTAAAATATATTAGACTCATTTACAACATGTAACACTCTAGTTAGATTAGGGCTAAGTCAGACCAGTCATGTTCAAGTTCCGCCATTTGAATATTTGATACATTAATTAGTCACACAGTAATTGTTATTATGATCTATATATTCCAGACAGATCATCATATATATGATTTATACTTAATTACTACATCCCAATTCACGTCCTCTGTCTCATCTCATATACCTATAAATACAATACGACGTTGTGCCCTAAATCACATATCTTTCTTAAAATTTTACTAATTGCAAACCTCTTGGTGTTCTTTTAGAAGCCTTTAGTAATTATGGATGTTGTTGCTTTACATAAGATTTCTGATACCATTTGCCGCCCTTCTTCCCCATCTTCTTTTCCCTCCTCATCTTGCCTTCTCCGTCCCTTTCGGTGTGACCGATTCAACTACCAGGAAACAATGAGAAGAAGCAGGATACTGTCATGTGTGGTTAAGGAGGCAGAGGAGGTGGAGGCAGAGCACAAGTTAATGATGATGGAGTTGCGAAATGCCGAGTTGCTGGACTTGATATCTGATGGTGAGGAGGACAAGAAAGCCACGGATGAGTGGCGTGCATGGATGAAGCGGAAGAGGAAGGAGGAAGAGGAGAGAGAGTTCAAGAGGAGGCGCGATTGTGTGTTGGCTTACATGGAATCACTAGATCAGGAGGAAGAGGAGCAGAGGAAGAGAATCAAGTCTATACAGTCCTTGATAGCATCTTTTCCTGCAGAAGCAGAAGCAGATAATGAAGACGAAGACGAAGAAGTAGAAGAATATGAAGAATTGGAGTATCATTACGACGAAGAAGAGGAAGAGGAGGACGTGGATGTAGCGCCCCGAATTTCCAATATGATATCTCAGAAATACGTTGCACAATTCCCAGCATCAACTTCAATTGCAATAGTAAACATAGCCAAAACACAGATAATTTTTATTTCAAACTTTTATTACATTAATTGTTTACAAAACACGGCGGAATACAAAATACCTTGAATTACAAACTTTCTTTTACAACACTTTCTTTTACAATTTACATAAGTCATAACATCAATCTAGCACTAGCATCCAAACCCCAAGCTCTCAGCACCTACCTGTAAAACATGAGGTTAGAGATAATCATAACCCCCAAAACTACAGGGATCAGCCATAACGGTGTGAGTGACATCAAAGAAAAGTAACATGAATAAACATGAAAAATAAATTCATAAGCAACACATATCAACAGTGACAATGAATGAAGTATGAAATAGCAATAAATAAAACATGAAAACATCAAGGAATATAAGATAGTAATAAGTAACACATGAAAACATCACGTGAATCTAGACTAAGTGTCAAGTGTAGGAAAACAGAAAACAAACATGCATTAAAACAAGTCAAGAAAACACAATTGCTATATGCTGACTCTCTAATGCATACTTGTCGAATTCTATGCATTCCATACTACATAGGTCCAGTGCAAGACCTTAACGTTCTCCACTTATAGGGTTAGATCCCTCGTTATGCAACTAATCCTACTATGGTGATGGAAAACAAGATCTAGAATACACCGCGAATAGGCACCATAGCCCTCAACGCGCAAGCATCATGTAAAAATAGCTCAACAATCGGAGAATCACCTCCCTGCCGTGTACCCCACGAATAGGCTTGTAAGGCCCTCAATGTGCAGATACACCAGGTACATTCCGTGAATAGACCTGCCGACCCTCGACACGCGAGTGCACCCTGCATGCTCTGTGAATATGCCTGCATGCCCTCGACATGCGAACATACAAATGTCCTCTCGAGACAGAACAACAAACAGTCCTGAAATGCATCCGTTGGACTAAAAAAACCAAGAGCATATACTTACGTTTCCCAAGTTCCATCACATCTCCACTAGTGCCTGTCCTTAAGTTGACTATTATTAAAACACAAAAATTTCCCTCTCTAGAGTTAGTGTATCCTGCCGGACTTAATTCCACAAAACAACCCCCAATGACCTCAACTGGTCAAAGTCCACAAAATCCCATCTGCCGGTTCACAGGACTCCCACTCAACTCCTAGAGACTCACAACTCAACCATCAACACAAAAATAAATCTTTTATTTTAATCTCTTCATTTATTTCATTGTTAACCTACTCACAGTGAGGAAAAAGATTCATTCATTCGTGTTGTTTGTATATGAGTATATATTTATATATCTATATAATAAAACACAAAGAAAGCTATCAAGTGGCTCTCCTTCAATCCCCCAAAAAATCAAAGGCCTAAATCTAACCTCACAAAACATATTTTCCCCCCAAAAGTTCCCCCCCAAAACTCAAATTCAAATCCCCCACCCAAAATAACTCCTATATTTATTTAATTATTTTTTGTTCTCTCTCTCTCTCCTTCCCTCCTCTATTCAAAAAATTAAGAAAATAAAAATTTTTAAAAATTTTTAAAAATTAAAAATTAAAAAACTAAAAAATTTAAAAATTTAACAACTTTAAAAATAATTCAAAAAAACCATATAATATGTTTTTTGCTCTATGTTTGCTACTTCAATTAATTTGCTAGACTTCCAAAACTATTTTATATGATCAAACAAGATGCACCGTGCCGAAGACGTGCCGTAGGCACGTGTCAACGGGCAAACCTAGTATATATATATATAGAGAGAGAGAGAGAGAAGAGAGAGAGAGAGAGAGAAGATCCTTTTATGAAAAGAAGTGTGCACAATGTGCACATAATGACCTTTACTGAAATGCAGTTTGTGTATATATATGAGACATAGAAAAAACCCCTTTCACTAAATTGAAACATGTGTATATATATAACTTATATATAGTAAAAATCCTTTTTTGTTGAAGTGGTGCATATGCAGGCATCATCAATGGGGTGAAGGTATAGGCAGCACATTTAATAGCAACAACAGCATATGTAGGAATACTAGGAGTAAGGCATATGTAAACACAATAGCATATGCAGGAACTTGAGTTGAACTACATGTAGATACAAAGAAGAAGCCCATTTTTTTGAATTGTAACATATGTATACATAAACAATTGATATATAGAAAACCCCTTTTGTTTAAATTAAGCTAATGCAAGTTATATAAAGGATGGACCATATGCAGGTTATAGAATAGAACCATATGCAGGTATACATGATATGGAGAAATCCCTCTTTACTGATATAGAGTATATGTGTATATATATAACATAAAAGGAAATTCCTTTTACTGATTTGGAGCAAAACACATGCAGAGTATAGAATGTGGGATAATATGAATTTGAAGTATGTGTAGGTTATAGAAGATGTAAAAAAAGACCCCCTTCACTGATATGTAGTGTATGCATACTGTAGAAATACCCTTTTACTGATTTGAGTATGTGGGTATGTATATGATATATAAAAAAATCCCCTGAAGACATATGAGTGTATATACATGATATATAGAAGATCCCCTTTTTATTGAAGTAGTCCTATGCAGGTTATGTAGAAGTAAAGCATAGCAGATTATAATAGAAAGTAGATCCTTTAGTGAATAGAAGTATGTATATGTATATATATAATATATCTATAGAAATCCTCTTTACTGATTTGAAGTGGAAGAATATGCAGGTGTAGAAATGAAT